>CAMTDV010000004.1:21778040-22378040 GCA_947069175.1 Scalesia atractyloides
AAACCGGATCATGTTTTTTAAAGAAGTTTAGACCCGGTTTTGGCCAAATTGGTATGGAATAGAAACCGGGTTAGACCAAAATAAACCAAACATCCTAGAACCGATTGGGGTTGACTTTTTTAATTATTATTATTTTTAGTTTTGTAACATTTTAGTTTAGGTTTTCTTATTAGTGTTATTTTTACTATTTCGTCTATATTCTATCTAAATTGTTTTTATTGTTGCTGTTATAATAACTATAATAATAATTATTATTAGATGAAGAATAAAGTTTATTTAATAATGTCTTATAGTTTATTAAATGAAGTTTAATAAATAGAGTTTATTAAATGAATTATTAGATTGATGGTGTGAAATTTCAATTCTATCCCTCTAATATGTATTAATATATATATATATATATATATATATATATATGAGAAGGTTCATTTAAGAATAGAATTTAATTAAGAAGAAAAAGAACAAAGGGTACAATTGTAAAACACTAAATAGTTTTTGTCCCATCTCATTTATTATTATGTTTGACTAATTAATTACTCATAAAGACTATCATCCTCCACACTAAAATGTTTTACCTACACACATCAAAAGTTATCCTACACATTTCAAAATTTAGCCTACACATATTAAAATTTATCCTACACAACTCATAATTTACCTTACAATTCTTGTAATTTATCCTACACAATAAACAAATTTTTATTTTTATTTTTTTGAGAAAATATATATTTAAAATAAGTTACAAATTTAATATAGTTAGTTATTAAAGAGCAAGGCTACAAATTAATGATATATGTAAGTTTACCAATTTACCCTTATAGTAACACTAAATACAAATATTAAATAAAGTCAAATAAAACATTCTTATTGGTTAAAATCTCTTCTTTTTTCTTCTTACAAAAAAATTCTTCTCGTTTGAACCCCCACTATATATATTAGAATAGATATAGATATAGATTATAAAAAAATTATGCAATGATAATGTTCCAAAATTTTATTTTCAAGGTACTTTTGATCATTTTTAAATAATGTAATATATTTAAAAATATATTTATGCGGGTTATGCTAAAAACGGTATTATGTTAGTGTGTCATGTGTCCTATGGGATGGGGAATTATCTAAAAAGTTTTGGTGAAATAAAAATCTAGGTAGATTTAAAATAAATATCTAATGAACTGTTGTAAAATCTTAACGAGCCGATTGCAAACCTAATAGACCGTATACGTTATACGCACCAAGAACAAAAATTGTTAAAAATTAGTTTTAAATATGTCAATACTATACATACTATACTCCAATGAATGATGAAAATACTCGATTTTATTGTGTGATTTAAAAATCTTATCGACGTTAGTTATTTTGTTAAAAAATAAACAAAATACAAAGTCAACCATGTTTGGTTCTTCATGGGAAAAAATAACGTGATGTAGATGTGTATGTGGCACTTCATTTATCTTGTGATCCAGAATTATTTCTGTACTTTTCAAACACCATGTGTTAGCGGAAGTAAATCTATGTATATGTAGGATATGATAAAAAGCTATTGTATCTAAAAAGTGTAAGAAATTTTCTATAGCATTGATCAAAGGTGATAAATGGCGAAGAAAATGGAGTGTCCCGTCGACACCCCCAATAAGTTGGTTTTGGCCAAGAAGGGTAATAGTATCTATTGTTAATTCTTTTGGATTTCATGATATTATTATAAGGTAAATAAGTTTATCATTTTCATTATTATATTTAGTAAATATTATTGATAACAAAGTTAAGATAAAGTCTGAGAGGGTAAAATGTAGACAACTTTAACTCTGCATAGAAATACAAAGGTTGTTTCAGTAAGACCTCAGATCGAGAGTAGTTTTACATCAAGCCTAACATAATAAGTTTCTTGTATGTTGTTATTATATTTTTAATCAGGTCATAAAATCTAGCAGTTTTTAATTTTAGTTGGAGTTTAAAATTGTTATATAAAATTATAAATAAACAAGGGTTTTTAAGTGAATTAAACGGGGATTGAGTTTTCAACATTTTGTTTTAATTTCAAACTGGTAAAATTCTCTTACGCTACATGGCGGGAATTCGGTCGATATCAGTTTATTTCTTACAGTATCGGTATGGTACCCAGGGGCAGAACCACTATATTAGGAGCCGTAGCACGAGCTATGGCTCAACTCCATATTCGTAGTATTTTTTCCCCAGTTTTATACATAGAATACCTCTAAAAAATACGAGGATACCCTAACCAAAAAGTATGATACTTGATATTATTAAAATCCATTTTTTTTTTGTAAGTCCAAACATTTTACAACCTGAACGCTTGTAGAATAAATAAGCCCGAATGATAAAATAAGCGACCCAAAACAATATCATAATTGAATAAGTGATCTTGCTCGTCTTATGGTGGAAACTGGAACACATAGTTCTTGTCATTTGGTTTATTAGGAAGTGAAGCTAGCTTTGGGCTTTACTGGTTGCAACCGCAACTATTGAGAGATGTTTTTTTTTCTAAATTGAAGTTTGTCAAGATGGAGTTACGCAATCGAATGAGCCTGAAATATTTGAACAACGCTATGGTCTGTGTAGTCGAAAAAGAAACTTTTGATAAAGTAAAAGACGACGATTTGATGAAACGATTTTAAGCTATAAAAAGAACAGATCTATTGGGTATTCGTTTTACTTTATTTATTATCGGTTTTTTTATTATTTTATGATTGTATGGTAAAAAAAATTAGAATACCCCTAAATTAATGGGCTAGTTCCGCCACTAACGATTCCAGCGATTAATATTGCAACTAAAAAAGAAAAGAAAAAAAGTAAAAAAATTGTGATATACCCGATGGAGACAGGCATATTTTATCATTTAATTAAACAATATATTTACACAAATATATCACACAAAATCTTATATAATGTACACTTCACTTCTTTTAATTTATACTATATTACAAAGCATTTCTGACGACAAAATTTAAGTAAATACAAGTTTTTAAATTTATAATACACTAAATGAGTTTCGTTTGGGGTAAATTGGTCTTTTTAACACCCTCCTATCTTAATTATGACATCAATCAATTTTTTTTGAAATCCAAAGGGTGTAGCGGTTGTAGCCTCGTAATTCCTAGGAACTATAATAAAGTTCTTTAACAGTAGCATTCCATTTAGCTAAACTTCGAAAATAATAATCACTAAAAAGCAATTAATAATTATATATTGGTTATATATTTTAAATATTTTAAAAGATTATAACCATTAAACTATATAAATACTCTTGATAAAACAATGGTGTGATGTTTCAAATACCTTTTACAAATCTTCATATCGTAATCTTCCTATTCCCATACAATACAACTTAAACTTCCCTTGTAGACATTAATTCATAATTCAATATCATTGACGTGAAGAGACAATTGATCTTAGGAAAATTAACTTGCAATTGCTACTTTCAACCTATAAATTATATACAATCTACATGTACATTCTTAAGCTAAACCAACCATCGCTCTCAAGTTCCTTCTACAAACGTTCGGGTAACCGCAACATATTGTGGTGCTGGTTGCCAGTCTTCCTACAACAACGGTGGTGGGTTGTTGTGGGTTGCAGTCGCTTCGATGATTGATAGTGGTGGCCTTCGGGCATAGTCGATCAACCAAAATATTTACAGCTTGTGTCGAAAAGGGATCGTCAATAGTCCCGTTGTAGCATCGTATGTGTTTCGTTTTGGAGGTTGCATCCGGTCGTTTTCACGAATTTGAGTAGTCGGTAAAGTAGAATGTAGTTGGACGTTACGGGTTAATCAATAGGTTTCATTCATCTGTTTGGAGATGATGGTCCTCTAATGACGGTTATATTATATCATTGGAAATTCAGGTGACGATTTGTATTTGACTGAAATTATTCGTTGCTTATTTAAGTTCATTTGTAACTATTAGAATTACAATTATTATTATTATTATTATTATTATTATTATTATTATTATTATTATTATTATTATTATTATTATTATTTACTTTAGTTTATCTCTTGCCTGGATAACATATCCCTTTAATTTTTAAAAATTTGATTCATATCATCAGCACTACATTCTTTATCTAACTGTAAACCTTTTAACAATGTATTTTTTGTATTTACTAATATTTTTTATGTAGGCTTTAAAAATATGGGGTCTTTACGTGGAGTACCAAATTATTTGCGATGCAAACGGTTGACTCTTTATTAATCATAGTAACAATATTAACATTGGAGCCTTTATCTCCATCTATATATTTAATCAAAAAATACATTTTTATCAAAATTTTGTTAATTTTTATAAAATCTCCCACATCCAACCCTCTATTTCTACATCTATCTTACTCACAACACTTATTTCATTATTATTTTCTCTTACCTACACACTCACATTAATATTATAGAGAGTTGAATACAATCCTCTAAATATAGAGGTGTACCTTTGATCTTTATAAAATTTTATCTACTTTAGAGATTCAAATGTAGGGGGTTTTTGTTGTTTTCTCTACTTTTATAAAACCGAGGGTCGAAAACGTATATGTCTAAAAAATTTCTATATGAAAACTACATACTTTCCACTAATGAGCGAAAAGTTCGGGGAGTCGGCCGCCCCCTCCCGCCCCTTAAAAGCTTCGCTCATGCCTCGGTCAGCATGTAACAAGTAAAAGCACCAATCCAAGTGTTGTGCTCCTGCTACATCGCGCGGACACCCCACTAATAAATTATTATACAAGAAGCCATTAAAAATCGAAACGTCACTTTCAACCAGTGGCGAAACCAGAAAAGTTTAGTTGTAGGGTCAACATTAATTTTTTTTTTGACATTCGCTATTGTATATAAGTTATTTCTTACAATGTACAACAAGCTCAAGAACTACTATGCACTTATGAAAATCAATTTTTTTAGACTCTAAGTTGGTATATACAACTTTCAAAATTTTATCTCTTGAAATAGTTATAAATTTGTTCTGTTTTTTTATAAGGTATCGTTTATTTTTTTAACAAGATGGTCTTCAAAACTTTACTATGAAAATAAAATTGTAAAAATAATCAAAATAGTCTATGAATAATAATTGATTTGATTTATGATGATCACTAGTACCAATGTATAACAAGTTGAAATTTAACCATATGAAAATATTATAAAATAATAATAAGCTTGTCTTATTATTGGGGCCCACCATATAAATGCTTTTCTCCTTCTTCTTCTCTGCTTATAACCTATCAGTCGGCGGAAATACCACCGGAGTTTTTTCAGATGGCATTCCCTCTTCACTTATACAACTACTTTATGGGTGATAATGAGGGGTCAAACTAACCAAAAACCGACCACATAAGAGGCGTGACTTATAGAAAACTAACAGAGTATTTGGTCACCGGAGGTTCGCCGGAGAGTCAACGGACCCTCCTGACCCCCCTGTAGTTCCGCCGCTGCTTTCAACCAAAGAATCCAAACAAAATGCAAAAGTTAAAAAAAGAATCTAAAAATAATTAAAGAATTTTGACGGCAACCTTTAAAAACAGTTGAGGTTGGTATAGTTTTTGAGCATAATAATGCATTATTAAGCTCTATGAGTTACATATATTTATGTCATGAAATGAAAACAATATACTTTGTCTTGTAATATGTTTGAAGTTTACAGGTTTTGATATTAGAAAATGATTTGCAACCAGCAAAGCTGGTGAGGAAGCTTTTAGACGATTATATGTTAACTACATGATGTTCAGGAAAAATAATACCAAATGTTGCTGGTTAATTTTGTTTTTTTTTAAGGGAACAAATTCACCCAATGATATAACTACGTTTTTCAAGTATTCATTCAAAATTGAAAATACCCAAAGTATTTTATTTTTTCTCACAAGTCACCCGACTAATCTAACTAATTAGGTGTTCTAATCATTTTGTTCTATAAATGTCCATTTTTGTCAAGTAACTTGAAGTAGGAGGAAATAGTGAATGAAAAAGAAAAACTAAATAACAACTAAGTTTCATAATTGTTCAATTTCTAAGTCACATTGGAAATAAAACATTCTTGAATAATAAAACATATTCACATGTGTTTCATTTTTATTAGTTAACTTTTTTGAGTTGTTGACATTTAAAAATGAAATTCACAAGATTAGAACACCTAAGAAAGTTGAGTGGTTTTAGAGAAAAAAAACAAACTTTGAGTGAACTTAGTGAATTACTTAAGAAACATGATTTTTTTTTGAAGGAAAACTTCATTCACGTACAAAGCGACAAGCGGTCCTCAAAGCAAGGACCCCCGGTCAAAAATCGACATTACATCACGTCCATAGGATATTTACACCAAACCTTCCAATCAATACCTTTCAAACTAGACCTATGACGAATCCACAAAAACGCCGTAGATTTGACAATTTCCACCACTCTACCGGTTTACGAGAGTTGCGCTTGAAAATTCTAGCATTACGTTCATTCCATATCGACCACATTGTGGTGTAGATAATGCCTCTAATAAACATGATTAGAGAAAAAAACAAACCTTGAGTGAACTTAGTGAAATACTTAAGAAATTTGGTTACAATTGTGTAAAGTTACGGCTTTTATGATGATAAGATTAATAAATCTTTCTATATCATACTTCTGAATTGGAAACTAAATTTAGAGAGCTTACTTGATGAAAATTAGAAAAGCTTGATGTGCAAGCAGTGCGTTTTTATATATGTTGGTAGCTATGTAGTTAATATCCTGATACATCAATCGGTATATCAGTGATATATCGGTTATCGGTCCCCTGCCGAGATAGCGGTACAAAATATCGGTCAGAATATCAGTACTGATAATATCAGTGATATTGTCTGATATTTGACCGATATTGGGCCGATATTTGACCAATAAATCACCGATTATCCCGATATCAATACCTTTCTTCTTAGTTTTGTTGTTCGTCTTTCTTATTGCTGCTATTAGTGTTTTAAGTCTTAATTGTTTGTTGTTATTGTTAAATGTTATTGTTGTAAGTTTTAGTCAGTTCCTACTTGCTACAATTGTTAGTATTTTGCAAGTTGCACAAGGTTAATTTGTTAATAGTAGGAGAGTATAATATATTGTTTCTGTTAAATTGTTGTATAGATAAATTTAGCATGATATTAAAATTACCGATATCCCACTGTGATAACCGATATCTCAAATATCGGCCCTAACTATTAGTCGTTGGTCGGCAATAGTCCCAACTTAAAAAATAACCAGTGTGATTTCATCTTTTCATATATTGTAAACTAATGGACCTTTGCTAAATCAAAACGGATAAGGCGACAAAAAGGAATTTAGTTTTTATTAGTAAAGGTCCATTATATTTAAAGTTGGGACCATTGGCGGCCAAAAGCTAATAGCTTTTAGATTATTAAAATCCATTATTCCTAATATTAAAAAGGTTGTCGTGAATTTGAAAGTGTGTTTGTTGTTGCTCGATATCATTGTTTTATTTCCAACAATTATTATTAGAGCGTTGGTTTGAAGATCTTGGATTTAGAAGGTTTGAAGTCGTGACAAGAGTAACACATCATAGGATTGCAAAGGTTTGCAACCTGACTGCGATCGAAGTGTTATCGGGAATCTGAAGAATCAAGGTTCTTATCACCTCGTCTGAGTAGCATGGCAGAAAGCGGAGGACCAAACATCCATGACAACATATTGTGATTCAACAAAGGAAATTGAGTTCGTAAAGGTTAACATGCCTGAAACACAATAAGACAAATAAACACGTTTGTACCGTCATGATGGAAGTAATTTTAAACGCCCAAGGATTGTGGAGGCAGTCAATCTCGTCAACGGTGAAGTTGTCAATCCACAAAAGAAGACGATGACCCGAGCTATAATCTATCCGGCTCTCCCTAAAGGTAAATTCTCTCAAGTAGCATCAACCCGAAATGCGAGTTCAATACGGGAAGCTCTAGTAAACTTAAATGTGATAGAGTAATTATATTGTTAAAAATTAAATTACTATAATTATTATTGCGTTACAATTTTGATCATAACAGTTATTTCTGTACTTCAAAAATATAGCATAGTTATAAATATCCTAGCCCAATTTTGTTGTAGTGTAATTACACTATTGTCACTGCATGTTTTTTCTGAATGTTTAGTACAATCGCACTGAAAAATATATTTATATTTGATCTAACACTCTGTTTACATATATATATATAAATGTGGGGAAAAGGTCATCAACTAGGTAGCGTTTGGTATGAAGGAATAGAATGTAAAATGAAATGGATTACTATGGTAAAATGAAAATAAACATGTTTGATCACTCTTATGGAATGAAACTAAACATGTTTGATAATTATTGGTAAGGAGTTCTTTTTTTTTCATTCCTTTAAGGAATGGAATGGAAAGAAACTTATTATTATTATTATTACTAATACTAATATTAATATATATCAAAATTTTATCATTAATATTTTTACCATTAATATATTATTGTTATTCTTGTTGTTGTTACCACTAATACATTGTCGTTTTTAATACAACTGTGTTTCGTTATTTTGTCTTTTTTGTGTCTATCAAATTGTATAAAGTAATGATTCATTCTATTTACATATGAGTAATTAAACGTCACAATGGAATGGAATGATCCATATCATTATTGTCCATTCCATTACCTGGTCCATTCCATTTCATTACCTCATATCAAACAGACCCTAAGATTAGAAGGGGTGCTCCACATGTGGGGAATGGTAAACTCTCTACCTAACCAATCACCTCATATGTCATGTGAAGTACCATCTCCACTCTCCATTTTGGTACTCAAACACAAGGGGGTGCTCCACACAAACATTTTTTTCTTAAAAAATAATAAATAAAGATAAAGTGTGATTGGGTGAAAGAGAGTGATGCATGCCATTAACCCCCTTTCTCTCCTCTCACTCCACTCGGTGACTACTCCCCGATCTCTCTCCTATGTTTTGAGTTTACCGCATACATTAGGTGATGACGGTGGTGTGCCCACACGAAGACTACACACCCTGTACATGTTCACCGAACCCGCCCCAACCACCCTTTCTAAAAATATAAAACTTCTCGATTCTAGTTTTTATCCTTTAGCTCTGCCTTAGCAACCTCAGGATCATCTTAAACAAACGTTAAAAAACACATGTGTTCGTTGTTAGTTACGTTGCAACATTAGAATGGATTTTCCCACTTTTTTTATCAACATGAAAATTGATTTTCCCTCTTATGTGGGATGCGAGGCATATATGACGCATCAAACTTGTGAGACATGATTATTTTGCTTATTTTTGTTCTTTTGTATTTGTTGTCTTACTTTACCGACTAATAACGACATGTGATATTTTTGGGGGACGACAACTTGACATATTTCCATTTTCAAAATGTCGTATACGGCTAAAGCCACTCCTTAAATAGCAAAATAGATAATTAGTTGATTGAATTGGTCTTCACCGGTTATCGCTTGTAGTCGTAAAATTACCTAGTTAATTAAAGTTTAATTTATTCTATTGAAAACATTTCACAAATCATTTTTATGGTGCATATTTACATATTTTATTTTTAGGTTTTACTCAAAATCTCGCATTTAAATTTTTTACTTGAGGTAAATATTGTCCTTAATTATTATTTTTTTACTCAAAAGCCCTTAATTATTTTTAACCTCAAAAAAATATGACGAATACTGTTTCTGAACGTCAACTGATGAAAACAAAATCCAAACTTGATACTACTAATTATGAGTTCACTAGAGAGTAAATGTGTGATTTCCATATAAAGATTATATATTTACTAGGTTAAAACTTTGTGTATTATACGGTTTCAATAAATGTAATTTTATATAATATAAGTAATAAAAAATTGTAACTTAAAATAACCCCATGTGTTGTACGAGTTGAATTAACATGTGTCTTGAATATATTTAATTTAATTAGTAAACGCATACATTTGTTAATATACGTTTTAAAAAAATGAATTTTGATATACAATTTACCTATAGTAACATTGGGGGTGGGGGCGTGTATCGGTTCTCAACACATTAAGGATCAAAATAAGCCGCTTAGACTAAAGTACGGTCAAAGTCGAAGTAATGGTATGGTCAAACCTGGTTTATTGAAAGTTGTCACATTCGTTCTTAGGTGACGGTTGTGCCTCGAAAATATTTTTTCCATATTGAAGAAATTACCGAGGGACGGTTGGTTTGGGGGTTCAAGGCGATGGCGTGAATGAAGGTGGTCAACGTTGGGTTGTTTTAAAAAAACAAGTTAATCGTTGGCTACATTTAAAAAAGAGTAAATTGCCAAAATTGTCCCTGAAGTTTAGGCATGTTTGTCGGTTTCATCAAAAACGACTTTTTTTGTTCCGTATTGCTCTTCACTTTTGGCATTTTTTTTTGTCATTTTCACCCAAGCGACTAACTTGTTAAAATGGTTCCTTTAATAAGGATTTTTTTTAAGTTTCATCTATGTGTTTTTAATTTATAATGTTTTTTAATAGTGTTTACTCTATATATCTAATAAAAAAATTATGTTGTTTTTAAAAATATATAAACGAATACACACACATCACAATCAACTCTCTCTCTCTCTCTTTATTCTCTCTCACCCTTTCTCTCTCATCCACCATCATCGCCACCACCATTCCCCACCACCAGTCCCCACCACACCACTTCCACCACAACAGTCGCCTTCATCATCTTCATCAAGATTATTAGCAAGAAACTTCATCTGTTTTATGCCGCATAATTGCTCTGCTGATGACCCAATTGGTTCAAGAATCAATTGAGAACTTTTAGCGATTTCCTGAACAAGGTTCTTGAATTCTTGTAAGTTGAAGTAGAAATGAAAATCTTTATTGCACGAGAGGGTTCTTGAAGACTAATGTATCCAGTTTCCATGCATAGTTTGTACACTTTTCAAGTCCGACTGCGTCATTTTTAGTTAGATTTTGTATATTGCTGACTAAATTGTGTTTTGCAGGGTTCTTAAGAAGAAAAGAGCCGAAAACGAACACATATGAAGAAAATCGAACCTCCGGAAGGATCGCACGTGATCGGGAGGATCACGGGAACGAATATCGAGAACACAAACCCTATCACGCCACGCGACAGGGAAGGAAGATCACTGTCGCGTCTCATGACTGCTCCAAGTCAACAAGTCGGTCAACAGGCCTCTCGCGTTACACGAGAGGGAATGCATCACCCTTCGCGTCACGTGTCGAGCCTTCAAATCGCGAAAGTAACATTACGGTTATGAGGTTCATGGATTATGATATATAAATGACAATTAAACATCATAAGAACATACAACAACCTTAGGACGAATTAACAGCTGAGAGGGGGGATTTTGAGAGCAAGCAAGGTGAAAGTTGAAGACTTTACGCATCAAGATCAAGATTCACGTGTTTTACCATTCGGGTTTTGAGTTTCTTTGTTTACTTTGAATTAGCTATGTCATGTGAGCTCGTTATAAGCTTTGTTTCTGTTTTGAACATGATACTAGGCTAAAACTATCAAACACTGCTTTGGTTTTTATGACTACAAACATGTTTTGTTATTTGTTCTTTCGGTTTATGGGTTCTTTAATTGTGGACTAAATATATTAAAGTGACAAACTATGTTTCCATATGATCTTATGTACATGCATGCTTAAACTTGTTCTCTAATCAATTATAACTCTTCATGTTCCTTGGTGAATGTCTTTCATATAATAGTTGCATGCTAGGTTGACTGCTTGGTTCTTTTGAGTATTAGATGGTTTGCTAGCATACGTAGTAATCATTGGAGTTTAGTTCTGTTTTGAATAGGTTTAAGTGTTCTACCAACCTCAATAGTTGTGAAGTGAGAGGTTGTCAGTTAGTCTCGAGTGATTAGGTGTTAGATATTTCGTGAGAAGATATCTTAGTTCACATATCTCTATTTTCTAGCTGAGTTTGATTATACTTCTTTGGTTTCCCTATACCTTCGTGATGTGAGGTAGATTGCTAATACAGTGCTTTATTATTATAGTAGGATAACCCGTGAGGGAATCCACTAAACCGGTAGATTCACAGCTTATATGTTTCCATAGGTTTCTTCCCGAGTAGGGTCGAGGGTCCTTTAGGTTTAGTATCTCAAGATCCCGGTTTCCACAATAGTTCCATAACAGATAGAGCGTGTCAAACACGTGTAGGAGTCTGATCTAGGTAGTGTGTATCCTATCATTTGATCACATCTCCATTTTAGTTCATGCCTTTGTCAGTTTTAGTTAATTTAGTTAATTTTCAGAATTTGTAAGAACCCCCCCCCCCCCTCTACAAATAAAAAAAACAACAACAATTAGTTAAGACAATTTAGTAATTAGTAATCTAGTCTGGTAAACGTAAATAGTAGAGTCTCGTGGGTTCGATACTCGGACTTACTTATGCATTTTGCTACATTACATGATTATCGAAAACGAAGGTCGGGCGATTTGTGAGTATAACGAGAATGCATCTATCGGCAATACTGTCCCGGTTGATCAGGGGCAACAAGATTTAAACTCGTTCTCGCTAACCAACGAATACGTCCATGCAAACCTTCAAGCGACTTAATAGAACACATATGGAACAACGTAAACGACGAGGGCGGTGACGAAGACAATAACGAGTAGTATTTTATGTTTGTGTTAATTTTTTTCATAATGAGTAGTATTTATCTTTTTTTTTATAAAATTTTATGTATTGTGATTTTTTTTCTAGGTTATGTAATTTTTTTTATCAGTGTAATGCTTTTTTTTAATTTAATAAAATAATTTATTTAAAAATCTTTTTTTAAATTAGATAACAAAAAACATAAAAGAAATAAAATATTTAATTTTAGGTGGGCCATGCTCATCCCTCCACCCCCTCATTTTGCTAGGAGGGTCATCCTCCAAAGGATGACGATGTGACATCCTACGTGGTGGCCCATCCCTTTGGGGATGACCCTCTCCATACCCTTTAGCCTTAATGGATAATTTAAGAACTTTGATAGGCGCTTAAATGTTATTAATTAAATATCAGTTTTCAATACTAAACGTCTCTCTTAAATGTTATTAATATTATCACTGGATTATGAGATTTGCCTCTAAACTATTTTTAAAATGAAACAAAGAGCGAATTGTGCATCTTTAGGGTTTCTACACTTTTAAACTATAAGAAAACCATAATCAAGAATAGCCGAATTAAAGGTAACAATGGGTAGCAAAGAGACGTGGTGAAAATGCATCAACACAAGCATAGCTATTTCTTAACGGTTTAATATTAGTAATGGTTAATAATTGTTGTGTTTTACTTTAAATATCAAGCATCGTTTGGGTTTAACTTTCACAATAAAAACAATACCTCCATGCTCCTTGTGATACAATATCACGAATGATTTGAGTTTGTTTGCAATGACATTGCGACCATCGTCAATATATCACGAATGATTTGAGT
The DNA here is from genome assembly GCA_947069175.1 of Scalesia atractyloides. Taxonomy (NCBI): domain Eukaryota; kingdom Viridiplantae; phylum Streptophyta; class Magnoliopsida; order Asterales; family Asteraceae; genus Scalesia; species Scalesia atractyloides. Next base: position 21,791,449 of record CAMTDV010000004.1, read on the forward strand.
TTGTTTGCAATGACATTGCGACAATCGTCAATATAGGGAAAAGGGTGAAACTCAAGTTGCAAAATTAATATGTAATTTGTGTATTTGTGTGCCCTCAAGATGTACATCCATTTAAATCATTTGGCAACGATTGTATATTTATTTTATTATATTTTGTTGCTAAACCAGGGTCAACCTGTTACTTACTTTTGGCAATCGAATTGCTAGATTAATAGCAGCATTTTATTCACTTGGGTGTCACATTAGGAAGCTCGGGGCGCCCCCTTGATCACGCGTTGTATAGCGTGATACATCACCGCCAGTCATCAATTCCACGCGTTAATTTTCTAACTTGTTGTCATGATCACGCGTGAAGATATTTGTGGTGCTGCACATTTTTTTTGGAACGGCGAAACTCTATATAAAAATATAGAAGCGGGCCAGCAGGAAACTGAAACCCGGGGATTACAAAACAACATTTGTAACATTAAAATCTTTCCATCTAACCCAATTTAAGGACCCGAATCTAGACCTACTAGTGAACCACAAAAAAGCATTTTCTTTGATGAGATCGACCATTCTTGACATCCCAAACTGCACTCTATTGAACTCGTAATAGTTTCTAGCTTTCCAGATTTCCAAAGTCATGATAAGAAGGATCGCTTCAATGAGTTTTTTCCAGGTCTTCGAGCCCTCCATATTGTTCGCCGTTCCAAGAAGATCCAGTAACCGGGCATCAGCCCCAGGAACCGGAAGTTTAAGCCAGATAAAAACTTCATGCCAAATGTCCTTTGCGATGTTGCACTGAGTCAATGTTCGGATGTTTTTCAATGGTAGATGTTTGTGTGATGAATGATGGACACCCCTAGTAAAATCCATCACTAGTGGAGCCCCCGACCCCCTTAGTGAACATTTTTTCGTCAATGTTAAATTAGTGACGACCTTTTTTTATGAATGGGGTGTGTGACATCTCTTATGTTAGTTTTGGTGTTAAACAAGTGACGACTTTCATTCCTAGTGAAAAGATCTAGTGACGAGATATGATACGATTAGTGAACAATCAAATGAATACGAGTGTTAGAATATTAGTAATAGCATTTAGTAAACAATCCAACGAATACGAGTGAGAGAAAATCCTAAATCACAGTATTTACAAAAATGTTTAGGGATATCCAAAAAAGTATATCCAAAGCAGTAAACAATCTAGCTAATACGACAGGGCCGGGCCATAGGGGTGTGGGGTGGGCGACGGCACAAGTCAAACCTCTGAGTACCCAAATATTTTAGATTTTGTATAGAATTTACGTTGTATAAGATAGAATATAAATGCACTGAATCAAGAGATAACATAAACGAGCCTTTGTAGCAGTGGTTATTGCCTTGCTTTAACAATAAGGAGATGCGGATTCTCATCCAGCCATCTCCAAATTCTTTATTTGAGCTTATTTTTTGGTTTTTTTATTAGTGACATTTAATGCTTAATTTTGTCAATTGCATCTTTCCCTTTAATTAATAAATTACTTCCTAAACTTAGCTAAAAATAACTATTAAACTATGTCCATACAAAATTTTTGTGATTGATGAGTTTATATTAAATGGAGATTTTCGAATAGGGCCCAATTTTTTTACGGTGCACAGGACCATATTTTTATGATTTTCGAAGATGACCCTGAAATACGAGTCAGAGACAATCCTAGATTAGGGATATCCGGTGTTGTAAAAATCGCGACTAGGCGACGACTAGTCGGCGATTAATCGCTAGTCAGCCAGTAACTGAGTAATTTTTCGTTAATAAGTCCATTAATCGCTACTCTTGCCTAATCGGGCCTAGTCGGCCAGCCAAAATTTGGCGATTCCAGACAGATTCCCGCAAAAAAAACCTTTATATTCCGGCCAAAACCTCTAAATTCCGGCCAGTTTTCAACCAAACCATGTGAATTTCAACAATTTATTTTGTATGCTTAAAAATTGAGTTGAATAAGAGTTAAAACCTAACTACTTAAAATATTTACCTATAAAAATGTGTGTATGTATACATAAAACTGAAAATTACATATAAAAAATCCGATCCGATTAATCCAAAGTAATCTCGAGTAGTCGCTAGTCTCTACCTCACCGGCCGATTAGCGACTAACGAGTTCTCCAACCTTGAAGATATCCTAAAAAAGTGTATCCAAAGCAGAGATCACGAGATGTGACAGCAATGGAACTATCCATACTATACTAGTTGAAAGATTAGGACCTACATACAAGTCACCTTCTTTTTTTAGCAAAGAATCTCACGTGTAAACTCACTCTTCTCAAGGCAATATCCAAGGTCAACTCCACGATCATCGTGAGACTGTACCCCCCCCCCCCGGATGCGCAGGAACCAAATAGAATCCGTAAACCTTTGCCCCTCATCAAGTTCGAACCCTGGATTAAAGCCCAGATTCGTCCTTTTACCCAGATGTCCGTTGAAATTGGCTCAAGCGAGAATCGAACTGTGTCTCCACTAGGAAGGGCAAGCCTTTTTACCACTACACCAAGTCATCTTCGTCCCCTTGACTCCCAATCGCTTTATTTTCTTTGGTTTGGTTTACATACGTATTAACCAAGGTTCGTTCAAATATTTTACCATTAAGTTCGTTACCACTTAATAAAGAAAAAAACATTTTTATAAACATACTTTTTATATTCCAAATCTGTTGATATAGTTAACGTTACTACTTAATTATTCATTCCCAATATAAACATAACTGCTCCATAACCTTATTCAGCCAAAAGCTGAAGCATGTCCCTTTGATAAAATGGATCCATTTTGTTCTAATAAGGATTTGTGTTTCTGGGCCAAAGCCCATAGGTTATAAAACAAAAACATCACATAAGTGGGCTCGGATGGCAAATAGATTGGGCTGTGAACATGGTCTAAGACCTTTTTATCTCTAGTTACATTTTTTAACGTTTAAAGTTGCAACACTCATTTGAGAAATATCTCAGTCGTCAGATTTATAGGGTTTTGTTATAAATACAGATATATACCCTCCTTATTTTCCTCTTAGATTTTTATATTTCCGTTATATTTTGTCTACGTCACTGAGTATATAAACATTGTTGATAAATGAAAGGAGATAAAATTCTCATATTTCCCTTATTTATATATCACGTTATCAGTACTCTGCTCTAACCCATTCTGCTTGTTGACGATTTTTCTTGTTTTGGCTGCTACATCGGTGTTCTACTGTCACGATTAGCTCACCCAATTCTACTTCAACCACATAATCAATCCAGTTAATATTCATTAACGTCTCATGCATTTATTTGGCAGATATATAATCTTTTAATTACTTGAATCACACACAACAATTTTTTTGTGATTCAGTGTTAATTTATTGACATAAAAAAATTGAGATAGATGGATAACAAACACACAAAATAGGGTGTGTGTTCTTAGAAAAAAATGACGAAGAATATGCAATTTGGTTTGCGTAAGAGTATAATTTTTTTTGGTGATTCGATCTTGCAAAATATTATTCAAAGTCATATGAGAAATAATCGTTTGCCTGTGAGTAGGATATTGAAATCGAACAATCACCATTTTGTTTCTCGTAGTTTATTAGGACGAAAACATGCTTTTAGATCTAGAACTTGCCTTAGTACTTTAACTACGAAACACAAATTAGTTCGACAATCTCTGTCGTCATGAATTATTGATTGTGTGATGAAGATCTCGTTTTGTTTTTTGGTTGCTGCGGAAACCCCTTTTTCCCGACTCTCTTCACCATTGGATATTGGAGTCATGCACACTCTATTTCAGTCGCTTGATGTTATTGTTTCCAATCACTGGTTGTTCTCTGTTTTTCGATCTCACGTTTCCTCTAGCCTCCGGTGACCACCCTTGTGACAAGCATCATCATCGACCGCCACCGATTTTTTTTTTCAGCAGCAATACCCCCACCGGCGAGTTTTACGTGCCAGGTACGATCAACAGCCGTACCTATCGGAACTAGAAGATGTAACAATCGGGGCGCAATATCGGGAAGACGCCATATGAGGATGTGGAAGCGTGTAAAAAGGAGAAACGTTTTTTTTTTCTTCTGCCCGTTGTGATTTGTTTCTTGTGGATGATGATCACCACGTACTCTTTTATTTCCAAATCAATGGTGTAGATCATTTCACCCAAAATCCAATGGACACTACATTTTCCAAACCCTTCTTAATTAGTATGCATTATTAATTTTTTTTACATATGCTACACGTGGCATCCATTTCATCATCCAACATAGATTACTATTATATTATAATAAATATATACATATAATATATATGTATATTTTAAAACCTACATAAATTGGAAAATTAGAACATATGAATTTTCTCCTTCAAATAATAATATAATATACATTAAAAAGGGATGTTTTGTGATGCAGCTATCCGAAAGATTTATATATTATTATTTAATAATATTTTTTTGTTGGAAGTAGCTTATTTTAATAAAGCTTTACTATATATATATATATATATATATATATATATATATATAACTTTACGGTTATAATAATCGCCCCATAATTATTCGGCTACAACACAGCTTCATTACAAAATACACAATTCATAACTGAATTTTTAATTTCATTCTCTATTGTGTAATATATATATATATATATATATATAAAATATAGAACCAGTAATTCTACCTAAATAAAAACAGCCTTAAAGTATAGAACCTGCAGTTCTATCTAAAGAGAACCTGAAGTTCTCACAGGCTCATTTTTTTTAATGCTTGATTTTTTCACTTGTAGAAAAGATGTCGAATTTGTCAAAGCTTGAACTCGTAGCACTTGAAATCTCCGGCAACAACTATCTCTCGTGGACTCTTAATGCTAAAACTCATCTGGAAGCAAAGAGTTTAGGGGGACGATCATTGATGGAATTAAACCTCCCTTCAAGAAAAAGCTAAAGCTATGACACTTCTTCGTTCATTTACTACGAAACCTAAAGAGGGAATACCATACTATTGAGGACCCTCTCGAGTTATGGAAAAACATTCAAGAACGGTTTGACCACCTGAAGTTAGTCTTACTCTCTAAAACTCGCTACAAATGGCTCCATTTAAGGCTACGAGATTATAAAACTGTTACCGAGTATAATTCTGCCCTGTTTCGCATTACTTCTGAGCTTAAATTATGCGGTGAAAAAATAACCGAAGAAGACATGCTTGAAAAAACTCTCTCAACGTTACATACATCAAACATACTCCTATCGCAACAGTACAGGGAACGTAAATTTACAAAATATTCTGAACTACTATCATGTTTGTTGGTCGCAGAGCAAAGCAACAAGCTTGTATTACAAGATCATTAAGAACCACCCATTATCGGATTGTTTCATTTCTTTTCTTTCATATTGTGTTTTCTTTTCCGTTGTTTTGAACTCCCGATATTTTCATTTAAACTATTGTTTTTGGTTTTATTTAATATCTTGTGATGTTTGATTCATATTCATGTGATGTTTTATCATACTCAAGCTAGTAGTTCGTTATATTAATTCGTTTTATTATTTTCAGAGATATGTTTACAAGCTCCAATACCATTATCATTGGTGATGAACGTCTCATAGATAGTGGTACTACCAACACTATTCTCAAACATAAGAAATTTTTCTCTGAGTTGTCTCCTGCAGAGACACTTGTTGGTACTATTTCTGGTGTATGTGATCTTATAGAAGGCTCTGGAAGAGCAAGCATTATATTATCATCGGGTACTAAACTAATTATAAATGATGCATTATACTCTAGTAAATCAAAACGAAATTTACTTAGTTTTAAAAGTATTCGACAAAATGGTTACCACCTCAAAACAACATCTGAAAATAATATTGAATACTTACAAATTACTTCAAACGAAAATGACAAAGATACCATTTTAGAAAAGCTAAAAGCTTTATCCTCTGGATTATATTGTACGAATATTACTCCAATTGAATCACACATGGTGGTGAGTAACCATAAGTTACTAGATAAAGACATTCACAATATGGCATGACCGACTAGGTCACCCTGGCAACATAATGATGAGGCGAATAATTAAAAATACAAATAGGCACCCTCTAAAGAATTTAAAAGTCTTGCTATCACAAGATTTATCGTGTGCGGCATGCTCTCTAGGCAACTCATTACTCGGCCCTCACCAACTAAGTTGACACAAGAAAACCCCTCATTTTTAGAAAGAATACAAGGGGACATTTGTGGGCCTATACATCCTCCTTGTGGTCCATTCCGCTATTTCTTAGTCTTAATTGACGCCTCATCACGATAGTCACATGTGAGTCTTTTAGCTACCCGAAATGTAGCGTTTGCCCGACTATTAGCCCAAATCATACAGTTGAGAGCTCATTTCTCTGAAAATCCAATTAAAACCATACGAGTGGATAATGCAGGAGAATTCACATCCCAAGCTTTTAACGATTATTGTATGTCGATTGGGATACAGGTTGAACATACAGTAGCTCATGTTCATACAGAAAATGGTTTAGCTGAATCATTAATTAAACGATTACAAATAATCGCTAGACCTCTCCTGATGAGATGCAAATTGCCATCTTCTGCATGGGGCATGCTATTTTACATGCTGCTGCACTAATGCGATTAAGACCAACTGCCGATCATGAATATTCCCCATTACAGCTGGTCTCCGGAAGAGAAACAAATTTGTCCCACCTCAAAATATTTGGTTGTGCGGTATATGTGCCGCTATCGCCACCACAACGTACCATTATGGGACCACAGAGAAGACTGGGCATTTACATTGGTTTTAACTCCTCATCTATTATTAAATATTTAGAACCTTTAACGGGTGACATGTTTACAGCACGCTTTGCTGACTGTCAGTTTAATGAGACAGTATTCCCAGTCTTAGGGGGAGATAAGATTAAAGAAAGACTGGTAACACAAGAGTTAACATGGAATACATCATCGTTATCAAATCTCGACCCCCGAATTGGTCAATGTGAATCTGAAGTCCAAAAGATTATACATTTGCAAAGAATCGCAAATGAATTACTAGATGCATTCACAGACACAAATAGAGTGACAAAGTCACATATACCAGCATCAAATGCACCTGCTCGAATTGAAGTAATCCCAGAAGCGATTACCATACAAAGAAAGCGTGAGAGACCAGTAGGTTCCAAAGATAAGAACCCACGTAAACGAAAAGAGCAGAATAAATCAGTTGGTGAAAACTTAGTAAATGAAACCCTAGAAGAGGTAAATGTCCCCAAGAGACAAATATATGTCCAGAGGAAAATGAAGTTCCGGAAGATAATCCGTTACCAAATGAAAATGAGATCTCTATCAATTATGTACAAAATAGTACAATATGGAACCGAAATGAAACACGTGTTAATGATATATTCGCATATGCTATAGCAACGAATGTAATCAATGAAAATGTTTACATACCTAAAACTCTAGAAGAGTGCATGCACAGAGATGATTGGCCAAAATGGCAAGATGCTATAAAGGCTGAGTTAGGTTCGCTTGAAAAGCGAAATGTTTTCGGACCTGTAGTGCGAACACCCATAGACGTCATACCAGTAGGTTATAAATGGGTGTTTGCTATAAAAAGAAATGAAAAGAATGAGATTGTACGATATAAGGCACGCCTTGTAGCACAAGGGTTTTCCCAAATCCCAGGAGTTGATTATAAGGAAACGTATTCCCTTGTAGTGGATGCGATAACCCTTAGATTTCTAATTGGTTTTGCAATCTCACAAGGACTTCAAATGAGACTTATGGATGTCGTCACAGCATACTTGTACGGGACACTTGAGAATGACATTTACATGAAAATACCAAAAGGGTTAAAAATGCCTGAAGCATTAAAATCAATACCCAAAGATATGTGTGCTATAAAGCTAAAAAGATCTTTATATGGTCTTAAACAATCTGGCCGCATGTGGTACAATCGGCTCAGTGATTATCTCGAAAAAGAAGGATACAAGTCTGATGTAATCAGTCCATGTGTCTTTATAAAAAGATCACTCTCAAAATTCACTATAATAGCAGTCTATGTTGATGATATAAACATTATCGGAGCTCCTTAAGAGATAGAAAAAACTGTTAATATATTAAAGAGAGAATTTGAAATGAAAGACCTTGGTACAACAAAATTATGTCTCGGCCTGCAGTTCGAGCATTTGCGCAACGGTACATTCGTACATCAGTCAAACTACATTCAGAAGATTTTAGTATGTTTTAATATGGACAAAGCTCATCCGTTTAGCATACCTATGGTTGTCCGACCACTAGATCCTCAAAAGGATCCTTACCGCCCTCAAGAAGAAGGCGAAGAAGTACTCGGTCCAGAAGTACCATACTTAAGTGCGATCGGTGCCCTTATGTATCTTGCAAGTAACACAAGACCCGATATTGCTTTCTCGGTGCATGTACTAGCAAGATACAATTCAAATCCAACACGCAGACATTGGAATGGATAAACATATATTCCGATATCTTTGTGGGACACAAGACTTGGGTCTTTTCTACCAGAAAGATAAAAAGAAAGATAAAAAGTCTGAGCTTGTTTGTTATGCCGATGCTGGATATCTATCAAATCCACATAAAGCAAAATCTCAAACAAGTTACGTATTCACATATGGTGGCACAACAATTTTTTGGACGTCAACTAAGCAAACTCTTACAGCGACGTCATTAACTCATGCTGAATTGATAGCACTATATGATGCCGGTCGAGAATGCGTGTGGCTGAGATCGATGATTAATCACATACAAGAAGCATGTGGATTAGCACAAATCAAGAAGGAGCCGGTATTTATTCATGAAGACAATGCTGCTTACATAGCTCAAATCAGAGAAGGTTACATCCAGGGTGATCGAACAAAGCACATCTCACCAAAGTTCTTCTCAACATATGACTTGCAGAAAGAAGGGGAAATTGATGTTCGTGAGATCAAGTCAAGTGAAAATTTAGCTGACCTATTCACAAAATCTTTACCTAGAAGCAGTTTCGAGCAGTTATCACACAAGATCGGTTTGCGCAGATTGAAAGATGTTTGTGGAACTCAGGGGGAGAATTATACACATTGTACTCTTTTTCCCTTAACTAAGTTTTGTCCCACTGGGTTTTCTTAGTAAGGTTTTTAATGATGCAGCATAACTGATCCAGTAGTATCAGTTTATTATATAGGTCCTGAAGTATCTATTTAACATCATCCTGAAGTATGTTGTTAATAGTGTATAATAAATATTAATATATATCTGAGGGGGAGTGTTATAAATACAGATATATACCCTCCTTATTTTCCTCTTAGGTTGTTATATTTCAGTTATATTTTGTCTACATCACTGAGTATATAAACGTTGTTGATAAATGAAAGGAGATAAAATTCTCATATTTCCCTTATTTTTATATGAGGTTATAGATTTTTTTTACCATTCATGGAACACACATTCAATATATATTATATATTTATATTTATATGTACATATTTAATGTCAAGGAGATTCTAGTTGTAATTAACTTCGAAGAGGTTCTAGACTAGAAATTTGGTTAAGTCACCCTATTGCTCTCGATCCCTCCTAAAAATTGGTAAAACTCCTCGATTGCCCCCATGAGACATAATTTTGGGTCCATCACTGCATGTTTGATGTTTCGTTGGCCGGCTGAGAAGATAAAAAACAAGCAATTGTCGTCAAAAAATGTTATGTTATGTGACGACGCTCCTCGGTGGTCCATAGGATCTGTAACGACAACTACGGGGTGGAGTAAGATGTGGATGTTGGTTTCGCAAGGTGTTTCGTTTCAACTTCTTTTTGTTCATTTGTTTTTTCATTCATCTATTTCAACTTTCTGAAAACTTCTTGTGTATATTTTCCTTTATTCAGTTGACATTGAATTATTAAAAAAATTCTAATTAATTTGTACTTTTGACATTGTATTATTAAAAAAATTTCTAATTAATTTTTACTTTTGGTATATATCTAACTTCTCCTTTAACATTTATAAAAGCATGTATTTATAGCTTCATACGCCACAGTTATATAAATACAAATTTATTACATTCTCACTCAACTTTTATTCTGATTTCTGGAACAATTATAAGACTTACTGAAATGATAAACATTTGTTTTTAACAATGGAGTTTTGAAACCTCTGTGACCCATTTTGTCACAATCAATCACTTAGTACGAGATCCAAACCATCAAACTTTTCTTTCGTAATTTCATCCAACGTTTGACTCATTTCGGTTGTTAGATGTTTCCTCCAGTCTCCAACTTTTCCTTCCCTAAAGAAAGCATAATTAGGTATACCGATTCTTAAAGTCCCATGTTTATTAACTTCGCTTAAGTTATCGAAACTACATAAACTCACAATCTCTTCCACCATACCTTTGGCCTCTTCCTCCTCCGTGAAAGGGTATCCCAAGAACTTTGCGAGACGCCTCAAGTACTTTGGTGTATCCATTTTCATGTCCTCGTATGTTAAAAACATAATCTTTGTTGGTTGTTCTAAACCGATTTTGTAGTACCCTTTCACATGATCCCAATATGGTCCATTTGGTATAACACCTTTAGTAAACATCTCAAAAGCCTCCTCGAATGTCATTACATTATGAGATTTTCCTCTCAACTTATTTGCAAAGTGAAACAAAGAGACTAACACATCTTTAGGATTTCTACACATGTAAACTATGTGACAACGAGAATCAAGAATGGATTGGGGCAATGAAGTGTAAGGCATATGGGTAGCAAAGAGACGAGGTAAATATGCATCAACATAAGTAGGGCTAGTTCTTAAAACTTCACACTCAACAAAAGGCAAACAATTATGAGGGTTAGAAGTTTGTAGTGGGTGAGTTGATAGAGGCTTGTTTTTGTACATGTTTCTGTTAACCGTAGCAAACACAAGGGCTTTTAGCCATGTTGTGCCTGATTTTGGAAGTGTGGCTAAGTAGATGTCGGTTGGAAGAGCTTGGAAAGTGTCTTGCGTAGCCATCACAGTTTCAACTGAGACAGCGTTTTTCGATTGGTGCCAAAAGCCTTGATACATGTATAGCTCTTCGGTCATCCAACCTTTCGATTTTGGAAAAGTTGTGAATTTATCCTTGTATTTATCAAAGATCAGGGCCAGATTGGCCTCTTCTTGATAGTCTTCTAAACCAGGTGTAGTTACAAATGACATTTGCAAGATTTTCTTTATAAAAGGATTGTTGTTCTTTGCATCCACGCTAACTACACACATATATATAGGAAAAACACTTTCTATATTAAGCTGGAAAATTGGTCCATATGGTAAACGTTTCTTCTAATATATCTCGTATCTTTTGGACAAAATTTAACAAATTGATCACAAATCTATAATCCATTGAAGATATCTTATTTTATGATACCTTAAATTGACCACACAACAACCAAAAATTGTTTATTTTAAAGTAATTGTTATCATGTATCATTTTATTGAATATTTTCATTAATATTGTTATCATGTCTCATTTTTAGTGAGTATTTTCATTAACATAGTGTCAAATACAAATTTTCTCTAATATACACATGAGTCTTAAGACCGCGGGGCGTGGAGAGCTTGGGTTGGGGGGTTTTACACAACATGTGGCGGAGGCGGGCTCCACCAGGCCACCCAAAAAAGTGGGGTGTGGAGGGGCGTGGTGTGGCGTGGTTAGCTTAGCTTGGCGTGGCGTGGCCAGCCATGTGGATTTTTCTTTTAATTAAAGGAGCCAACCAAAGCCAGCCAACTCACCCTGCACCACCCCCTGTCCCCGTTTCACGTCATACGGAACACCCACGCCAAAGGGGAAACCCCATTCCCAACACCAACCCGATGTGAAAAAGCTGACGTTGAAGGGCAACCCATGCCCCCAACCCAAGCCCACATCCGAGTCTAGCATGAGAAATGAATGATGATTTTTTTTATTTATATATCTTTTAAACTTCTTTTTTTTCCATAATTTTTTTACTTATAATTTTTTAAACTTTTTTTTTCATTTACTTAATCATGCATTTACTAGGGTAATAATTACTCTAGTATAGTAAATAGATGATTTTTTTTAAAATTATGCAACTAAGTATGTGCTTGATAAGATCGGAAAAAAATATACAAAAAAAGCCTCTACTTCATTTCTCATGTTTTGTACGTTAAGTCTTTTTGTACAAATAAGCTTATCATACTAAACATGAGAAGTGAATTAGAGATTTTTTTTAAATTTTTTTTCAATCTTGTTAAACGCATATTTTAGTCTCAAAATATAAAAAAAAAGTTCATGTATTTACACTAGTAGAGTAATTATGTAATCACTCTAGTATAATTGCACACAATTACTCTAATAGAGTAAATGCATGAAAAAAACATTTATTTATTTTGTATATTTTTCAACCAAACACCATACTTAAGTAGATGGAAAAAAAAGTTTGAAAAATAAATCTCCTATTATTTCTCACGTTTAATATGTTAAGACACATTTGTATTTGATATTTATCTTATATATATGGGTAGAAGTTCGCTACAAAGTTCAAATTTCTAAAAAGTGTAAAAAGTGATAAAACACAAAAATGTCAACCATAAAACACCCAAAACACACGAATAACAAAATAAAGAATACTAAAACATCATATACATGAGTTCTGTTTTGTGTTTTGGATAATAATGCGCTGATTATTGAATAACAAACATTATTATATTTTATGTTGATTAGCATGTTGTGTTTTATATTCATAGTTCTAAGATGAGGTGTTTGAAGTTTTTATTGACTTTTAGGGTTTGAATATGGTGTTTTAATAGTCTTCACTCTGTTATTTGTGGGTTTTATGTGTGTTTTATGACCTTTTACAGTTTTTAGGAAATCTGGACTTTAAGCCGAACCTCACCCATATATATATAGAGAGAGAGACATGGTCAAATAAAAAGTTTATTTTTTCTTAAATAGGTTAACGAGTCATCTTAACGTCTCATTTTAAAATCAATGACTAAGATGAAATGTAGGAAAAAAAAGAAGAGTGTAATAGTAATTTTAGAATAGTCACTTATATATTTTTTTTAAATTGCTCTCGTTTTTTAAACGTTTAAAAATTTTTATACGACATATTTTTAAATTACATCATAAAATCGAGTACTAAATTGCCATAAAAATGACAACTAAAGAAACCTTAAAAATTGTGTTGTATTTCTTTGTTGTATAACATTTTTAGAGAGGGGATTTCATACAAGACAATAAAATCATACGAAGTGTAGGAGACATGGAGAAGAGGACAAATGTCATTAGATTGAAGGATAATTTAGTCATTTCACCTTTGAAACAATTTCCCCTCATTGATTTTCAAACGGCTATAACTTTTTCATACGTTAATATTTTTTTAAAAAAGTTACACCATATTAACGAGCATTTCATTCTCTTGAATTCGAGCAGCCTATTACTATAGGTTTCTAAAAAATAAATTACATGATTTTGAATACACATTAATTCATTACGTGATTACGTGACTTTGAATACCCAATACATGACTACATGATTTTGAATACTCATTACATGATTACACATTCAACATAAACCATTACGTGATTACACTTTCAATATAAATTCATTACTTGATTATACCTTCAATATGATTTGTTATTGTAACATCCGTCGAAAAACGGGTTTTCAAAATCTGCTTCGTTTATCAATCAAATATCCAGTTATAAATTTCGTTGCGTATTTATAGTTGATATTAATTTTAAACGATACATAATTAATAAATATATTAGAATTTAAAAACCAGAATTTAAAATTACTAATAAAAACTGAATAAAAAAAATAAATGCAGACGCCGGGTTTCGAACCCGGGTCACTCGGATGAACAAACACACAACACACCACTCCGCCACACGCGTTTCTTTGTAACAATACTGAATTAAATGATACTTAAAGTAAACCCGAATTCAAACCAGAGAAATCACGCGCACTCAGAGCTCGCAATCACCGGAAAATCCGGCAATCCGCGATTTTGGCCAAATCCGTTTCGACTAAACCGCTCCAATTGATGTCGATATCGGTTATAACCGTTGCCGGCAATCAATTTCCGTCATAACCGACGGAAATCCTAACTCGCAGACCTTGACTCAATTCAGCCTGTGTTCACTATAAATACCCACTTGAACACTCTGAAAATCCTTTCGCTCAGAACCACGATCGTTTCCGAAGCTTAATTCATTTCAAAACACGTCGCCGGAGATATTTTACAGTCGCCGGACTTTCACCGGAAAACCGAGACTTACTTCAAATCGGTAAAATTCTCGACTCTTTTGTTTGTAATCCATTATTCGACATGTATTAACTTCAATCCTTCAACCAGAATCTGTCCCAGACTACGCCGCCGGGAAATCCCACACTCATCGGAATTTCACTGAAACATCGAAGTCTCACTGTCGATCGGTATAATCATCTAAAAACTCTTGATATCTCTTACTCAATAACTTAATTTCATAACACAAGAATCTAAACTGTCAAACACTTCACTCAGCCGAGAGTCACAAATCAGAGCCGACGACTCCTGCCGGAAATCTTAAGTATACGCGCTGTTTTGGTACATTCTATTCTTTAATCTCGTTAACTATTTCAATCCAACCAACTATAAGTTTTGATAATCGAATTAAACAAAACAGTCGGATCTCACTGATCTGAGTTCTTGTAAATGAAGAAGATGAAGTCGAGAATAGGTATTAGTATAATTAAAACAAGATATTCAAACAGGTTAGACACACAGTCCAGCGGTGGACTGTGTGCACAAACAATACGCACGTCACGAGTTCGAATCGCACAACGTACCGACTTTCAGAATTAAAACCAACATTTTTAGAACTGAATCAGAACAATGCACAGAATGTTTATAAGAGTAATATAATCCATAAGTTATACAGATTAGACACACAGCCCAACTGGTTGGGCTGTGCGCATTCGAACCGAAGGACCCGAGTTCGACTCCGGGTCCCTGCAACCGGTTTGGCCATATAAATCCTTTTTAATAAAAAACCAAATAAGTTTAAAAGTAATTAGTATATAAATATAATTAAAACAGAGAATATTTCGGTTAGACACGTAGCTCAGTTGGTAAAGCTGCGTGCACGCGTACGAGAGGTCCCGAGTTCGAACCTCACTCAGCGCATGGTTAATCATAGTCCGACCGGTCAACGGTCAACGGTCAAAAAGTCAATTTTTTTATTTCTTTTATTTATTTATTTTATTTAAAAATCAATTAAAAACACTTAAAAATAATATTTTTCAAGTTAGAAAATATCCTTAAACTCACGAAAATAAATCTAAAAAAATTTCCATTAAAAGCACTAATTAAAAACATTAATCTCGAATAAAATCCATTTATTTACCGAACCATTTCGTTATTATTTTAGGTTAATTTTTCCTCGTCGATCAAATCCTAAAATTCGTGCGCATCCAACGTCATCAAAGAACGCACCCACTGTGAGTGAATCCTTACAAATTCCCCTTTTTATTCATTGGGGTGTATCATGTGTCGCTTTAATTATTTCATTTATTCAAACTCGTGCTATTACCATTATAGGATCTAAACTCGAGATGTAAATATTTTTTGTTGTGATGTATGTTTACATTTTGTCAAGTTGCGTGCAAACCATTCATTAGGCCCATAAGTTCCTCGTTGGAGACGGGTTGAGCATCAGTTGCCTCATTGTTCATCATTTGGTGTGTGCTTGTGCATTAATTGAGATTATGTGATTATGTTGTTTGTTGTGATACGTGTATACATTCTTGTCAAGTTGTGTGCAAATCATGCATTAGGCCCATCAGTTCCTCGTGGGAGACGAGTTGAGCATCAGGTGCCTCATCAGATCGGCTCCGTTTGATTGAGCCTAGATCTCATTGTTCATCATTTGGTGTGTGTGTTTGTGCATTTATTGATATTATGTGTTTTGTGATTAAAATTACATTTACGTTTATTCATATTTGGTTATGCACAATTTTATTCAAATAACCAACATAACTAATCCTTTCAAATGTTTAAATAAGATTCACTCGCCAACTTTTTGTTGACCCAAAACCCTATTTTTACACATGATACAGGTGGACAGGCTGAAGCAAGGAACACATAGGAAATTGCCTTAGAAGAAAAATAATGAAGTCATGAAATATGTATTTGAACATGTTGTACTTGTATGTTTATTGTAATGTTCTTCTTTAAAAAGAAATAATAAATATGAAATTTTGTAGTAAATGTCATGAGCTTTGATGAAAACCCAATCATGCCCTGATCACCATTTCCGCTGCGGGTCGGGGTGTGACAGTTATAACGAATGTTATTACAGTTATGCTTATGACGTAATCACTTAGTGTGTTTCAAATAAAATATTATAATGAAATCATGTAATCACGAAATGGGTATTCAAAATCATGTAGTCACTTAATAATACATAGTCAACTATTGTTACGTAATTACGCAATCACTTACTGTAGTTTAACATTCTATAATGAAATCACATAATCGGTATTCGAAATCACGTAGTCATGTGATTGGTATTCAAAATCATGTAATAACGTAATAAGTATTCAAAATCATGTAATTTTTTTTAAGAAAATTATAGCAATAGGCTGCTCGAATTAAAGAGAACGGAATGCTCGTTAATACGGTGTAATTTTAAAAAAAAAAATATTAACATATGAAAAAGTTATAACCGTTTAAAAATCAAAGTGGGAAGAGTTCAAATGAGAAAGGACCAAAATACCCCTTCTCTGTTTGTTTTTTCAATTGTTTTAACCTTGTATTTATAAAAATTTCACTCCTAGTTTTGAGCCATTGATCTTAGGAGATCAATGATTAAACTTGTCTACTATACTTCGTACAAAACTCCTCTCTTGTACATGATCTCTTATCAACATTTATATGCTTGTTTTTTGTGCTAGATTTTTGTGTTAGAAATTTTTGTACTATATTTTTTATGTTAGAACTTTTTTACTAATTTTTTTATTAAATAAATATAAAATAAATAAATCATATTAACTTATAAAGTAACTAAATCATCTATCAAAATAAAAAACAATGAAATAAAATAACTAAAAATTTATACATAAAAATATCTCTCCTTTATTTAGTAATTTTCCGGCGGATAGTCACAGGAGATTATGTGGCGGCCTGCCACTCTCCTCCTGAGTTCCCCTTCTTTCTCTTTATAGTTGGAAACACTTTTGGGTGATTAAAGACACACGGTTGAAGATGAAGTTGGAGCATTGATCATTTTTTGAGTTAAGAGCGAAATTGTAGAGAGAAGACAGACAATGTTTCAAAGGTTTTTAAACCATATTGTGTTGGGTTTAGAAATGGTTTAACTGGTTGTACGGACGGTTTAACTGAGTTAACCAGTTAACCCTTCAATTTCATAAAAAATAACACAAAAGTTAACAAATTGTTTTTAAATAAAAGTGTGCAATAGATATATGACATTAGAGCGTTAAATGTGTCAAGTTCAAGATCGAAAATGGAATGCGTAAGTAACGTACGCAGAAGTAACGTACGTAGGAACTGGGAACACTAGGTTAATTACATAAAATAGGAAGGTTGGTTATTATCTTAATATCATATTTTAATAAAATATAATAATCAAATTTGAAGAATTTACAAACCGGTTCAACGATTCAAACCGATAGAACCGACGGTACATAACAATTATCGTATTCTTGTTTTACTGCCGTTTTTCGTAACGGACTTGCATTCAGTATCTGATATTGCTGACCAGTAAATGCCAGTATTTTAAAGATTGAACAAAGATGTTTTGTAGAGAGAGAAGAAATGTAATGGTTGGACCACCATCACATTAAAAAAAAGCATGGACCATAAATGATGACACGTGGCCCGATACGAGGACCAGCCTGTAACTGGAATTTATATTTTAATGGTTTATTCTGACTAGGGACGAGCTTGGTATTGATACTGAAAATGTTTGGTACGTTACAGTACCGGTATGAGACCGGTACGGTGTTGGTATTTAAAGACATAATTCGGTAAAATACCGGTACCAAAAACGCCAAAAAGTGGGCACGGATTCGGTAATGAAAATCATTTGGTACGGGAAATTCGACACGGATACCCGCTACCAAATTCTCATCTCTAATTCTGACACATGTGCTTTACTTGAAAAAAAATAATATAAATAATTTATGACAGAGCTTCAAAAAAAGGGAAATAAAGGGTTTGGTTGTTTTAGGAAGAGAGAGAATTACGTAGAGGATAGAAGTATGGAACTGAAAGAGAAAAGGGGAAGAAGTTCTTGATGAAAACCAGCTTAGATTATTACCAACGCAAGATGTTAAATGTACTAATAAAAACGTACAGTCCGATGTGATCGTTACATATGCATCAAAAACATCAATTTTCTACCCAACCCTACAAACATACTTATCAATATTTATATTTCCACATTATCCTTACTTTATACATTTAAATTTTAATACTCATATACTTTTTATAATTAATGTATATCCTCTTTTCATATTATTAAAATATAAAGTATATATTTAGAAAATAAAATATACTGGAGAAATCGAAATATAAATCCTGTTTTAGAAAAATATTTATAAAATGAAACTTTTGTATTGAACTTGTTTTTTCGTAAAATCCGTAACACACTTTTGTCAGTTTATCTAATTTAATTTAATATACCTATAATTCGAAAATTTAAAGTTCTGTATACAGTAACTTTAATAATATTATATTCAAATTTTTTTAATTCATATAATTTACTTTATAACAATTCTATATAATTATAACTAGGTTATAGCCCGCGTTATACGCGATTTAACAAATGAAAATACTCTTAGTTTCTTGAAATTTGAAATACTTTAAAAACAAATAATTCAAATTTGACAAAAAAAATCTTTGTAGATCACATTGGTTGTCTTATTTGCAAGATTTCCATCATTATCCAATATAAGTAATTTAACAAAAGCTCTGCTTTTTACTCTTGATAATGCTTCTGTGAAGAAATACTTCAAATTTCAAGTGAAAAAAAAATAATAAACTAATAATTACAAATCATCATAACGTAGATATGAATTCAAAATCAAATCCAAATAAAAACGTAGATTTCAATAGTTGAAACACAAACATCTATCACTTAACCTTTACATAACCAATCAAAACAAATAACTTCGCAGTACAAAATCAAAGTAAGTAATAAGAAGCAAAATGACAAATGCTCAAATGATAAAACATACATTTGATTTCAAAGATATTGGGTATTATTCTTCCAAATCTACAATAACCTAAAAATCAAAATATATGGAATCGAAATTCTTATCATCGGTCAAGAAGTTTGATGGCGATGATCTTGAATTGTGATGATGAGAGATTCTTCAACAATAATGCAGAGGAAAGATGTGAGAGAGAATGAGGTTTAGGAAATTAAATTAGGATATGATTACATTAATGCATTACCAATTTTTACATTATTACCGACTTATATATTATAATGCATCAAAAGATTTGTACATAAATGGATGAATAACTTGTACATTATAATTTACATATCGATATTGAATAAAATTTACATCTGGCACATTGACAAAATAATTGGTTAATTGTTAGCTTAAATTTGTAAAAAAAAAAAACGTTTGTATTAATTTTAAAACATTGAGTTGTTTATAGCCAAAATTATGGAAGGATAAATAAGAAGATAATTATTGTTTTCGAAAATTAGATAATCTAGTTTTAAAGTAACTGAAATCTTTTATAATTTCTTTTATATAAGGAAACAATTAATGTAAATGAGGTATCTAATCAAAATAATAAAAATATTGGAAAAATAGTCAAAGTTTGAAACTCAAATATTTTCAACTTTGACATTTCAAATTATTTGTAAAATTTATTAAGATTTTTTAGTTACAGTAAACATACTATAGGAAAGTCCTTTACTAAATATTTCTTGTTTATCAAAATTTGGCTTCATCACAATAGGAAAGTCCTTTACTAATTATTTCTTACTTATCAAAATTTGGCTTAGCAATTTCAATTATGTATTAACATGATAATAACACTAAATATGATATGTTATAGATAATTAATTTTGTAATTAATTCTTATTTTAATTAAAAAATAAATTTCACCTCATAAAAAATGAAAAGAAAGTTAGAGTATGTATTTTTTTTAGTATTTAAATCATTAAAAATGATATTAAAAAATATGGAATATAAGAGATATTTAATTAATTTTCATATAATAATTGTTTTAAATATAAATTGAATGTCTGTGGATGTATTAATTATAAGAGATATTTAATTAATTTTCAAATCCATATCACATATCATTTTTGTTGATTGTGAAGGAGAAGGTCAAATTAATTTACGATTCCTAATTTGTAAAGAAGTAACAGATTTAAAGATAATTATATTAGATTAAAGTTTGAAAAGTTGCTATAATTGATATTATAACTAAATAGAAATAATTTATATGATCGATGTGTTTGATAAGGAAATATTTTTAAAAAACTAAAACATAAATCGATTTAATTAAACATACGACATTGTTCTTGACATAATAAAAATTAATAAACATCAATTTCCTATTTTTTTTGAAGAAGTATTTTTACTTGAAAAGCAAAACTCCATCAAATACATAAAAATTAGAAAACCATATATACAAAATCAAGATCAACGCCCGATTCATCCATGAATACAAAACTATAAAGCAAACATATATACTAAAGCCTTAACACTATTGTATCAAAACAAGCTAATGATTTTGTGGAGACCTGTTTGAACTTTAAAAGTAAAAAAAAAATAATAATAGTTAGAAATCATTAAAACATGCTTGTGGACCAAATAATCATACGACATAAACAAAGTAAACACATCTGTTTTGAATCTCAACACATGAATCAACCAAATAATCATACGACGTTCAAAAGAATTCAATAATAAACGATTCAAAGTAAAATTATACATGGTTATATAAAGTATGTCTACATAAAAGGAAGATAAAAAAATCAGTACTAATTCAATAATCTTCAAAGAATACTAATCGGGCAAAAAATAAATCATTTAACAAAACGAAATCGGAAGAAGCAATCTTTCTACAATCTCAGTACTAATACAACATTCTTCAAAGAATACAAAATCGGATAGAATAATCGATATTCATACAACCTTAATACCATCACCGTCGATTATAAAACTTAACTAACATTCAACCATTATTAAGCAAATCAGGCGAATTGAACGAAAAAGAAATCTGATTAAGTCAAATAATGATAAAATATATGAATCGAATCACAACTAAGAGATTACCGTCGATTTGAAGGTATTGAAATCCGATGAATGAAGATTGAAGCCAATGATTTTGATAGAGAGACGATGATGAGATTTAGGGTTTATGTGATAAGAACAAAGCTTATGTGATAAGCTTTGTATTTTAGGTAAGTCATTTAATAAAAATCAGGTATGGTCCATTTGCAATTCAGTTTATCCGGATTTCGTATAGGTTATAGGATAGGCTGTAAGTTTTGGCGGGAAAAAGACATTTAAGGTGAAATCAGGGAGCGACAAGTGTCCCTCATAGGTTTCTTTTATATAATATATAGATATAGATTATAGATTATAAATAGAGGTTGGATGATCATTGGTCAATTTTTTTTTAACTTTTTTTGTCTTTTAATAACTTTTTAGATTTTTAACTTTTACCCTTCAACATTTAGTATTAGTACTTACAACCCTTGAACTTTCTAAAAATTTATAAGCATTTTTTACATGCTTATATTAATGTATGTTCGGTATAAACTTAGGTTAATTACTTTTCTTTGAAAATGGGTAGCCTCAAATATAATATGTTTTTTGCTTCTTTTTTACGTTTTCAGATAATTTACGTTTTGCATAAATTTTGTTTTAAAATAAGTTGATTCAAATATAATATGTTTTCAATAGGCTTTACAAATTCGACTTACTTTATGTTTTGGCGCCATCGCAACACGTGGTACCATTTTTAACTTAAAAAACATAGTTTTTTTATTTATTTATTTTTGTGTACGTGTCGGTATAAGTTCAAGTTTTTTTTTTATGTTTTCATTTGATCTACGTTATGTTATAAATTTTGTTTTACAACACGTGGGGTCAAATATAACGTGTTTTCATTAGACTTTATAAATTCGAATTACTCTATGTTTTGGCACCATCGCAACACGCGGTACCATCTTTAACTTAAAAAAACATAATTTCTTTCTTCTTTTTTTGTACGTGTTGGTATTAGTTCAGGTTGGTGTTCGACGTAAATTTCTTTCGCAAATAAGTGGGGCCATATAATACGTTTCCGTGCTTATTTTTATCTACATCTTCAGTTTATCTACGTTTTGACGTAACTTTTGTTCTAAAGCGGTTCAGGTCTTTACTGTACAAATCCGAGTTACTTTACGTTTATACCCGCTGTAACGCGTAAAGAAATTTACTAGGTAGTACTATATTTGAAATAAGAAAAAAAATTCGGGCATAAGTCATTATAGCATATATAATGCAACTCACTAACGCATCTAAAATAAATTAAAACAGGAGAAAAAGAAACTACAATCAGAAAAAAGAAAAAGAAGTCAAAGTTTATCATGTGAATATACTTTTTTTTTAACGACAAACAACAAAACTTTATTCAACACCAATTTTTCTAAAAATACAATGATTAATAAGCTACTAAGCTAACCACCTATTACATCATTGCCTAGAAAAAATTGAGATTACATAAAAAAAAAGAAACTGCAGTTTCGAACAGTGCAGTGATTAGTTACCTCTCAATTTCGAATCTCACCCATTTTCTCCAATCCTTATTTGTCTCTTTCGCCCTATATTTTACCCACATGAAAGAGACTGCTTGTACTTCCCCAAAGATTGCGTCTATGTTCGCTCGTTTCCCACCGAAAATGCACTTATTTCGTGCTTTTCATATCTCCCAACAAGTTGCCAAAAAGACGGTTTGTATAAACTTTTTTCTCCGCTTGTCCATCGTCTCGTTATTATGGAAACTCAGCATGTCCTTCGTACTTAGTGCATGAATCTATTGAATTCTACACCATGAGCTAATATTTTGCCATATTTCCATAGCCACACAACACCTGGTAAATAGGTGATCGGCGTTGATCGGTGCATTTTTGGTTCACTTCATTTTATATTATTTATATTGTAAATGCACCGATATTAGTATAAAAGATATTATTTTCTTTTGTTTTTGTATTTAATAAGTTATCAAGAAAACATGCTAAAAAGATGAATTTATTAATGTGCAGGGCGATGCTTTGAAGGGGGCCTGGGGGCCCGACCCCCCGAACTTTTCGCGTAGTAGTGTTATATATGTACGTTTCGTATAGTATTTTTTTGGGTATATACGTTTTCGACCCCCGGTTTTACATAATTTTTAAGTCCGGTGACTTCCGACCCCTGGTGAAAATTTTCAAGCTTCGCAACCGTTAATGTGAAGGCCTTATTGAAGCAGCTTCTTTGGAGAAAGGATGATCGAGAATCGAGATGGCTTGAAAGAAACGTATGCATACTACACATGGAATATTATAATTGATAAGGTTGGAATGAAATGGACTTTGGTGATGTAGAATCAGTAGCAAACAACTCACAAGATTATGGTGGAGTTATAACTAAATTCAATATTGGGCTCATATATCATTGAAGTGGGTATTTATAAATGTGTTGGACTTGGACCGATGATTTAATTGTTGGCTCAAGAAATCGAGCATCCCACTAGTTGAATTCAGTGGTTTTACATGAAGGAACTAAAATTAAAGAAAAGAATCCCATAACGGCAGAAGAGGAAGTCGGCAATTTGTGATAAAAAAGGGCAACATTGTATATCGCAGGAGGATCTTTGGCAGACGGCAGATTTTGGCAGAGATCGCACAACAGAAGTGAGATCTTTGGCAGAAGGCAGCCGTCTTTTGGCGGCTGTGCACAGTTCAAGGTACGAGTAACTAGGTGGCTTTCTTCAAGTGAACGGTTTGTAGGGTTTGACACTTTTCTCAGTTTTATTAGTATTTGGATTTGTTTTTGACATTGGCAACGTTTTATAAACAATTTGATTTGTTGGCTTACTTATACCATTTGCATGTGTTTTGAGTTCTTGCTTAACTTGTTCTGTTGATTACAAAACCTAGTAGCTCGTTGGGTGACATAGAGTAGGTTGACTCACACTAGTAAATAGGGTAATTGAATTGTAAAAGATCTGATGACAAAGACATATTTTTGATTATCACTTAAAGTAACCTACTTTTCAGTACCATGTCTATGTGGTGGCCAATCAACTGAATTTGGTGTAAACTTGTAATCTGAAACTTGGAGGAGGTTATCTTTTGTGGCTTTTGCCAGGAGGAACGATTAGTTGTTTTTCACTAGACTTTGTTTACGGTTTCTGTTTAACTGATAAATCTTGACCACTTGTGTTGATTTCTTGGTAAATGTTTTTTTTATATTTTAATTATTTGTCATTTATCAAGCGTATTGGCAATATACTTGCATCATTAGTGGGTTGGTAAATTGGTGGGTAGTTGATATAAACAAACGGGTTATTGGTTGTATGGTGAATTTTAAAAACTATCCCTAATAACTAATCAAAATCATTAATCCCAATGCCATGTCTATGTGGTGTTATGAATCGGTAAACAGGTTTTTGTGTTGAACGGGTAATTGGGATTCCGGGTGGAGGTTACTTCTTAATCTAATAACTTTTTTCTTAGATAATTAATTAGATAATCTAGCTAAACACTAACCACAAATTCCCACTGGATACGATACCCTACTTACGCTATCTATTTAGTTTAATTAGGTTTTTGCATGACCCTTACGATAGTCATCCGGCGTCGTATTCTTGATCGTTACAAAGTTTGCAAATCGGAGTACCTGACAACATTCCCTTTTCTTTAAACCTTTCATAGTTGATAAACGATCCTGAACTGCGCGCCAACCAAATATGTTCACTTTTTTTGGTACCCACTTAACCCATTCGATTGGATAAAACGAAATGGCATATCTGTTTAGAATCACTCGGGATGATGCCACATAGTACACCATCATTGGCTGTTACTCAAATCCACTTGTCTGGCCGATTTTCTAACCTGGTGATCTAAATAATGTACATTATCTGCTGCAGCTGATCCCTTTGAATGCTTGTGCTTGGACTGCTCCTCCATTCCATACCTGCCTATTGATCTTCTATAGTTGCTCTTTTATTCCTTTCCAAACCGAACAACTACGGAAACCGATTTTTTAACGGGCCCTCTCCGATCCCCCAGTCCAACCAGAATCTTAGTTTTCTCCCATCCCTGACGTCTCCTTTTATCATATTTTCCACAGCCAAATTGTATTTTTCGAGCTCGTTTCCTATTCTAACAATATTGTTCCAAGTTCCCGAAACACCTTGCTTCACCGGTAGGTAGGATGCTGAATGCGAATGTGAATGTATTGCTGTGATAGTACTCCCCTAAAGTGTACCCTTTTCATGCTTGTATCGCAGCCACCATTTTAGCAACAAACTTAAGTTCATGTCTTTAAGCGACCCCAACCCTAGTCCACCTTTCCCAAACGGACGAATGACTTTTTCCGACTTTACCCATGCAGTTTTCGAATTTTCCTCAGTACCCCCTTTAAAAAAACTCTCTTCTAAGACTCTAAAACTTATCCAAAACCCCTTGCGGTGCTTTGAATAGTAAAAAAGAAAAACAAAAGAAGGTTATCTAGAGTTTCCTTCAATAAAGTTAATCTACCCTCCGCCGAAAGAACTCTAGATTTAGACAAGGATAAGTGAGATTTATAACAGTCTATAATCCCCTTCCAATGTCGGATTTGATTCATGTTCGCTCCCACAAGTATTCCCAAATACTTACAAGGGAAATTTCCCGACTTTGCGATTTATTAACGATGCCATTTGACCCACTGAATTTTCACCCAACCCAATTCTGAAAAGATTTGATTTGCCATGATTAATTTTTATGCAGAGATGAGATTGAATCATCTCATTAAACGGATTATGTTGCGAATAGAGTCTTCTTCCCAATCCCCCCGAAACCCTACGTCATCCGTGTACATCATGTGTGTTATTACCGGGCGATTATTTAGTAGCGAAATGCCCTTTATTTCCCCTAGAGATGACGTTTGGTGCGGAAACCCAGTTAATATTCCATTGAAATTATGAAAATAAAAGGTGATAGTGGGTCGCCTTGGCGAACCCCCTATAGCACTGAAATTCCAAAGAAGGTGAACCATTAATTAGTAAATATGTTGAAACTTTATCATATCTAATATATAACAATTTAAAAAAACACAAATATAAAAAGCCTAAACACGAAACAAACATCATATAACGATATACACAATAGATTGCAAATGAACACAATCAATTTGGAAGCTATATCGTGGTAAAACTTGGCTCTCTAGTTGTAAACTGCTCTATTGTTTAGGAATTGAATTGCTTGCCTCACGGTATGGGTGTGGTTCAAAACACTGATATCGTATAAACCGTTTATCAGTTTGGTTTCACGATTGGTCTTTTCTCTTTTGTACTTTAGTCAGTTGCTTTCAAAAACCATAACAAACTGTTTGATTTTACGGTTCACAACCTTAAAACAAACCGAAGTGCAACATTTAATAATATATTATAATCATATAGAAATAGATATTTAGACATCAGATTTTATACAAGAGGGATTTTCCGTGCAAAATGTATGCGACAATCTGGGCTTGACACATGTCCTTTTTAATTTAAGAGGGGAAAGGTATTATGGATTTTGCTCGCGTGAACCTACTCCACCCCCGATTTTCAAACGATATAACTTTTTCAAATGATAATATTTAAAAAAAGATTATACCGAATTAACGAGCATTTCATTTTCTTTAATTTGACTAGGCTATTGCTATAGTTTTCTTAATTTAAAAAAAAATTTACAAGCTATAAACTTACATGATTTGTGTAACATTACGTTATTATGTTCTAGTACGTAATTATATACCATATGTGCAAGCAGTTACAAATCCTCAATATGACCCTACATCTATAATCATGTACCATATATAATATGTGTAATGTCACGTGATTATGTATCAGTACGTAATTACGTTATTATACTTTTTTTTATTGTGTAGTGTTTTTTACTAAAGTTATGCTTATTACATAATCATACATTCAATATAATGAGAACTTGATTGTTTTTATGCTATTACGTGATCAAATCTGTAATATAAGTCGTTACATGATTATAAATGTAGTGTTACATTGAGCATTTGTTACTGCTTACACTCATGATACGTGATTATTATATTGAGCATCTGTTACTTCTTTTGCACACAAGGTACTTGATTCTAGATTTAGGTATGTATCGAGTATCTACTACGTGATTTAGGTATTCATTGATCATTTAGTCTGTGATTATAGATGAAGTGTTACATTGAGAATTTGTTGTTGCTTGCACATATGGTATGTGATTTTGATATTCATTGATTATGTTCCAGTACATAATTACGTACTGGAACATAATCACGTAACGTTACACAATCACGTAACTATATACCTTGTATTTTTTTAAATTAAGAAAACGGTAACAAAGGCCTACTCAAAGTAAAAAGAATGAAATGTTGTTAATACGGTGTAATTTTTTTTCAAAAATAAAATTTTCGTATGAAAATGTTACAGCCATTTGAAAATCCGAGGGGGAGGGGGGTGGTCACACGAGAAAAGATCATAATACCTTTTTTTCTATTTGTTTTTTCATTATACATACATGTTATTTACCTAATTGCCACCGTGCCATTTTGAATTATTGATCTTGAGAAATCAATAGCTGGGATTCTTATGTACACTTTGTATGTTAAATCCCTCTTATACGATATCCTCTCCCTAAATATTTATATTATTATTTGTATATTATATTAAGGTTAGATACATCGTATCATATTTTAATCTTTACTTGTGTATTATATGTTTCAACATGGTATTGGACGCTACATGTGTCTCGAGCGTTCATGTTTTTACTTCCATTGTTGTTCATGTTTTTACTACGATTGTTATGTTAACTATTAAGATAAAAGATAGAGAATTTTTGTACGAAGTGTAGGAGACAATTATGATGTTTTTCTCAATTTAAAAGGGGAAAGGGTATGATGGTTCTTTTCTCCCTTTAACTAGTTACACCTTTAATTTTTAAACGGCTATAACTTTTTCATACGTTAATATCTTTTTTAAATTACACCGTGTTAACGAGCATTTCATCCTCTTTAATACGAGCAGCCTATTACTATAGTATTCTTAAAAATAATTTACAGGACTTTGAACACCCATTACGTGATAACGTGATTTTGAATACTCAGTACCCTTTACGTGATTTTGAATACCGGGTACATGACCATGTGATTTTTTAATACTGATTACATGATTACACATTCAACATAAATCATTACGCATTCAATGTAAATTCATTACGTGATTACACATTCAACAATAAGAGCTTGATTGTTTATGCTTTATTACATGATTAAATCTCTAATATACGACATTGTGTTGCTATTATAGGTTGGTTTGGCTAATGTTGTGTATATAATTTATCCTTAATACGTAATTACGTAATTACTTAGTAGGGTTTCACAATGAAATCACATAATCACGAAATGAGTATTTAAAATCATGTACTCATGTAATAATGCATAGTAAACTATTGTTACATAAGTACGTAATCACTTAGTGATGTTTCACATAAAATACTATAATGAAGTCAAGTAATCACGTAATGAGTATTCAAAATCACGTAGTCACTTACTGCACGTAATGGGTTTTCAAATCCTTCAAAACTTTTTAAGAAAAATATAGCAATAGGCTGCTCGAATTAAAGATGATGAAATGCTCGTTAATACGGTGTAATTTTTATAAAAAAAATATTAACGTATGAAAAAATTATAGCCGTTTGAAAATCAAGGAGGAAGTAAGTTTTTGAGTCAACAATATTGAATTTTCCTCTTTTACCCTTTTTCCCAGTTGTTCCCTTGTTTTTAGTTATGTGAATTCTATATTTGGGGATCACTTAATCTCAACCGTTGATCTTACAAATCAAGGGCCAAACTTATCTCTTACATTTCGTACACTTCTTTCCTTTTGTACAATAACCTTTCTCTAACTATTAATTATATGTAATATTAAAGAAGAGAAGATGATTAGTATTGTATCACATCTAAAACATATTTTACAAGTTTATCAAAAAAAATTTCTCCTTTATTCTATTTCGTCATTTAGTTTAATTTTTTCATTTACAACCCATATAGTTTAACTATTGTATTTTTCCGTTTACTTTAACCAAATTACTTTTCTACCCCTAAATAGTTTTTTTAACAAGCACGTTAATGCCGTTTTAGACATATTTTTAAACTTTTCTTTGTTATAACGAGTGTGGCAAAAAAAAATTAGTTTAATATTTTAACGAACAGGCCGATACTTTTTTGAACATATTTTTTTAACTTTTTTTCTTTGCTATAACGAGTGCGTCGAGACCGACCAAGTTTCTATCACTTTCTATTTCGTTTACTTTATTTTTACCTTTGTTATTTACTATATCGTTTTACCTTTTGTTATAGTTTTGATGTTCAGAACCGAGTTACGACGCAAATAGCATTTTAATTAATTTTTAAAAATTTATTATCGGTTGTCATGGTGTGCTATATGTTCTGAATTCCAACTGCGTCCCTATGCAACGCACGAGTAACTATGATGCTAGTTTTGTTTAAAGCTTTGGTGCATTCCACATAGTTTCCATCTGATTTTCTTCATGTGGCATGATTTATCGTTGTCCATAACATTCGCTTTGTTTGCTAAAGAAACACTCACCTGAGGGTAGGGTTCCGACTAGAACTTCGACCCAATGTGATGAGAACAACCTAACTGCAAAACAGAAACACCGTTAGGACTTGTTACAGGAATGGGGTTATTCATGTAACCACCTTTCAGCGTGACAATAAGTCTCAATAATGGGAGTATAAGAAATATGAGAGAGGATTGTATCTGTGAATGAATCATACCTTTGATGTTTTACCTCTATTTATAGTTTACAAAATAGGGTTTCCCCTCAATTAGGAGACTATCCGATGAGTTAGGGATATGCATGATCTTCCCAAAATATTGGAGATTCGGTTACTTAGGTTATCCATACAGAATGGAGCATTCTAGAATAACCGTAATTATAGAAGATTATTTATAATAAAAGAAAAGGTGATGACCGGGTTGGGTTTACCGGTCCGGGTCATACCTCGTCATGTCCCCCTAGTCCGATGTTCATGAAATGAAATACATGAATTCGGACTACAAAAGAAAACACCAGTGCAGTCTCTTATAAATATAAGATTCCAAGGAGAGAGAAAATGCCCTTGTAAATATGGCGGCGATGTGACAGTTAGCACACATATATGTCATCATTAGGATAAAAGCTGTATCCCCTGAAAGCCCACGTGACGTCATCTGGTTGGCCGTCTTTTTGAATTTCAAAAACCCACTTTTCCATAAATAGGCGCTTCCCGTTTATTTTCCCCATTTCTTGTCATTTCATACTCCCCCCTTGCTAGGATCATGGCTTCAAAAATTGACGAATCAACTTCAACATCATCGACTACCGATATACTTTTCTGCAAATGGGGAATAACATCATATAACAATTTCTTACAAGAATACGATATCAAACTTGAATGGAACCCGGTGCTACCATCAAGTAAGGATACTGCATTTCCTTTGAAACAGGGGAAAATAACCTTGTTTGGCGATTTTTTTAAATTCTGCAACTTCCGGCTGCCCATCACTAAATTCTGCAAATCAGTACTTGACGACTATCGGATTCACCTCTCGCAAATACATCCATTTGGATTGGCGAAGCTTCGTCACTTCGAGTTCGCTTGTTTGGCCTTAGGTCACGCCCCTGAGATTTTGGTCTTTAGCGCTTTTTTCGTTCTTGTTTGGAAATCCCCGTTCTTTACATTTGATCGACAAGACACCGATATCTCTTGTTTGAGAAATGTGCCTGCCAGCTCGCGGGATAAAGGTTGGAAATAGAAATTCTTTTATATAGACACTGGTGTCATTCCCGGCGAGATGTACTCGAGGGATATGGGTGCCAAAGAAAAATATAAAGACGAATGCCCTGCTGCCGAGACATACGCAAAGAATGCCCTGTACAAGAAACTATGCATGCACCCCTCTGAATGTCAAGTAATTCCTGAGGGTGCACTGGTACTTGTTGGGATGAGTTTGCTATGGCGTGACAACCGATTCTACCCAGTCTTTCAAAGATTTGACAATGGTTAGTGACGTTCTTCCATCGCTGTATTCGTACTTTATTCTGTAACTTGATGTGCTAACTAGACGTATTAACATAGGTGAATGGTCGCTGTTTGATTTTATTGACCCTCCCTGAAATGCCGCTTTACGGTCCCGGACCGCATGGTGGGAGATCAAGAGGCTAACGTGCTGTCCGCACATATTGAACGATTTCTTATTCCCCCCACCGTGGTGACTCCATCTGTTGAGGTGTCCGCTCCTCCCCCTAGTAGTGAACGTGGAGTGCCCTAGGAAGGAAAAAGGAAAATATCTAGCTTGAAAATAGTTGTGAAAAAACCTACCCCCAATGTGAGCGTTATGCCTGCGGGAACCGATTTTCCTGCGTTGTCATGGGGTGCGGCTGTGACTCCCGCCTCTATTGGGGGTAGCTCAGGTCCCACCCTAAAAAGGCGTAGAAAAGCCCGTTATTATCAACCTTTCAAGCAACAAAGATGGCCCAACTACTACACGCGGGTATTTCTCTATCCTCTTACATGTGTAATGTTTGGGATTTCATCGTCTAACGAACAGTAATTGTTTACAGATTCTATGTCTGGAATCCCTTTGGAAGGAGTCGTCCCACCGTCACTGCCCTTTGTGGATGTTAGCGCCCCGGTTACGGGCACACAGGGCATCTCACTTGCTGAACTCATATCCCCGGTTAGCGCGGGCACAATCAGCTCCTTCGATTCTTCCCCCGTGTTTACTGCATCCGTTGTCACCTCTACCATTCCTGCTTCAACCCCACTAATTGCCAATGTGACCCCACCCTTGATGTTGGATTCCCCCGGGATAGATGTTCTCGGGTTAGGCGGAGATAGGCCAACCTCTTCTAATAGAGCGGAGTCCATTAGTGGAAAGGCAAATATCACCCGTGATACCGAAAAGTCTAGTGATAACTTTGCTGAGGACGAGGCATGCTTATTTGATGACCTTTACCTTCCTATCGTGTGTTGGGATTCAAGCGTCCAAGACAAACGGCATCAACCTAAATGGAAAATAGCGGAATTGACCCGCTTGTATTTCCCCCAGTCGTGCATCATTGGGTGGAGCGGTCTTACCCACCAGCTGAGTCTTCGTATGTAGAAGGGCTGGATAACGAACACTTAATGAATTCGACCATGGTGGAAGCTGTCAGTGGTCCAAGAAAACTTGCAGAGATCCGCCGCCGCTGATAATCATGAGTACGCCAGGCGCGTATGTCCATTCAAGAACTTTTGGACGAAAAGAATCGGCTTGAAAGCCAACTCCAGGCTGCTCGCGTGAGGGAGGACCATTTCTTATCCAAGAAAAGCAAGGCGTAAGATGACTTGAAGCGTGTGACCTCCAACTTGGTTGAGGAGAGGCTGGTTTGGGCTCGCGATATGACGGAAAAGGAACGTGTGATTTCTCGCGCTCAAGGTGTTCAACAAGAGTTGGAGCGGAAAGCAGTCGTGGAAGCCCAAAAAGTTAGGTCTGAGTTATCCGCCGAAATAGAAAAGTATCATATTGACGCGATTTTGTTTACCAGGTACAGGAAAGATACCAAAACTTAACCCTTGAGTTACAAGCCTCGAAGCCAAATCCCAGGCTAGACAAGTTTTGAAGAACGCGAAGAGAAACTTAGAGGTCTTCAGCAAGTTTGTGATGCTCTCATTGTCGAAAAGAATCAACTTTCTCAAACCTCTACCGTTCAACTGTCTCGTCTCAATGAGGCGGAGAGTGCTTTGGCTCAATCTCATGCTGAGGTAGATGTTCTGACGAACCAATTGACAAGTATCCCGGGTGATAGGAACTGGTTAATATCTCGGGGTCTGGTTGGTGCGTTTGAGTATTTACGCCAGTCTGAGCCGTTTGTTGCTCTTTTGGATCGTCTGTCCACTGTTGCATATACGTCAGGACAACATGACAGCGTTATGAAGGTTATGTCAGTTGCCAGCGGATGGATAAGGTTACACAAAAATTCCAAGAAGAAGGAGGAAAATTGATGGCTCAGATGGCGGATGCCCTGGAAGCTATTTGCAATGATCCCTTGCCAGCGTATGCTGAGTTGACTAGCAAGGTAGCTGAGGAGGGCGTGGCATTATTGCGCCAGATGCTGGGGGTAGCGGAGGAGTCATACTAACGCTGTTGGTTATCTAGTTGGTGTTGTTTCTTAGATATTTTTGTGAAACTATATTTTATTCTGAACATTGGTACCAAGCGATGTTAGGAACAATGAATGAAATGCATGATCACTGCAGCGCTGCCGTTTCATACGCGACGATTTGACAGGTAATCATTATAATTCTGTACAACTAATTAATGCCTTCTCTTGCCCCCATTGATTTATTCCTGTTATACCTTCTCGATGCAGCCGATGCTTTACTTAGCCTACATATCCGAGCCCCTGACAAGGAGCCAGAGTCTGGGAAGCCTGACTTGACTGGCCCCTCCAATGATGTAGCCCCCTTTAACCCATTCAAAGAGGGTGTTGTAGGTGGCATTTTTCCTGCCGTTGGAGCGATTAGGCCAGCCTGTGTAGACACATTGAATGCCGACGCTTTGGTGCCATGGTTCCCTTTCAATCATGCTCGTCAATACAACATGGTGTACCAGCGTCGTGTTAGGAGGGCTCACCCGGTTGCTGCCCAAGAAGCTGTTATCGCTCCTGATAATACTGGGAATGAAGAGGATCTAATCATGGACCCTCACCCACTGGAGTGGTATGGCGAGACACTACACACCCCTGCAGAGGTGTTGGCAATGTTTCCTGATTTGTAATTATCTAGAACATGTTCGTTTTTTGATATTCCCGTATGCAGTATTTTGCTTTGAACGGGATAAATACTTGGTTTTATCTGATAGTTGTATGTATTTATTACCAAAATACCTATCTTTTGTAGTGGTTGACGTATCTATTACGAAGATACCCACTTTAGCGTTGTATAAATTTAACTTTGATGTTTGTGAAAGTATATTTCGTAACAAAGTTGTTGTGTATGTCGTAAAAAGGAAACATAAATGTTTATTAATGAATGATAAAAAGAAAGAGACATCGTGAATGATGGATTACACTTAATTTTAGAAGAAAATCTGACTTCGCCGTTAGGGGCGGGAGTCTACATATAACATTTCTTCAGTTGTGCTGTGTTCCAGCTGCGTGGGTTTGCTGTGCCATCCATCCTGGAGAGGCGGTAGGCTCCCTTGCCCATGTCTTCTTGAATTATGTAAGGACCTTCCCAATTGGGTCCCAGTTTGCCTGTGGCTTCTGCCCTACTAGCCTCATTGTCTCGCATGACGTAATCATCTTCTTTAAAAATTTGTCTTGTCACGTGTCGATTATAGTATTTCTCCAAAACCTTATTGTATTTGTCTTCGCTAATGGCGGCTGCCTCGCGCCGTTCTTCCAAGACATCCAGGTTTTCTCGCAAAAGCCTGTCGTTGTCGTCGCCGATCGATAGGCGCCTCAGGGAAGGTAACCCCACTTCTACCGGTATCATTGCTTTTGCGCCATAATTTAAACGGAATGGGGTCTCACCATTACTGGCCTTCGGCATGGTTCGATGGGCCCACAAAACATTTTGCAATTCTTCTACCCACGAGCTTCCCTCGTGGCCCAGCCTTCTTTTAATACCGTCTAAAAGGCTTCTATTTTCCCTTTCCACTTGGTCATTCCCTTGAGGATGTGCCACCAACGTAAAGATCTGTAGCCCTGCACACCAATCCTGCAAAACTTTGTCTGTAAACTGCGTACCATTGTCGGTTACAAGGTATAGCGGGAGCCCGAAACGACAAACGACGTGTTCCCATAGGAATTTCTTAGCGTTCTCTACAGTTATCTTGGCCAGCGGCTTTGCTTCGATCCATTTAGTAAAGTAGTCGATTGCCACGATCAAATATTTCGCTCTTCCCGGGGCAGGGGGAACGGTCCCACGATATCAATCGCCCACTTTTGGGAAGGCACGCCGCTGTTACTTGAATCAAGTTTTTCTTGGGGCGCAGCGTTTGTGGAGCATACTTTTGACAACTGCGACATTTCCTGAGTTCCCCGACAGCGTCTTCATGCATCCCGGGCCAGTAGTACCCGACGTTTTGGATCTTTGCTACGATCGCCCTAGGCCCGGCGTGGATCCCACATATACCAGCATGTATCTCTTGAATCAGGTACTAGCTTCCGACGGGGATAGACATCGCAACAGCGGGCTCAGGTACGATTTTTTGTAGAGGATGCTGTTTTGTACCTCGTACTGAAAGGCCTTTGTGCGCATTTTTGTAGCATCACCCCTGGCGGGAGGAAGTTCTCTTTTAGTGAGGAATTTTTGAATGGGAGTATACCAGCAGGATTCCTCCGCCACTACCGTGGTTACTTCTCGATGCTTTATTGATGGCACCTGGAGTGTTTCCACCTTTACCTCTTTTTGCATACCCGATGTGGCTAACTTACTTAAAGCATCGGCTATTTGATTTTTTCCTCGATGAACATGATTGAGCGTGACGCTGTCAAAAGAGGCTATGAGCTCCTTGGTTTTTGCTAAATACTTTGCCATTGTCTCGTCCTTGGCCTCCTATGTTTCGTTTACCTGATTGTTGACCAGCACGAGTCGACATATGCTTCCACTCTCGTCGTTCCCATGGACTGAGCCACTCGAAGGCCTGCTAATAGCGCTTCATATTCTGACTCGTTGTTAGAGCATTCGAATCGAAACGTAGGGCATACATTAACTTTATTTTGTCGGGGCTTATTAGCATGAGGCCCGCGCCTGCCCCTTTCCCGCTGGAAGACCCGTCCGTATATAACTTCCAAACCTGTTTAGATGTACTGGACTCTGGCTCGTCGTTGACTGCTGGGTCTTCGATCGTTTCTCCTTCGGGGATTTCTACTAGAAAGTCGGCGATTACCTGCCCCTTAATTGTCGTTCTCTTCCGGCATTCGATGTCCAGGGACCCTAACTCGATTGCCCACTTTGCCAATCTCCCGGAAATTTCTGGCTTGTGTAAGATTTGTTGCAATGGATAGTTTGTGAGTATTTGCACGCGATGACCCTGGAAGTATCTTCTGAGGCGCCGGGTAGCGTGGACCAAAGCGAGTGCTAGTTTTTCTAATGTAGGATATCGCGTTTCAGGACCCGCTAGTACCCGACTGATGTAGTAAATAGGGGTTTGCTTACCGTTTCACTCGACCATGAGGACCGCGCTCACTGCTTTATGAGCCGCTGCCAAATACATCTTCAAAAGCTCTTCAGGGTATGGTGCTGTTAACGTAGGCAACTTTTCAATGAACCGTTTCATGTCCTGCAAAGCCTATTCCGCTTCATTGGTCCATTTGAAGTTGCTTTTGTTGAGGCAATCCTTCAAAGTTTTTATAAACGGGAGTGACTTCTCAGCATGCCTCGCCAAGAATCTGTTAATAGCGACCAATCGCCAGTTTAACGCTTGTGCCTCTTTCAGGGTCCTTGGTGATGGCATCCGTGTGATGGCAGTAATCGTGTCCGGGTTGGCTTAGAAACCGTCCCGGGTGACTATAACCCCCAGGAACTTCCCCTCTTCTACCCCGGATGAGCATTTCTTGGGGTTGAGTTTTATATTATATTCTCGTAACTTTCGGAAGGTTTCTTCAATGTCTTCCAGCATTTGCTTTTCATCCGTGCTCTTAATCACCAGGTCGTCTACATAGACTTCCAGGTTCCTGCCGATTGGCCTTTCAAAAGCTTTATCCATGAGTCGCTGATAAGTGGCTCCTGCACTGCATAGGCCAAACGGCATTTTAGTGTAACAGAAAATACTCGTGTCCGTGTGGAACGCGGTTTTTTCTTCATCTTCTCGCGACATCTTGATCTGATGATAACCCTTATATGCGTCTAGAAAGCACTTGTATCGGAAGGGAACCAAAGAATCGACTTTGAAATCAATTTCTGGCAGCGGGTGGGCGTCTTTAGGACATGCTTTATTTAAATCTTTGAAGTCCATGCACATCCACCACGTACCGTCTGGTTTCTTGACCATCACGGGGTTAGATACCCAAGTGTGGTACTTTGTTTCCCAAAGGATTCCTGCCTCGACCAGCTTTCGTACTTCCTTGATTATTGCTTCTCTTCTATTGGGAGCCATGCTGCGCTTTGCCTGGACTACCGGCTCGATTTGCTTTTTTAGTTGGTAGCAATCATTAGTGTCATGACCGTTGCTCTTGTGGTATTCACAATATTTGCCGGTATCTTTGTTGGGAGTATCCTTCAACGGTTTTGGGGGATTGAGCTTTAAGTTCTCTGAAGCAAGGATTTCTGCCAGTGTTTTGCTTAGATTAGGATAATCGGATCTGAATCTTGAGGACGGGTCATTTCTTGATTAAGAACTCTTGGATCTGTCGTATCGCGAGTCTAAACTCTAGAACCTCTCTCTTCTACCTTTGTCCTTTGAGTTCCGTTGTTCCCTGTCGTCTTGACCCTTCTGCGCTTCCTTTTTTCTGTTGGCTGTGTGACTAGCCGCCATCGTTTTTCCTTGCGTCACATATACCTTGGCGATTATTAAGATTTCATCGATGGTCACGGATACGCCATCTCTTCCATACAACGTTTTTAATAGCTCGTCATCGTTCACACCTTGCAGGAAAGCGCCTCAAGCCAAATCGTTTGTTATGCCCGACCAGGCTTTCTTTTTTGAATCTAAGATGAAATTTTCCACTGTCCCGTTTTCCCGCCGACAAATATGGAGAAGTTCGTTTCGGTCTTTAGTGTGTCACCTCTGTTGACTGAATTGCAGTTGGAATTTGATACCAAATCATCAAAACTATCGATTTCGCCTATGGGAAGGCCGTCCCACCATACCCGCGCTGCTCCTACTAATGTCTGGACGAACATCTTACACCAGAGGGGCATTGGCCAGCAGGCTACCTCTCCGGCGCTTTTAAACAAATTAAGATGGTCATCAGGGTTGCTCAGTCCATCGTACTTTCTGGCTGTTTGGGGCATTTTAGGTTTTTCCTTGATAGGGGCCTCGACAATTCTTCTAGTGAACTTTGACTTGCACGTAGCATCTGCCGGCTCATAAGGTCTGGTAAGCTCGTCATTTTCTGCCTCGTCGGGTTGCACCTGATTGTCTGCTCCTTCCGCGTTAACCGGGGGTGTAATAGGATTCAGTGTGGCGTTTTGACCCTCACTGGCAGAAAAAAGAGGCCTCGAAGTGGTACCTCTGTTGTAGATTGGTCCCGCCATAGACGGGGTCGGACTGTAAGTCTACTGCGATGCTGGGAAAGACCACCAAGGCGGGATAGAGGCAGCATAGGGAGGCTGCTGCGTATAACTTTGCATGGTCATCTGAGGCGAGTACGCTTAACTATTGTATGGGGGTAGGTACCCGTAAGGAGGTGCATAATAGTAGCCTGGGAAATAAGCTTGATTTCCTGCGTAATTGGGGCATTCATGATTCCGGCTGGCATGACCACAGGCTGATGGGGTGGCGTAGATAGTGCTGCCGTAACCCGCAGAATACAACGGTGGTACGGCGTAGGTACGAGGTGGCTGATACTGTTGAGTCGCATTCATCGGTCGCGGACCACTTTCTGGCCCCGCGGATGGGGCCATCGGCCCAGTACTGTTACCCACGGTTTGTGCAGTTGTGCTCGACGAAAGAGCGTAAACAGTGGTGAGGGCTGCGGTTGGAGTCATCTGTCATGACTGTCAGGAAGTGTAAGAGTGTGGGTTCTCTACGACCGGCCCATAGGAGACGGCTGGAAACCTCTGATATCCTGGACGGGCTTCTGCTTGAATTCCAGGTCCAAAGATCTGGTGACCGTCGGGGATGCTGGAGTGGCTGTGACCGCGGGTACCACCATTGATATCGAGCTGCTGGTCATTGATGGTTGATTTACTGGTGTCGCCGTCGCGCTTTGATCGTTTGCCATTGGGTCTAAGCTTATTAGTGTTGCCGTTTTCAGGTCCCACGGATGGCGCCAATGAAGAAACACTCACCTGAGGGTAGGGTTCCGACTAGAACTTCGACCCAATGTGATGAGAACAACCTAACTGCAAAACAGAAACACCGTTAGGACTCGTTATAGGAATGGGGTTATTCCTGTAACCACCCTCCGGCGTGAGAATAAGTCTCGGTAATGGGAGTATAAGAAATATGAGAGAGGATTTTATATGTGAATGAATCATACCTTTGATGTTTTACCTCTATTTATAGTTTACGAAATAGGGTTTCCCGTCAATTAGGAGACTATCCAATGAGTTAGGGATATGCATGATCTTCCCAAAATATTGGAGATTCGGTTACTTAGGTTATCCATACAGAATGGAGCATTCTAGAATAACCGTAATTATAGAAGATTATTTATAATAAAAGAAAAGGTGATGACCGGGTCAGGTTAACCGGTCCGGGTCATACCTCGTCATTTGCTATGTCGTATTTACGAATATACTTCAGTTTTGTTTCTTTTTTCAGAAGCTAGAATGTTTTGTTCAAGAACATTTTATTGCAATTCTAAATAATTACTAATTTATGTTGAATCATTTGTTCCCATCAATTTATTATCTGTAATCTAGGGACTGGTATACATGCAACTTTTTTTGAAAGGCAAGTTTATTTTGCTCTATGTGGTTTAAACAAAAAATATACACTTTGCTCCAATTTGAAAGACAAATTTAATTTTTTATTTTTGAGTAAAGTTCTATTTTGCTCCCTGTGGTTTAAACCAAACATTCACTTTGCTTCAATAGTTTTAATCTGATTTTTTTGCTCCTTGTGGTTACCTCACCGGTTCAATCTTTTCCCTTACATTCACACCCCTCAAAATGATTTTTTTATCAAGGGCAAACTAGTCTTTTTGCGAATGGTTGTTTTGTTATATAGATCAAATCATCAGGTCACCAAATATTCATAAACCCCAAATCCTGAAAGTGACCTTCACGCTGTTGAGATGCTTACCGTGTTCTTGATCCATCTCGTAGTTAGTTTGATCGTGTTTTGAACTAGATAGGTTTAGAGTAGTTAAATCACATATGTGCTTTGATTTTGTATACGGTATGGAGATATATACATTCAAATATTATTTAATGTTCATGGGGTGGTAAAGATGGATCATACAAGCCACCAGTTCGTGTCTTGCAAATTTCTTTTAATGTATTTTCTAAAAAGCAAACAGAACCGAATTTATTAAAAAAACATAAAAGGGTTTAGCAAGCAACTAAGTCCATAATACAACACCCAAACAAACCTGAACAAGAGACTCAAACCATATATTAGACAACCCCTGTTTTTGTGGGACTTGAACCCATTATATTTCGATGTTTCTAAAAGTTTCCTTCTCCTATTTAGTCACCAACTCCATGGTATTTATGCCTTTTAATTTAAACCCGATAATCTATCATTCACCAATTGGTTGAGCCAAGCCCATTTACTTTCAAGTAACCTATACAAGTATACAGTATACACAAACACAAATCACAGTTACTTTACACTTAGCCCGTTTGTTTAACCCAAAACCACAACAATTTTTTTTGAGAGGCCCAAAACTACAACAAATTACCAGATTATTGACCGAATTGCATAGAGCAATAGCCAAACAAGATATTTTAGATTGATGTGACGAATGTTTACGACAAAAAAAGAAAGAAAAAAAAGATTGCATGATCACTGAAGGCCACAACATCCTATTAACTTTATTTGCATGAGTAACTGTCCCCATTTAACCACTTAACAACTCAGGTTCCAAGTAATATCCAATCCATAAAACTTTTCCTTAGTGATTTCATCTAATATACAACTCATTTCATCGGTTAGATGGTTGGTCCAATCTCCAACTTTACCTTCTCTAAAGAACGCGTCATTAGGTATATCCTCGCGTAAGTTCCCATGCTTATTAACCTCGCTTAAATTCTCGAAACAACAAAGTTTAACAATTCCTTCAACTGCGCC
Source organism: Scalesia atractyloides (assembly GCA_947069175.1). Lineage (NCBI taxonomy): Eukaryota > Viridiplantae > Streptophyta > Magnoliopsida > Asterales > Asteraceae > Scalesia > Scalesia atractyloides. The sequence continues at coordinate 21,832,631 of CAMTDV010000004.1, forward strand.
TTCGGCCTCTTCCTCTTCCGTGAAGGGGTAGCCCAAGTACCTTGCAAGCCGCTTCACATTGTTCACGGTGTCTATTTTCATATCTTCGTATGTTAGGAATAAAACATTTTCTGGGTGTTCTAAACTGGCCTTATGGTACCCTTTCACATGGTCCCAATAAGGTCCGGTCGGCATGATACCTTTACTAAATAACTCAAATGTCTCTTCAAATGTCAATAGACCACGTGATTTGTCTCTCAACTTATTTGCAAAATGAAACATAGAAACCAACACATCTTTAGGGTTTCTACATAAGTAAACCAAACGACAACCAGAATCAAGAATGGATCGAGGCAATGAACTGTAAGGTATGTGGGTAGCAAAGAGGCGTGGCAAATGTGAACCTACATACGTAGGCGTGTTTCTAAAAATTTCGGTTTCAATGGAGGGTAGACAATTATGTGGGCTAGAGACAAGTAGAGGGTGAGTTGAAAAACGATCATCTTTATAGTGGTTTCTGTTTACCAAAGCAAACACAAGCGCCTTGAGCCATGTTGTGCCAGATTTTGGCAGTGTGGCCAAGTAGATATCAGTTGGATGTGCTTTGAAAGTGTCTTGTAAGGCCATCACAGTTTCAACGGATATTCTACGACTCGATTGATGCCAAAAGCCTTGGTACATGTATAGGTTTTCGGTTATCCAGCCTTTCTCCTTCGGAAGCGTTGCAAGCCTATCTTTGCATCGATCGAAAATGAGGACCATATTTGTTGTTTCGTGTTTACCCTCATTGCTAAATTTAGGTACAGAAGGAAGAGAGAAAGCATGAGAAGCTATAGGCATCGACATTGTAGGTTATTTGCAATTTTGCATGGAATCAAACGACTTTTTTCATATTTATACACCGAAAATATTTTATTTTACTTTGCTTTTCTGAATAAAAAAGTGTTCAAACATGGATGACATAGGCGTTTAAGGAATATTAAATCTTATAAAATCAAGGAGAATGATTTATATGATTAGAATACATGTACCAAAAAAATTAAATTTGATCAGAAGTTTCGTTTAGAATATAGGTAATGGTTAATGCCCATTAAGGGGTATTTTTTTATCACATCATCACTATAATGCACCGTCAGAAAATGTGTAATCGTTGATGCTCATTTCATTTATTATTTTTCATTATTTTTCTTCTCTTTGGGCATTATTATAAAAATGCCTCCTCTTCATGCCTATATAATGCCAAAGGGGGGTGATGTTGAAGGCATTATCAAACCTTTTCATGTCATTATAATGCCCATTACACATGGCCTTAGAGTATACAGCGTGGGGGCATGAAAGAGTGGCGTTATTCGACACATGACTGCCATGTCAGCACGTGTTAGAAAATTGGTGTGGTGCAAAAAAGGGAGTAGAAGCGGCATGGTTAGTGACGTTTATATAATAATAATAATAATAATAATAATAATAATAATAATAATAATAATAATAATAATAATAATTATTATTATTATTATTATTATTATTATTATTATTATTATTATTATTCTAATGATAAACAAGAGGAACCAATCAAAATCCACCAATCAATGAAAAGTCTCCCCATCATCAAACCTAAGCGCCCCACGTCGGTGGAGAATCCCCGTCCTCAAACCAAGTTAGGCTTTTTTTATGCATTAAGAGCAAGGCAAAAGGCCTTAATCTTAAGGAGGAGCAATAGAATAATTTCAGTTCTTTTGTAATTTCTCTTTTAAGTTTGTTCAGTTCTAGCGTCTTGCTAGTTTGGTTGTGAATGACATTTGCCTTTCGAGAAAAAAAAAACGATTGCTAATAAAATAAAATAAAAATTGTGATACAGATACACAATTACATGGCAAAATTTTACTTTTCTAAGTTAAACTGGGTCAAATTCTTATAATAAATCCCAAAGAGCCATAAAGTTTGGTTCTTCTTTAGTGCCTCCAAGTCCAAGATTCTTGGGATGGAAGATTTGTGATTCCCTATAATATATACATGGGTTTGTTTTAAATAAGAAGAACGTAAATCTGTATTAAATAATTAAAAATATAGTTCACCTCCTTAAAACAAAACACAATTATACTGATATGTTCAATCTAAAAAATGGAAATATGCATATTTGATATCTAACATAAAGACCTATGGAAAGTTAAGACAAATTTCTATGCTATCCAAAAAGCCAATATGCATAGCCAGTGACGGACTCATATAATTTGTTAAACGAAAATGTTTCCAATTTCTATATAATTATATATGATGTAATAGACAAATCATTTTCATACTTTCATACATACATAACAGTGTCATAAGTTCCACAACTATGCTCAGGGCAACTAATTAAGTTTAAACATCTAAATTAGTACAACAACACAATTCCGTGCACAATCAAACTTTTAAACATTCACACAACATTACTTAAGTTTTAAACATCTTAATCAGGGATATTTTTATCTTTTTATATAATTGTATATTATTATTAACATAAAAAGATTTTTTAACGATGCACACACATTTTGTAAAATTTGCTTTTAAAATTCACCGAATGTCTATTTTGTGATACTTAAACTTGTACCACTCTCATGAAATCTCCTTCTTGGTTTTAGTTCTTTACCAAAATATATTTACAAGGAAATAATTTAACATGATTAAACATGTTACACTTTTAGAAAATAACAAGAAATTTACGATAAAGGCTATATAGAGTTACTTCCAGCAACAAAAAGCAATAAATTAAAAGATAGAAGGGAGCAAATAAGACACAAAAGTAATGTAAAAATCTTTTTAAAAAAAGTAATGTAAAACTATATGAAATAAAATAGGGAAAAAATAGATAAATGGTTAAATCAGGACCCTCTGGTGGAGAAGGTTGGAACTTCAATTTCCTAGAAAGGTGTATAAAAGAATAATATATTATTTTATGTATTTAAAGAAACCCATGAATCATCCTATTTATTGTATCTCCAAGTTGCAGAGCCCCTTACCGGCCGGGAAAAAGAAAGAAGCTTCAGCTATTCCTGTTCTAATTTTTAACCAGCTGTAAATACGCCGATGCCTGCATCTGCATCTTGTGTTTATACTTACGATTTTTTATTTAAATCGATGGGCCCTTTTACGTTTTTGGACCTGAGCTGGCTTCCACCCGACACATGCTCAGGGCCGGCTTTGACTATGTTGATATTAAACTTAAGTGTTATTATTAGTATTATTTATTGTATGTAATGTAATTAGATACATTAGTTAATGACCAAGGCCGTTCAACCTTTATTGTGGCCCATGGTGAAATGCAATTTTAGGACCCTTTTTATTTGATTTTTATTTTATTCGTATTTGGAACCAATCAAAAATTTAACACAACTATAAGAGAGAATTGTTTGCTTGTATACGAAATTAGTCAAATCTAAAACAATAAGTTTGCACTAATATTAATAGTTAGCATATTAATTTTCTTTTAAGAGGGGCCCTATTTTTTTTGGAGGCACTAGGCCCAAACCTGGGTTATTTGTTTAGGTCCGGCCTGTTAATGACCGTTAATCGATTTATAGTCGTTAACAATTAAGAAGTTGTTTATCGTTATCTAGTCGTTAAATGGTTGATTAGTCATAATTATATATGTATTTAAACCCTATTGTTATTGTAATCAAACTACCACGTTAGTCGATATCTTCCTTAATCGTTTAACCGCTTGATATCCAACAAATTGGTATAAGAGCAAATCCAAGAGACGATCGTGATAATCTAAACACACAACATGATGAAAGGGAAGCGAGTGTGGCTCACAACTCTTATTATTGCCGATAATAGGGACATTTAATTGCAGATTGCATAATGAAGGAAAGCGACGAAGCATCATCAGTGACCTGGGAAATAATGGATGTAGGGACTCAAGATTGTAGCAATCAAACATTCCACGATTGTTAAAGTGCTTCCAATTCACAAGCTTCATCAAGATGGTTTAAGATGAACACGAATCATACAATCACTTATAATTGAATAACACAATGAAACATCCCTTCCACAACGAATTTAACCACATAACTGCTGCAACACACCGTTTCCTATTTGATCCTCTTCTAACTTACAACAATGTATGGGCTCAACATTCACGGCCCATTCATAACATACCAATACAAATACTAAACGTGTTTGCACCCACATAAATACCTAAATTGTCTTGACCCATAACAATAAAACATAAGTTCAAATGAATCCCAAACGGAAATGATTAAAGGATTAAACTTTTAATACTCCCCATTAATCCTTTAATCTGATGCATGTTTGCTTCTTGTCTTCATACTTCAACGAACTCCAATGAATTAGTGTCATTCGAGTCCCCAACACTTGCCACTTCGGTAGGTTTTTCTTCATCTTATTCGCTCTTGATGATCCATCCATTTTCATCCTTGCTTCTACTAGGTACGCAATCAGTAGGCTCGTATTTGAGGGTATGCAACCCAGAGGGTAATACTGAACATGACTTCTCTTCTTGATTGGTAACGGCTTGACCCTTTGTTCATCATCACTAGTTTCTGAAATACAATCTTCTATCCCTTGCATGTCCTATTCTTCATGGAAACCTCTTTTAGTTGTCTTGTAATACCATTCTATCATATCAAGATACTTGAAGTACACGAAGTGAAGATCACTACCCTTGTTGATACTAAAGACCATTGAGATTTCAATTTATGTCCATTTTTGTTGTTGTATGACCTTTCTAAAGCCACCAATGCTTTGAACAGAAAGGTGCAATTCTAAGAAATCGACTTGCTTCTCATAATCAATATTGGGCGGGAATTCATTATCTTTGGAGTTTAAAAACTGTTTTATAACCATTCAACCACAACTGAAAAATCGATCTTCACATTATCCTTATTTTCAAGAACCAAGTTGTAACGTGTAGGATGTTCAAAAGCAAAACACAACTTTCACGATTAGAGAAATTTGTAGACTTGCCCACAGTCTTCTACATAAAATAGTCTTGCATTCTATCGGTTTCCTCTTTTTTGAGGTTTAGGGCATCCAAAGTAAGGTTATTAACGTTTTCTTCATAGAACACTAGTTTTAAAACAACATCTTCTTTTCCCTTCGTGTATTCACTTCCTATTCGACTCATGAAAGGTCCATAACTTGCATTGGTTTTAAACATATTTGTAATTATGCAAGTTTCCCCTTCAATTTAACTTTAAATCCTTGACATAATAAATGTTGCATGCTTAAAACATTCTTTGTCAATTTAGGAACATATTTTATGTTAGGGATTGTTATATACTTCCCACTTATAAAGATCTTTGTTGTTCACAAACCATGAGAAAACAAAAGCTCTTTCTCACTAAAGGATGTTCCAATAACAGAAATGTTCTTAAGATTATGAAACAAACCATTATTTCCCGCCATCTTCTTTTTAAAACTTAAATTAAGATATCATTCATCATCCTAATGACCATGATTGGTCCCCTTCGCAACATAATCAATCTGACTTTCGTTAACAGTTTCGATGGGGACTATTATTTGGGCAAAGAAAAATCATTATGGCCTAACATCTTACAATTGTAACCCTTGATTCTTGAAGTGTTTCGCTGAAAGCTTGAGATTGGTTCTCCATCTTCATCGACATACGAAGGCATGTGCAGCCTACTGCCGCTTCTTATACCCCTTCGCATATGCCAACCCTTTGCCATTTCAGCAAAATCCTGTTTGAAGTCGTAGACGCAAACTTCCAATGATTCCGCTTAAACTTCCTTCCGATCGGGCCTTCTCCCAACATTAGATTCAACATTGAAGAAGAAAGTCTCCACCTTGGAGAATTCTTGCCTCTCTAGACTGAATCCCACACGCCATGGGGATGAATTTGGATCGGTTTGAGCTCTTTAGCTATGATACCACTATAGCAATTACAAAATCCTACGCTTGTTGAAGTTCTTCCAATTCACAGATCTCATCAAGATAGTTTACGATTAAACACGAACCACACAATCACTTATGATTAAATAATACAACGAATGAATCAAGAGTAATAGAAACAAATTTCTAAATATGTCTTGAATCAGAAAACATGTACATACATGTGTGTTCAACAGTTTTCAATGTGTTTATATATGGAACAAAGCGCTGCATCCCTTCCATAATATTTTTAACCACATAACTTCTGCAACACATCGTTTCCTGTTTGACACACTTCTAAGCTATGAAAATGTATTGGATGAATAGTTAAGGATTAAATCATAAGTTTAAATGCAACCCAAATTAAAATGATTAAAGGATTAAACTTTCAATAAAGATTAGATATGGAAAATCCATAACTCAGATATCTATATCGTGGCAAGCATTGACACCAGAAAATGGAATGAAAACTAGTACATAAACTTCAAATATAAGGATTACTTTACCTGATCAAAATCATTTTTCCATAAAATGAAACCATCATTTGGAGTGGAAACACGTACAAATGAGAACAACTTTTGTTTATTAGAGGAGTTGGCGAGATTAAACTAGAAACTTTTAACAAATATTTCTGATTTCAAGTGGGTTTTACAAACCTGATTTCGATGATTATGAATTTTTCGATCCAGACCGGGTTGGTCATATAACAAAGATATAATACCAATTAAACCCATTAATTAATACATAATAAAGTTACATTGTCATTACAATTTTCTTCTACGAGTTTCTTCTTTTGAAAATGGTCCATCACATCTTTAAGACACATTTAAGCAACTCTTTTTGGTGAAGCTTATACAACCGTCGTTCATAAATTGATCATCAATCTAGTTAAGTAAAACGGACTTCATGTGCTTTATCTCAACACTTGTTGCGACCAGTAAACTAATGATAACTTCAATAAACGATACACCAACATAAATGCAAGAAGTTTCTTAGTCAAACTCATTTCATATCAAGCAAATAGATGATCAAATCATATTCAAAAGATAATTAAGATGGTTTATTACATTAACAAGAAAACTAAATCACTTTTAACAACACTGCATTTAAAAACATATCACATAAGCACATACATATGTTTCTCTCTAGTATTTCGGATTAGGGAAAGGTTAGTATTTTGGATAAGATAAAGGATGAGAGATTGATATGATTTAGGCATGTGAGGAGGAGGCAGACGACAACACCAACTAGGGTAGTGAAAACCCTCACTGTAGAGGGGAGGAGGAGTAGAGGTAGCTGGACTTGCACCTCTCTGAGGATATGGTCCATGATAGGAGGTCTTGGAGGCGTATGATTAAGGTTAAGGACTTTTAGGTGAGGGTATTGACGTGTCTTAGTTTTTTAGTCAAGGACCTAGTTGTCCACGCACTTTAGGTGGTCTTTTCATGTCTATGTGTTGTGTATCCGGTTATATTTGTTTTGAATTTTACTTTGTTACTTTTTTTTATTCCTTTTGTTATTTGGTAGCTTTTCTGTTTATGTATTTTAGTTTTGTTTGTTTGTTTGTCTACTATCTATTTGGAGCTAGGGTTCTCTCTAGAAGCGATCTGTCTATCCCTAGAGGTGTAGGTAAGGTTTACCTACATCTCACCCTTCCCAGACCCTACAATAGCTTTGCTATCTGTGAGATTTTACTCGATATGGTTATTATTATTATAGATATATCCTTGATTTGTCAACTAGTAAAGAAACTCATCTACATCAAGATTTTTAAAATCTGTTTAAGTAATTCTTATGTATAACACAAACCAAGAAATCTCAAATTTGATCAAAAGGGAGAATTACAAGAGAAATTTAATTTAACATGTGAAAAACATAAAGGTTTTTATATCATACGTTAGCCTTTATGATACCTACTCGTTACATGATCCATCAATTGGGCAGTGATATAAAAAAGAAAAAAAATGTTATAGTATCATCTATAGTAGTGGATGGGGGTTTTTATATGAGCAAAATCAGTGATGAATCCAGAAATTTTTTATTTTTCTTGTGCGATTCGGTAAAACAATTATTAATACTTTAAAGCCTACATAAGTATTATTTGAAAATATTGAAACCTTTTCCAAAGTTAAGTCTGGCCAAATTGCTAGAAATAACCACAAAGAGCCATAAAGTTTGCTTCTTGTTTCATGTGTCTCCAAGATTTCCTGGGCCATGAAGTATATTCGAGCAAAACCAAGCTATAAAATATAGTTCAATGAAAACAGGGCTAAGCCGATTTCAAACCAGATTCGACTGGATCGAGCTAGAACACTTTTGAGAAGAAAAAAATCTTGAACCCAAAATTAGTCATCCGTTCAGAGTTTAAACATGAATCATCAAAAATATAAAACAAATTTAAAAAACAATCATCTAAAAAAAACCAAAAAAGACGAAACATAGTATAAAATATATACAAAATAGATGTCAAATAAACAAAATCAGTTAGTTGGGTCAAATGGATAGATTAACGTGGTAAAAATTGTGGGAAAAGTTTGTGTCACAATTGTTTGTCGCTAACCTTTGCAACACATATTCACATTGCTAGTTTTTAGTTAATTTTTTGAAACATATTTTATTTTGCAATGGTAATTTGTGACCAAAATTTCCATACAGAATTTCGAAAAGATTTTTGCGACAAAAGTCATTGCAATGCATGTGGACGGTAAGGTTTAGCAACAATTTTACAGCATAACTATTACGAACATGAGGAGCACATAGTTCCACAGGAAACTAGAAGCATGCATGGTTATGGACTACTTATTACACAATATATTTCAATACCAAATGTAGTCCGCAATGGAAACTTATATTCTTTGTCACATTTAACCTTGCGAACGTTGTTAGAAGGAGATATTCAAACCATGAAACTTTTCTTCTGTGATTTTATCTAAAATATGACTCATGTCATCGGTTAGATGGTTCTTCCAATCTCCAACTTTACCTTCTCTAAAGAACGCATCATTAGGCATATCATAGCGTAAATAAACAAAACGACATCTGGAATCAAGAATGGATTGAGGCAATAAAGTGTAGGGTATATAGGTAGCTAAGAGACGTGGCGAATGTGGATCCAAATAAGTAGGTGTTTTTCTAAAAATTTCGACTTCAATGAAGGGTAAGGTAAACATTTATGGGGGTTAGAGATGAGAAGAGGGTGTGTTAAAAGACCGTTTTTTTTATACTTGTTTCTGTTTACCAAAGCAAACACTAGGGCCTTGAGCCATGTTGTGCCAGATTTAGGCAGTGTGGCCAAGTAGATATCAGTTGGACGAGCTTCGAAAGTGTCTTGTAATGCCATCACAGTTTCTATCGAGATTCTATTCATCGACTGAAACCAAAAGCCTTGATACATGTATAAGTTTTCAGTCATCCAACCTTTCTGCTTTGGAAGACGAGTAAGCTTATCGTTGTATCTATAAAAAATGAGGGGCATATTTTCCCTTTCTTGTCTATCTTCATCACTACATTTAGCTATAGAAGAAGGAAGAGAGAAAGCATGAGAAGCTATGGGCATCGACATTTGAAGGTTGTTTGTACGGAATTAAACGATACTTTTCTTATTTATAGACCAATTAGTTCTTATGCATTTCACTTTCTTTAATATTAAACTGTTCATACATAGATAACTTAAAAAAATTAAATAACTTAAAAAATCAAGGAGAAAGATTATTTGTGATTTAGATTACAAGATCCAAGAAATCTGGAGATTTGGTGAAGGAAGACAATTATGTTTTTTTCTAAGGCAAGCTTCATTAAAAAAACCACTCTCACCAAAAGAAGGCGAGGGTAGCCAACCAGAAACTTACAAAATTTAAGTCAAATTGAAGTTGAACCAGTATTCCCACTCTATAGATCTACTCTTGGATCTACATTTTAAGTAATCACTTAACTAATGTAAGATATGTGGCTTCATTAAAACTAGTTGTATTATCTAAGTGATAGTTGTAAAATAACGAGAGATGTCGTTATATTATATTAGGCTATGGGTGATGGTTTGGGTCATGGATTGTCACGTGGGATCATCAAACCATCACTACACCCGCCCCCTATGCAAACCATGATAGTTTTCATGGTTTAATATATGACAGCCATGACCCTTTTTTCAGTTAATTAGAAGGTTTTGATTGATGGGATATGATAGTAGGAGTTATGGACACCATATAGGGTGGTGGATTACGTTGGTTGATCAGGGTGGGGTGACATGCCCGCTGACATGGAGGGTGGTGGTGATTATTTGGGTCATGACTATGGTGAATGCAAAAATTTTGTTTGTGAAAGTGAGTCACGAAACAGGTAAGAAATCTTGAATTTGGTCACAAGTTTAATTTAAAAAGAGAAAAACAAAAAGATGCAGGCTTCCTACGGTAAGCCAGTGGTGGATCCCATGATTTTTAATATTAACTAGGTTTTTGACAATCGCCGTGCGGCGAACTTCTTTTGTTATTTAGTCTGTTTTTATATGTGTTTTTAAACCACCACAAGCGCGTTGCGCACGGAACCGCTGACAAGAATAAAATGAAAATATAGAAAAAAAACTAAAATATAACTGAAAGAAAATCAACAAAAAAAGTTGTAATGTAGTGATGTTGTTCGTATGAAACCCGTGGTTAGAGATGAGCAAATGGTACAGAGTACCGGTACCGAATTTCCTGAATCGAAAGATCTTAAGTACCAATTCTGTACCGACTTTTGGCGTTCCTGGTTTCCGGTTCGCTACCGGTTTTACCTTCATATAACGGTACCGTAACCGGTATTTTCGGTTCCCGTACCGATTTAGTACCAGTTGGCACCTAAATCATCCCACTCCTGAAACTAAAAAAATCATTAAAAGTTGAAGAAAATCAACAGAAATAGTTGCATGACATTGTTGTTATTCGTACAATGTTGTGATCAAGGATGAGCAAATGATACCAGGTAGCAGTATCGAATTTCCCGAATTAAAAGATTTTCAAAATCAATTCGGTACCGACTTTTGACGTTTTCTGTACCAGGCTTGTGTCGGTTTTTACCTTCACTTACCGCTAACGAACCGGACCGTATCGGTAGTTTTGATACCGGTACCTGTTAACACCAAGATTATCCAACCTAAAATGTAAAGAAAACAATTAATATTATAATATTAAAATAATAAAAGTATAAAAAACTATATATATTGTTATAATATTTTAAACACTTTTTAATAATACTATTTTAATAATATAAATATAATATATGTATAATTTTAATATATGTATTATTTACGTATGTCAAATTGATTAGAAAGATTACCAAAGAGCCATAAAATTTGCTTCTTGTTTAGTGTGTCTTCAAGATTTTGTGGATCGGATGCCTCTGATGAAAGATATGTGAATCCTTATCGCCATGCGATGTTAAAAGTTGGCATTATATAACGAATAAATTGCACAAAACATCTTTTATGTTTTCTCAAACTTCCAGGTTCCAGTCTTAATGTTTAAAACTTGCTGAAAACAGCATTTACGTCTATTTTGTTGCGGGTTTAATCCTTTACAGCTAACCACGTTATTTTCTTTAGTTAAGTTCCCTTATATGCATAACATGTGAAGGTATATTCGTCAATTTGGTTGATCTTCTTATAAAACCCACAAAAAAAACTCAATACTATTTTTTATTCAACTTATAAACCCACACTTGTTTGACCTTCATCAAAATTCCGTAAACATCTATAACTTAATCCTTATCACAACCATCTGATACACAATAGACCCCCATATTACCAAGCCACACAAGAATCAAACTTTATACTTTACTAGTATTCAAACACTTCTAGTAAACTATGTACAGAATCAAAAACTAACTTGTGCTAGTAAAACAATGCTAATCAAAACTTAAGACATTCGTTCCCATTTTCCAGTTTACGACAAACTTAAAGTGTATATATCAAAACCAAATAATAACAATTATTAGCAAAACATCCAGTAAAACTAAACATACCATAATCTTTCTATCCAATAAACAAGATCAAACCCACCATCACCAATTCACCTAACTCCAATCTCTTTAACATTGGGATCACTGGCAACAATTATAGTCAAGACATGCATCTTTCTCCCCGCAATCTCAATCACCCATTTCACCAAACTCTCTCTTAGTAACACCCCTAATTTCAGAAATTATCTAACCCGCTTTAACCGGAGCCACCCAATACGAAATCGCCCCTTTCCATCTGCCCATACTGGTCTCCGCCGGTAAGGACGTTCATCTGCAACTCTCTACGCCTCTCTTCGATGTGTTTCGACGAGATTCATACATTAAATTGCTTTATATAAGTTTTACAGTATGAAGATGAATATGAAAATGCCATTTGATTCTAAAGTTTTCACTGTGGAAAGTGATGAAGAATGTGTGTTACGGTTTTTAATTGAAGTGGGTGGAGAGGAAAATTGTTCTGAGTTTTTTTTGTGGGTTTTATAAGAAGATCAACCAAAATGACGAATATACCCTCACATGTTATGCATGTGAGGGAATTTAACTGAAGAAAATAACGTGGTTAGTTGTAAAGAATTAAACCCGTAACAAAAATAAACGTAAAGGTTGTTTTCAGCAAGTTTTAAACATTAAGACTGAACTCCGCAAGTTTGAAAAAATATAAAGGATGTTTTGTGCAATTTACTCTTATATAACTTACAAATGGGTCTGCATTGTGTCGACTGTACTCAGCCGGACAATTAATAAAATATAGTTGAATGAAAACGGATCCAACATAGTTCTTTTTCAAAGTCGTGCGGTTTAAACCCTTCGGCTGGTTTCAAATGAAAATATGTAGATCAAAACTAAAGACGTCAATTTTAAATTTGAATAAATGACAAACTGGTTGTCTTCATGTTGAAATAATTGGTGAAATAAATCAAAACTAAGGTCGTTTTAAATTTGAGAAATAAAAAACTGGTTGTCTTCAAGTTTAAATAATTAGTGAAAAAAGAAAAGTTACAATGGATAGGGAGAGTCAAAATAATATGTAGTTTCTTTAGCTAATTAGGGAGAGTCAACTAAAAGAAGTCTAGCAAGATAAGGATTCTTACTTTATATCATGCATGGGGGATAACTTTGGCGAAAAAATGCAGACATTTAAGCCCTTCGTATGAATGCTGAATCGCCATTGACTTCTCTAATGACAGTACGAGATGAATTATACACTAACGGAGTGTAGCATTTTCATCGGTAACCTCAAGAGACTCTAACTCACGAGACTCTACCAATACCCTACTAATTAATGGGATCAAGTAAATCACAACTTATATAGGGTTGGTTGCCTTCAAGTGTAACAACCCGCTTTTTCGCAGCTCGTTACTCTCGTTACGCCTAACACCAGAGATTCGGATCATAATGTAATCAATATCGCTTACTACGGTACATCGCATATTTTCACACTACATCGCTTATTTTCGCACACTGCATCGCACCTCACAACGCTTACGCTTGCATCGCACTCGCTAAATACTATAAACTTTGTGTGATGTTTCCAAGACTATCTGCTCGCTTAAACAATAACGCGACTCTCGCAAGACTTGGTAACTAAGACGCATATTATCTCGCTTATCCATTTGATTTAAATTCAATTTAAACGCTTAATACGCTTAACGCCTCGCTAAACGCTTAACATAACTATCTAATACGAACCGAATCGCCAAACGAACACCTAACGTGCAAAGAACGAACAAAACTTCGCCACCAGGCAAAGTTCGGCCGAAGTTGGGCACCCCAACTTCGCCCGAACTTGACCAGGCCACCAGAAACACCAATAATCAGCAAGTTCGCTCGAACTTGCACAAGTTCAAGCTGAACTGGCCAAGTTCGCTCGAACTTGTGACAAGTTCCCCCGAACTTGATGTCGGCCAGCTCCTTTTCTCCTCACCTATAAATACCCAGCCCCTCATTCATTCAACCCTTGCTGCTAACTTCGCTCCAGAGCTCCCAAAACCGATTTTCTTTGATTTCCAAACGGAAAGGGTCGGTCGCCGGAGGATTACCGCCATCACCGTCACCAGCACCGTGACACCACCGCCGTCGCAATGGTGTTTTTGCTTTTTCGGTTGTTTTAACCCAAGAGAGAGAACATAAAGAGAGAGAAGAGGGTGTGGTGGTGGCCGAAGGCTCACCACCGTGGCACGACCACCATCTTAGCGGTGTTTTTGTTTTGTTGGGGGTGTTTGATCTCCATACCACCGCTTCTTTTTCTCTCTCTACAAATCTCCCTTATCTCTCTCTCTCTCTCTCTCTCAGGTGTGAAGCTTTCTCTCTCTAACTTCTGGAAACACAGACTGTGTGTGTTGTTTACGATTTGTGTTGTTTGTCACCGACCCGTTTTACGCAAACTACAACGTTTTCACCACGATTTTACACAAGGATTACCTTCGTTTTCATCAAAACTCTTTTGTTTACAAAAAATCTTCATCTTTTCCTACAAAACTTCTTCTTTTTATTTAGATCTACACTAAACGAGTGTATTTGGTCTTAGCTTTGGCTTCCCAAGCTAGAAATCTTGATGATTTCGACTCACCAAGTGTTAGATCCGAGCAAAACCTTTTAAAGCATTGATTTTTACACAAAATACGGACTAAGTGACGTATGTTTCGTTCACTATGAAGTGGAACGAGGCGTTGTCAAGCAAGATCTCAGATCCGGAAGCACAAGGACGATATCGTGACCTTGCACGAACTGGACTAACCCGTACGAACCATCAAGTTCGCCCGGATTAGCCCGAGTTCTTGTAAAGTGGTTAAAACTCGCTCCAAAAGACCTCTCCAGCCTATGTTTTGCTCAGTAGCTTAAGGTTGGAGGGATGGACACTCGATATCCTCAACAAACGGCGCGAAAACGCAAGATTTTTGGACCAAAACAATCAAGTTCGCTCTAAAAAGGTCAAGTTCGCTCGAAGTTGTCACCAGATGGTGACCAACTTCGCCCGAACTTGTACCATTTCCAAGGAAAACTGTCAAGTTCACCCGAACTTGTACCCATTTCTAAGTAAGGGTACCAAGTCCGCCCGAACTTGAACATCCCAGAAGATTCCAATCAAGTTCGCCCGAACTTGTACCCATTTCTAAGAAAAGGTACCAAGTTCGCCCGAACTTGTACATTCCAGTAGATTTCAGGCAAGTTCGCCCGAACTTGTACCAATCCAAGAGATTTGGTATAACTTCGCCCGAACTTGTCCACTGCTCCTTCACGTTTCGACCGTTTCAGAACTTCGGAAGACTGATGCACTTCTGTTCGCTTACAGGCTGAACTGACGCTCCCCTCAATCCATATCAGATCCCATCTTACCTCTAACGCACCAACTGTGAGTATACTTGAACCCTTTTCGCTTAAACGCACTTTTTGGGTGTAACATACGTTCATATCAAAGTACACAACACACGCTAAACTGATTTATCACACACGAATATCTGTTATACATATTTATATGTGATGCTAGAAACATGTAAACTAGGACACTTTTTTCGTTAACTCCACCTTAGCTAGTATGGTACTATAGTTTGGCTAACACCCGACGGGGTCTAGCTAGGAAGGACACATCGCGCTTACCAGCCTTTTCGAGAGCTTAACATGTGAAATATGTCTTGTTTGGTTTATATGTTATGTGAATCATTGTTTATGTATGTGGAAATCCGTGACGTTTTTCTCTATTATGCTATTACATCAAAACCTGTATGCTCGCCAATACATTTTTGTATTTACATTATTTTAACGTATGTTGCAGGTTAAACGCAGGATTATCATGAATCTAGATTAGGCTCTTTAGATACATGCCTAGACTATTTTAAATCTAGTTTTCGAAATTATTGTTCAAGAATCATGTAATCTGTTTGGATTATTGTATGAATATTTGTTTAGTTTTATGGGAAATTGAACCTCGTTAAATATTGACATATAGGAATTGTTATGGATTCTCTTGAGCAATCTGATTCGCTTAGTGCCGTGCCCCGATGATTCCGTCATCGGTTGGGGTGTGACATCAAGGGGGTTAAGGACAAAAGTGGAAGCTATATTTGAACCGAAGACCTCTACTACTGGGCGAATTGTGTGGAGGCCCGATTAAGGGAGGGCAGCTAGCCTTAGCCTTGGGTATTTTGGCAGTTAAATTAGGGTTTTAATTTAGTCGGGCCTAGTTATTTCTATGTGGGCTTGGGCTTAACTTGAGGATTAAGTTTGTGAACCCTAGATTAGTCTCTATATAGAGATTATTTTGTACTTGTAATTCTTGGTAGCACCCAGATAATAAAAAAACCCTAGTTGCAAAGCAGTGGACGTAAGTCAATCGACCAATATCACTTTAAATATTCGTGTTCGTTTATTGCTTTAGTGTGTGTGTTCCGTTTCATGTGTGCGTGTGTGTTCGATCCTAACAATTGGTATCAAAGCTTTCTCTCTTGATCGAAATTTACACGATGAACACTATATGAACCAGCCCAACTGTCGCAATTGTTGCAACCGTTGTGTCAGTTCTAAGTACAACCATTACTTGTCTTCTGAGTACGGCCCGTAAGGTCATCGTGAACAATAGTTACCACTGTTAGGTTTCCAATGTTTCTGTTTGTTTGAAAGCTTTTGACCACCATTCTCGAATCAGCCAAAATCAGAGATCTATTTTGTAGAAGAACAATTTGGTTGAATCAAAGAAAGCAACTACATAAGCCTAGAACCAGAGTCAACCGCGTTTGTCGGGTTTTATTGTTTCAAATTAGGATTTAAATTTTGATTGTTAAGTTTGTTATTCCGCTGCGTATTGAATAGGTTGATTTGTTGTCTTTATCTCCATTTATCAAAACAAGTGTTTCGTTTAGTCATTGCCATGGCTGTAGAGGGAAAGGTTATAGTAGAGAAGTTTGATGGGAATAAGTTTGGTTAGTCGAAGATGCAAATTAATGCACTATTTGGTAAGAAAGACTTAGATGCAGTGCTTGAGGGTGAGAAGCCAGAAGGTATGTCACAAGTAGATTGGGTGAAGTTGGATAAGGAAACTAGAGCAGTGATAACGCTTTCTCTGTCAGAGAATGTTTGCGTATAACATTCAGAATGAGACCTCAGCTAAAGGTATGATGGAAGCATTATTAAACATGTATGAGAAGCCTTCTGCAGAAAATAAGGTTTATCATTTTCGAGAGCTTGTGAATACTAGGATGAAGGAGGATGACTCGGTAACAAATATGCAAGTGTAGTAACCTCCGAGTAACTATGGCTTTATCAGTTCTGGTTAACTAAAGCAGAAGTCCAAGTCAAAGAAGTTAAAGGTTATGAAGCATGACAGTATTCTGGATTACAAGGTTATCTCAGAATAGTGGGTTCTGAGTTTGTTACCTTGTCTGAATTTGTGTATATAGTGACTTTCCGAATTTGTTTGTTTGGTAAACTTGGAACATAGTGTCTAGCCTTGGCCAGTCCGAGTTTGTAATATATGCTTGGTTTGTCCGAGTTTGTTGTCTGGCCTATATATAGGTGTGTGTAGGTTAGATTTAGTGTAAGCCTTTAGAGAAACTTAGAGAGAAAGTTTTCTAGAGAGATAAACTGTGTGTTTTAGAGAGAGAACCTGATTTAGTTCTTTGTGATCTAAACTAGGTTGGGAGGATGATGTATACTCTTTCGGTTTGTATATTCTATGATGATTGATTATATAATAAAGAGATTCATCTTCTATATCTTTCTATCTTGTTTATGTTTGTTGTTTCACGTCTTGAATCAAGTGCAATGTTTGTGTTCGTCGACAATCCAAGGGGTCCCAGGGACTTTCAAATCACATCAATAACCTAAACACGATCTTGTCTCGCCTAGTATCTGTCGATATTAAGTTTGATGCTAAGGTTCAATCCTTATAGTTCTTATCCTCATTGGGTAATATTTGATGTAGAACTGTAACTATCGTTACTAGCACTTTAGAAGTGAGTAAGTTCACGTTTGTGAATGTAACATCCGTCAAAAACGGATTTACCAAACCCGCTCCGTTTATCAACCGAACAGTCAGTTAAAATTTTCGTTGCGAATCAAATGCCCAAAATAATTTTAAACGATACGTAATCAATTATTATGCGGGGATATATATTTAGTTTTTGAAAAACTGATAAAAATCGCAAAATAAAAATGATTTGCTTCTGCCGGGTTTCGAACCCGGGTCTGTACCGACTCAACAATGACTTATCACCCAGCCAATCAACCGCTCCGCCACTTCGATTTTCTGTTATTAAAAGAATCAATTAATTCAAATTATAATGTTCGGCAGTCAAAATTCAATCAATTTTCCGCCCAAATAGCAGTCGTCGGAAATCCCGACGACTTCGCCGTTATTATACGTTTCCGCTCAAATTAACCGAAGACTTAACTCCGACAACGGTTATAACCGACGTCTGAACCCGCGACATCAGCCATAACCGCCAGAGGACGGCTGACTTCGAATTTAGACCAAATTCAGACCCCATACATCTCGATACTACCCTATAAATTCACCCACTACTCACCAGAAATCTTTCACACTCAAATCGCACCCTTTCTCGGCGAAAACTCACTCGCCGGAAATATTTTATACGTCGCCGGAAAACCGAGCCCTTAATCTTTGAGCTTTACTGAACCCCCTAAACTTATACCGAAGTCACCCACACCCTTTGTAAACTTTCTGAAGATTCTCTGCTTCAAGACACTCGTCGCCGGAAGAGCTTGCTGTCGCCGGAGTTCTGCCGGAAAACAGAGGAGAACCAGTCGGTACTTTTCACGCCTAATTCCTTTCCTTTTTACTTTTATCTCGTCTGTAATTGATCATAAAACGCTAAAGAAATCTGAATCAACATTTCGAACCAGTCAGTCGTCACTTACTGTTAAAACCAGTGAAGAAGACGATGTTACGGTAATGGTTAAGTATAATTAAAATCAAGTTATTTACCGGGTTAGACACACAGTCCAGCGGTGGACTATGTGCACTTTGAACGCTAAGGTCTCGAGTTCGAGTATTGTCCCTCACACGCTGCCTTAATAAAAATTCATTTTTCCGCAAACTGAACCGGATTGAATTAGGTATATGTTAAGTATATTGATAACCGAGTTTATAACCAAGTGAGACACACAGTCCAGCGGTGGACTGTGTGTACGCTAACCCACAGGTCCCGAGTTCGAGACCTGTGGAGCGCACCGGTTCTCTGGATTTAAATCGTTTTTTAAAGAAAAGGCTTTCTGCTTAATTCTAATTAATATATATATATAATTAAAATCAGTTATATAACGGGTTAGACACGTAGCTCAGTTGGTAGAGCTGCGTGCACGCGTACGGGAGGTCTCGGGTTCGAGCCTCACCCAGCGCACAACAATATGCCTTCGAACCGGTCAACAGTCAGTCAAAGTCAACGGTCAAAGTCAACTGTAGCAAAAATCAAATATTTTTTTATTATTTTTATTTAAATTTTTTTATTGAAAATCAATTAAAAATACTTAAAAATAACATTTTTAAGGTTAGAAAATAGCCTCAAACTCACAAAAATACACCCAACAATTCTATTAAAGTAGATTAATAAAATCCGTTTGCTTACCGAACCAAAATGCTATTTATCTAGGTTAATTTCACTCGTGGTTAAAACCATTTCGCGTGCATTCAACCTCATCAACCGAACGCACCCAATGTGAGTGAATTCTTACAAACTCCCCTTTTTATTCATGTTTTGGGGTGTATCATGTGTCGCTTAAACTAATTCTCTTATGCAAACTCGTGCTATACCATTATATGATCTAAACTAGAATGTAATTATTGATGGTTGTGATGTATTACATATTGTCAAAGTTGTATGCAAATTATTTAGGCCCATCAGTTCCTCGTGGGAGACGAGTTGAACAACGCGTGCCTTAAAACTCATTCATTAGGCCCATCAGTTCGTAGAACAACGCGTGCCTCAAAACTCATTCATTAGGCCCATCAGTTCGTAAGAACAACGCGTGCCTCAAAACTCATTCATTAGGCCCATCAGTTCGTGGAACAACGCGTGCCTCAAAACTCATTCATTAGGCCCATCAGTTCCTCGTGGGAGACGAGTCGAACAACGCGTGCCTCAAAACAATCATTTGGTGTATGTGTGTTCAACATTCAATATTATGTGTTGTGTGAATAAATTTACATCTACATTTACTCATATATGGTATGCACATTATTTATAATCAATTGGATAAACTTGTTCAAATGTTTTCCATAGGATTCACTCGCCAACATTATGTTGATCCAAAAACCTTTTTACACATGATACAGGTGAACAGGTTGAAGCAAGGAAAACATAGGAAATGCCTTAGAAGAGACCCAAGAAGCTTAGATTAATAGTTAGAACATGTTGTATCATTTATTGTAAATTTCCATTAAATTGTATTAATGAATATGAAACATATAATAAATGTCATGAGCTTTGATGATAACCCAATTATGCCCCGATCACCTTTTCCGCTGCGGGTCGGGGTGTGACAGATTGGTATCAGAGCCATGACTATAGGGATATAGGATAGGTTATTAGACCCTTAGAGCCTATACTATAGTCTGCCTAAATTTTAATTGATTAGGTGGTTACATACAAACTTGTGATATTTATTTGTTTCATATTACAGTCAAACATACATGCTTATATACATATTCGTTATACATATATCAATGTTCATATATTCAATTCATTTTCATACTCTCATTATTCAAGGATTTTGTTGCAATTTTCAAATCCCATCAAAGTAAGTTCTGCGACGGGCTTGTAGTAACCGAAAGGGTACAAGTACCGGTAGTCGGGACGTCCTGTCTAGGTTGGCATTCGTATAAATCCAAAATAACGGACCAGTTTGCCTACCTGGGGACTAACGATGAGAGTACGACGGACCTATTAGGCCAAAGCATGCCACACCAAACGTTGTTCGAACTAACCTCACTTTGAGATGTCACCGTGTCCATGCCTGGGCACATTCCGAATATCATATGTTACATATTTCTCGATTTTCTCCGGGTTTTAGTGTACGTAACCAGGCTAACACATGCGAACCATATGAAAAACCCGGTAATCATGGGGGCCCACGTGATTACGAAGGTGAAGTATGGCGGCATGCAAGGCCCAAATACGAGCAAAGCCCAAGACATCCTATGGATGTAGTAGAGTTATTTTTCTATATTTATTTTATGAACGTTCATTCCCAAACACGACCCACGATTCCAAAGGCATCCAACTCATACTCTTGATATGTATTCCTTGTAGATGTCTTCTAGCCTCGCTCGTAGGAAAATGAGAGCAGGAAAAGCCCGTGAACGCATGGCTGCCCAAATCGCTCAGCAAATGGCGACCGTAATACCCAACATCGTAGTTCAAGTTCAACAAGCCCTTACCGCTAATTCCGTTAACCCAACCCAACAAGAAGACCAAAACACTATCAATCCTTCAGTCACTAAATGCACCTACAAACATTTCAAATCCTGCAATCCTCCAAAATACGAAGGTACTGAAGGTGTCACCGCTCTCCTCCACTGGTTCGAAGAAATGGAGAACACTTTTCTAAATTGCGATTGCCCCGATGATCGCAAAGTGCGTTATGCCACCGGTCGTTTACTTGGAACAGCACTCACATGGTGGAATACAGAGAAGACCAAACGAGGTGTTGAAGAAACTATGACCTTGACTTGGGAAGAGTTGAAGGGAATCATGACAAGACGGTTTTGCCCAAGAAGTGAAATCAAGAAATTGGAGGATGAGTTCCATGCTTTGAAACAAAAGGAAGGCGACCACACCACATACAACAAGAGATTCCTTGAGTTAAATCAAATGGTTCCCAATTTGTTTACTCCCCTCTACCGTTTGATCGAGCACTACATTCGTGGTCTTCCATCAAAGATTCAAGACTCTGTAATAAGTACCTCGCCTGCAACTTTGGAAGCAGCAATGGAGCTAGCAACCGCGCTCACTGAGAACCGAATCCGAAACAAAGATTTCAAAGAGGAGAAGAAGAAGGATAAAGCATCAACCGAAACCTCAAACTCCACCCGAACCGAATCCTTTACACCACCTATTTCTAAGAGAAAACGAGATGGACAAATTTTCGCCGTCACCCAACGCAACCAACCAGCTTCACAAGTTGTACCTCCTCAAACTATCCCAAACGCTCAAGTAGCACCCAACTCAACTTACCCAAATAAGAAACCTTACATTGGACCTCACCCTCAATGCAACACCTGTTTCTATCACCATCCATCTACCTTACCCTGTCGACTATGTGCGAATTGTGGACGCTACGGTCATTTGAGCAAAGTTTGCCGCACCTCTCAAGACCAAACCTCAACCCCTACTCAACCCATGATCCAAACATATCAACAACCTCAATACCCCATGTACCCATATGTTCGAGCTTGTTTCAATTGTGGCGACCCTACCCATTTTAGAAACACGTGCCCTCGTTTGGTTAACATCATAAACGCCCAAGCTCAAGCAAACCCAGTTAACCAAGCAAACCCAGCTCCACCGCCAGCAAGAGGAAGAGTTTATAACATCAACACCAATCCTGTTGAAGATATTAACGGTCCAAACCAACCACTTAACTAGCCTTCTCTCACCAAGAATCAAGATTCAACTCCAATTACTTAGTTTTTATGTTTTTTTTTTCTTTATGTTATCTCAATTTTCACGAATCTCAATTGGAAATTTATCCAAGAATTTTAATGCAAATTACTAGTTCAGTTTATTTTATTCATCATACCTCACGACATATCTCAGTTTCATCATTTAAAGAAGTTGAGTTGTGTCTCACTTCTACATAAACTAACCTCTCCATCATATTAAACGAGAGAGGTAATGTCATCATTCAAACATGTATACTATCAGAATTAAGACTCAAGCGCTGGTTGTTGTGTTTGTTTATGTTCTAGAGTCACATAGAACTAATCATAACTTACTGATAAAACCAATGAAAATTTGACAAGAGTATGGTGGATACGCCGCTGGTACTTCCTATATATAAGTATTCTTGTCAAATGATCGGAGGCATTATCAGGCGGTTATGAAAGGTTCCGTGTTTAGGCTGTTGGTGTGATTGTTGTTTAGATTAAGTTTATCATTTCAGTACATGCAATACGATCGGCTCCGTTTGATTGAGCCTTGATCACACAGACATTTTCATTCTCAGTACATACAATACGATCGGCTCCGTTTGATTGAGCCTTGATCGCACAGACATTTTCATTTTCAGTACATGCAATACGATCGGCTCCGTTTGATTGAGCCTTGATCGCACAGACATTATCATTTTCAGTATTTATGAGTTGTTGTATTGGTTGTAGAGTCACATAGGACTAATCATAATTCACTGATAAAACCAATGAAAATTTGGCAAGAATATGGTGGATACGCCGCTGGTACTTCCTATATATAAGTATTCTTGCCAAAGGATCAGAGGCGTTATCAGGCGGTTATGAGATGTTCCATGTAGGATTTAGTATTGCCTTGGTTGAAATTTGTGTTACATTTACATCATCTCACTATTTAAAGAAATTGGATTGTGTTCCATTTCTACATAAACTAACCTCTCCATCATAACAAACGAGAGAGGAACCATCACCATTCAAACATATATGCTATCAGAATGTGGATTCAATTATTAGTTGTTGTGTTTATTTGTGTAGATTGTAGAATTTCTACCTTAGGATATAACCCTAAGCATATTCAAACTTTTATGCATGAAATCAAATTTAGCAAATCAATTCTGCTTATCAATACTTTTACAGTAGGCAACAAAAAGCGATTCCTGTATTAGGGTACTTAACCTTTACAAGGAACGTTACCGCCTCAAACAAAAACCTAAACCCTTATTTCTTCTAAGTATGTAACTGTCAAACTAAACACCATCATTCTTTTAGTCAAATATATCACTATTTAAATTTCGGGACGAAATTTCTAAAAAGCAGGGGATACTGTAACATCCGTCAAAAACGGATTTACCAAACCCGCTCCGTTTATCAACCGAACAGTCAGTTAAAATTTTCGTTGCGAATTAAATGCCCAAAATAATTTTAAACGATACGTAATCAATTATTATGCGGGGATATATATTTAGTTTTTGAAAAACTGATAAAAATCGCAAAATAAAAATGATTTGCTTCTGCCGGGTTTCGAACCCGGGTCTGTACCGACTCAACAATGACTTATCACCCAGCCAATCAACCGCTCCGCCACTTCGATTTTCTGTTATTAAAAGGAATCAATTAATTCAAATTATAATGTTCGGCAGTCAAAATTCAATCAATTTTCCGCCCAAATAGCAGTCATCGGAAATCCCGACGACTTCGCCGTTATTATACGTTTCCGCTCAAATTAACCAAAGACTTAACTCCCACAACGGTTATAACCGACGTCTGAACCCGCGACATCAGCCATAACCGCCGGAGGACGGCTGACTTCGAATTTAGACCAAATTCAGACCCCATACATCTCGATACTACCCTATAAATTCACCCACTACTCACCAGAAATCTTTCACACTCAAATCGCACCCTTTCTCGGCGAAAACTCACTCGCCGGAAATATTTTATACGTCGCCGGAAAACCGAGCCCTTAATCTCTGAGCTTTACTGAACCCCCTAAACTTATACCGAAGTCACCCACACCCTTTGTAAACTTTCTGAAGATTCTCTGCTTCAAGACACTCGTCGCCGGAAGAGCTTGCTGTCGCCGGAGTTCTGCCGGAAAACAGAGGAGAACCAGTCGGTACTTTTCACGCCTAATTCCTTTCCTTTTTACTTTTATCTCGTCTGTAATTGATCATAAAACGCTAAAGAAATCTGAATCAACATTTCGAACCAGTCAGTCGTCACTTCCGGTTAAAACCAGTGAAGAAGACGATGTTACGGTAATGGTTAAGTATAATTAAAATCAAGTTATTTACCGGGTTAGACACACAGTCCAGCGGTGGACTGTGTGCACTTTGAACGCTAAGGTCTCGAGTTCGAGTATTGTCCCTCACACGCTGCCTTAATAAAAATTCATTTTTCCGCAAACTGAACCGGATTGAATTAGGTATATGTTAAGTATATTGATAACCGAGTTTATAACCAAGTGAGACACACAATCCACCGGTGGACTGTGTGTACGCTAACCCACAGGTCCCGAGTTCGAGACCTGTGGAGCGCACCGGTTCTCTGGATTTAAATCGTTTTTTAAAGAAAAGGCTTTCTGCTTAATTCTAATTAATATATATATATAATTAAAATCAGTTATATAACGGGTTAGACACGTAGCTCAGTTGGTAGAGCTGCGTGCACGCGTACGGGAGGTCTCGGGTTCGAGCCTCACCCAGCGCACAACAATATGCCTTCGAACCGGTCAACAGTCAGTCAAAGTCAACGGTCAAAGTCAACTGTAGCAAAAATCAAATATTTTTTTATTATTTTTATTTAAATTTTTTTATTAAAAATCAATTAAAAATACTTAAAAATAACATTTTTAAGGTTAGAAAATAGCCTCAAACTCACAAAAATACACCCAACAATCCTACTAAAATAGATTAATAAAATCCGTTTGCTTACCGAACCAAAATGCTATTTATCTAGGTTAATTTCACTCGTGGTTAAAACCATTTCGCGTGCATTCAACCTCATCAACCGAACGCACCCAATGTGAGTGAATTCTTACAAACTCCCCTTTTTATTCATGTTTTGGGGTGTATCATGTGTCGCTTAAACTAATTCTCTTATGCAAACTCGTGCTATACCATTATATGATCTAAACTAGAATGTAATTATTGATGGTTGTGATGTATTACATATTGTCAAAGTTGTATGCAAATTATTTAGGCCTATCAGTTCCTCGTGGGAGACGAGTTGAACAACGCATGCCTTAAAACTCATTCATTAGGTCCATCAGTTCGTAGAACAACGCGTGCCTCAAAACTCATTCATTAGGCCCATCAGTTCGTAAGAACAACGCGTGCCTCAAAACTCATTCATTAGGCCCATCAGTTCGTGGAACAACGCGTGCCTCAAAACTCATTCATTAGGCCCATCAGTTCCTCGTGGGAGACGAGTCGAACAACGCGTGCCTCAAAACAATCATTTGGTGTATGTGTGTTCAACATTCAATATTATGTGTTGTGTGAATAAATTTACATCTACATTTACTCATATGTGGTATGCACATTATTTATAATCAATTGGATAAACTTGTTCAAATGTTTTCCATAGGATTCACTCGCCAACATTATGTTGATCCAAAAACCTTTTTACACATGATACAGGTGAACAGGTTGAAGCAAGGAAAACATAGGAAATGCCTTAGAAGAGAACCAAGAAGCTTAGATTAATAGTTAGAACATGTTGTATCATTTATTGTAAATTTCCATTAAATTGTATTAATGAATATGAAACATATAATAAATGTCATGAGCTTTGATGATAACCCAATTATGCCCCGATCACCTTTTCCGCTGCGGGTCGGGGTGTGACAGTGAAGATGTGGGATCTTATTTTAGGGAGGATGCTTGACGTCGTGGTTCAAGTGAGTTTTCGAGTTCTTTTTTGAGTATAAAGGTCAGGGGAAGAAAGAATTAACGGGGAAGTCATCAGGGCAAGAATAGGAGTGTGTCTAGCTCTGAGGGATGTGGTATGTTCGAATTGCAATTAAGTAGGACACTTTAAGAATCAATGTTCCAAACAAAAGAAAGAAATTAACTCTGTAGAAGCCCTCGGAGATAATGATGCTTTAATTCGTAGCATGGAGAGCAGTGTACAATCCTGAGTCATGGATATTGGTGCTTCATTTCACGCTACCCACAGTAGTGAAGCACTGCAGAATCTGAAAGAAGGTGACTTTGGAAATGTGAAATTGGTGAATGATGAGTTACTTGATGTTACGGGCATGGGTGACATTGTTTTGAAGACTTCAGTCGGTTCGTGGACTTTAAAAGACGTAAGGGTTATTATAGGTTTGAAGAGGTTGTTGATTTCTGTCAGCTAGTTAGATGATCAGGGACATGAAGTTAAGTTCCAGAATGAATCGTGAAAGGTTGTTAAAGGGAATATGGTCATGTTTTGTCGAAAGAAAAGAGGCTCATGATACATGGTTAGTATACCGTCAGAAGGAAGAAGGAAGTGATGTTCCGGTTCTTAAGAAAAACAAAATCAGGTTCACAGAATCTCAGGGACAGAAGAAGGTCTACTTTGCAAGAAAGTAACCTAGAGTCACGAGGAAGATTAAGGATGAACGAGTTCGGAAGGTCAAACAAGTCGGGGGAAACGTGACAGTAGGAGCACATGGCGTGTGGCGACAATGGGTTATAAAGACCAACATTCCAACTAGAAAAGTCTCTCCAGAGTATCTCTTGCTAGTATTGGAATGTGTAAGTTCTCAGAATGGCAGTTTGTTTAAGTGGGAGCCGGCAGGGATAGAGAATGAATAACGGGTTGTGACTGATGAATTGAGGCTCAGTGGGAGCTTCAATGTGCCTTCAGGTTAATTTTTAAGAAGGCTGCTACAACTAGTTGGTAGGAGAGATTGTTGGGTGAATTAGTGTGGAGGACCAATAAATGGAGGGTGGCCAACTCTAGCCTTGAGTCTACCCACATGTTTTATTTTGGCAATTAAATTAGGGTTTTAATTTACCCGGCCCTAGTTATCTCTATGTGGGGCTTGGGCCTAACTTGGGGATTAAGTTTCCTAACCCTAGATTAGTCTCTATATAAAGATTGTTTTGTACTTGTAATTCTTGGTAGCACCCAGATAATTAAAATACCCTAGTTACAGCACAATGGACGTAGGTCAGCCACCAAATCACTTTAAATCTTCGTTTATTGCTCTCGTGTGTGTGTTTAGTTTCATGTGTGTGTTCGATCCTAACATCTACTAGACCCCTTGAAGGTTACCCATCGGCTATTCTGAAATTAGTAATTAAGGTTGTCCTTAATTGTTATTATGGGCCACATTACACACATGAACAAATCTTAAACATTATTATTAAATCATATGTCCTGTCAAATGTTTTATAAAGTATAAACACAAAGGGGTACAATAGTTCACCTTTTCTCCGTCACCAAATTGCTCTGAGATTGCATCATCTAACAAATTTTAGATAACTCCTTATTTCCAAAGTCCGCAAGTACTCAGTAATCACTCCATAAAAATTACTTAAAAATGAAGTTAATATCCCTTATAATTAGAGCCATTTAAGTAACATGCTTAGGAACCAACCTTTTGTTGTAGCAAAGGCAGCTTCGAGTCTCGCCAATCGTTCCTTTAAATCAACCTCAGTCGAGTTACATAAACTTCTAAAAGTAACAGAGAATTCGGTTGATTCTAAAAAAATAGACTTCCTCTGAATTTGTTATAAAAAACATGTGTCTAACACAATTCCTCTGAGTTTATTTTAAGAACCCTGTTTGTAACACGAATTCTCAGCCATGCTAACGCCTTTATGTGTTCAAGTTACGACCAAAGATACTATTGAAATTCTCATTTAAACAGTGGTTTTGCATCACTTTACGTTTATGTAATACTTACTATACATATCTTGTAATACATCAGTACATGATATATCATGTTATATAATTGTCATACAAATAAAAATAATATCTATATTTATGTATTGTAATTAAAAAGAGTCTCAATTTCCATATGATAACCATCAATCAGACAATTGCAATTTAAGATTATTTTGACCATAATGCATTGTCATATTAACATGGATAACATGGTTTGTCTTGTATATCAAGTAAGTTTCGATAATAGACCTCAGAACATGATTCAAGTGGTATTTATTTTAATCGGGACTGATTTTACTTTTTAGATCCAGTTGAAATCATTTTGTGCTATTTTATTCGTATATATCATCATCGTAATATAAGAAAGTAGGGTCTATTGCAGGGCCGGCCCAATGGGCTTAAGACCCTAGGCACAGGCCTAGGGCCACCCAAGTTGAAAGGCCTCTAAATTTCTGATATGTTTTTATGATAATAGGCCCGTATATGCAATATTACACTGTTTACCAGGCCCAATCCTCCAAACCATGGTAATCTCTAAATCCAAGTCCCAGATCATAATGAGAGAATAGATGGGCAATTGATGGACTTCGAGATCTACCACGTCTGTTGAGTAACCATCTATGGAACCAATGGCAATTAGGGTTTGTAGGGGGGAAGAATGCAGGACAACCTCAGGTTGTTTTTTTAGTTCATCTTAGTAAAAAAATTTGATATTATGAGCTTTATTTGGATTTGTTTCTAATTCTTTCTATTAAGCTTCATTTTACACATTATATTTATGTTTTTGGTAGTTTACTTTTATTTTCTTTGCTGATATGCAGGTGTTAATATTCAACCTGGGGTAGAATACGTAGTTTTGATTTTGTATAAATTAACTGTTAATGTTTAGTTTTGAGTTTGATTTAATTCGCTGTTCATATTTACGTTTATTGTTATTTTACTGATATATTATGTATGTATTTTGTCTTTTCTAATACTTTCTTTTTCAATTGTTGATGATGAAAGAAGAATCATGTTTACTCAAACGGCGAAAGCATCGAAGAAAAGATGATGAGGGTCCAGGCTTTTTACTTGCGTCTTAATGCAACTTATTATTTTTTAGGTTTGATATTAACCGGTGAAAGTTTTGTATAAATATAGCATTGAAGAAAAGAAAGTGGCAATGGAAAAGCATTTTGATGCATTTATTGTGCACTATCAGGTTAGACACCATCTTGCCAGGATAAAAGTTCTAAAGTGATGCATCTTTTGGTTATATTTACAAATTACAAATTCTCAATATTGCGATTTATGACTTGATATTGTAGCTGACTTAGTTTGGAACTCAAAGACTCAGTTTTACGATTTGTTATTTGTGCGAAATAATTCAGTTACACTTCGATTATGTTAAATTAATCCACTTCGTAGTTCATAATCATCGGTGTAAAGGATAAGGATATTGTCACTAAATGTGTTGAAAAGGATAATTTTTCAAAAAGGCCTCCACTTCGTAGTTCGTTTAGGGTCTCCAAAAACGTAGGAACAGCCCTGGTCTATAGAACATACAAAATATCATATTTACAGTTGTGTATGTATATATTTCATAACATCTTTAAAGGCATAAGTGGATATGCGTCATTCACTACTAGAAAACTGCTACTATTCCTACCAAAACTTCCTACGGATTTCCTACGAATGAAAATACCAACACTTTTCCTACGAAATTCCAACAAACAAGAATGGGTCTTAGTTTTGTGACAAAAAAGCTACAAAAAGGCGACAAATTGGTTTGCGTAGGAAAAGTGTCGGAAAATTCCTACGGATTTCCTATGGAATTCGTTTTCATTTTAAACACTAGTACAAACAGGAGTAGCACATAATTTTAAAAGAAAGGAGAATCATGGGAATAGAACGTACTTCAATCAGCATGAAAGTAGACTAACACTTGACATGTTCTATACCAAATCTTGGCCAAGGATGGAAACACATATTATTCACCACGCTTAACCTCGCAAACATAGTTAGAAGAGATTATTAGGCATATCACCACGCAAATTCCCGTGCTTATTAATCTCACTCAGATTTTCAAAACTATAGAGTGTAATGATCCCTTGGACTGCATCTTCCACCTCTTCCTCCTCAGTGAGGGGCAACCCAAGCACTTAGCAAGTTTCTTCACATTGTTTGTTGTATCTATTGGCATGTTCTCGTAGGTTAATAGTAACACATTTTCTGGATGTTCTAAACTGGCCTTATAGTACCCTTTCACATGGTCCCAATACGGCCCGTTTGACCACGTGATTTATTTCTCAACTTATTTGTAAAATGAAACAGAGACACCAACACATCTTTGGGGTTTCTATATAAATAAACAAAACGACAATTGCAATCAAGTATGGATTGAGGCAATAACGTGTAGGGTATATGGGTAGCAAAGACGCGTTGCAAATGTGAATTTACATAAGTAGGTGTTTTTTTAAAGATTTCAACTTCAATAAAAGGTAAAACTTTATGGGGGTTTGAGATAAGAAGAGGGTTTTTACATAACCGTTAATTTTATACTTGTTTCTGTTTACCAAAGCAAACACGAGCGCCTTGAGCCATATTGTTCCAGATTTAGGCAGTGTGGCCAAGTAGATATCGATTGGACGAGCTTTGAAAGTGTCTTGTACGACCATAATAGTTTCTACTGCCTGAGACCAAAATCCTTGGTACATGTACATGTTTTCGGTCATCCAACCTTTCTCCTTTGGAAGAATAGCAACCTTATCTTTGTATCTATCGAAAACGAGGGCCTTGTTTTCCTTTTCTTGTCTATCTTCATCGCCTTGCGAAGAAGGAAGAGATGAAGCATGAGATGCTATAGGAATTGACATACGAAGGTTGTTAGTATGGAATGATACAAATTGTTTTCTCATTTATAGACCAAAATAGTTTTCTTTTCGTTCATCTTTTTAATTTTAAATTTGTTAAAACATAAATTAGACATAGATTAAGGAATAAAAAAATCTTATGAAATCTAGGGAGAAGATTATATGTGATTAATTAAAAGAAAGGGTTCTCATATTTGGACAAAGGAGACAGTTACTCAATTATAAGAAACACAAATGAATAATTTAGTTATAATAAACAAATAAATGACATACAAACAAATAAAATATATATTTATATAATTCGCCCGTAGATTCGAAAATCAAAAATAAATTCGATTTGAAAACCCTAATTTAAAATCAAATCAGTTGCTCCAGTTCAAAACTATAAATTTGTTTCGAACCAGTAACTTGCCCCGCGCGTTGTCGCGACATTTAAATGTAAAGCCCATTGAATTTGTATCGTCTAATTAAAATATATTATATTTGATCCGACTGAAAACGTACATAAAATAACTCAAAACGTAGATCAACAAAAAACGTACATAAAAATAAGCACAAAACCTATTAAAAACCGACTCAATTCCAGGAAAAATAAAAATTTACGCTAAAACATAGACTAACAAAAAAACGTACATGATAGTAAGTATAAAAATATATAATACCCAACTCATTTCAGGAAAATTTTTACGTCGAAACGTAAATCTACATAAATTTATATTGATGCCTACATTAAAAAAACACATAAAACTCGACTAGAAAGTCTTTAAAAGTTAAGAGTTGTAAATGTCAATGCTAAAAGTTGAGGGTAAAGTATATAAAAACTAAAAAAGACAAAAAAAGATGTAAACGAAAAGTCAATATTCACAGACTGGTGATTCTAATATAGACAACTTCATTTTTTAGTCGAGTTGTAAATAAAGAACACCCCTATTGATGGGACTCCATACTAGCTCCCAATACAAACACTAAGGCTAGTGAGTATGGGTGGCACCCCATGTCACATAAGCACAATAACACCCCCAACACCGCTGCATAGCCATCGGCATCATCGTTGGCTTCGCAAATGAAAATGTGCCAATTTGTCAAATTATTGAAAAGATTCACAAAGAGCAATAAAGTTTGCTTCATATTTAGGCTATATATGGTGTGGAATAAAGCATCTAGGGCTTTATGACACCACCATGGGCTTTATTGTTAACTAGCATGCAGTGGAATAACGCCCTATAAATCTCCTCTCGTCAATACTCGATCATTATATTTATGTTAATTTTAATTTTAATTTTAATTCAAATTCCAATCATTTTTTATAATTATATTATATTATACATATATTAAAAATACAGGCTAATGACTAGTGTTTTAAATATTATAATAATATATATAGTTTTTTTTAAAATACTTTTATTATTTTAATATTATAAAAATAGTTATTTTCTTTACTTTTAGAGTTGTATAAGCTTTGTGTCAATCGGTACTGGCATCGAAAATACATGTACGTTCCAGTTCGTTATTGATACACGAAGGTAAAAAAGGGCACCGGCCTAGTACAGAGAACGCCAAAAATGGTACCAAATTGATTTTGAAAATCTTTTAGTTCGGGAAATTTGGTACTTGTTACCCGGTTTGGTACTTAAAATCTTTTAGTTCGGGAAATTCGGTAGCGAACCGGTACCATGAACGCAAAATTCGGTACCGAATTGGTACTTAAGATCTTTCGGTTTGAGAAATTCGGTACCGGTACCGGTACCCAGTACCATTTGCTTATCTTTTAGTGTGTTTTTCTATATTTTCTTTTTATTCTTGTCAGCGGTTCCGTGCGCAACACGCTTGTAGTGATTTCAAAACACATGTAAACACAAACTAAATAACAAAAAAAAATTCACCTCAACACACGACTGTAAAAAAACCTAGTTATAATTAAACAACAAATAAAATAAATAGTTAAATTCAAACACGACACATTATAAGAAAGCACTTAAAAATAATAGTTTTTTTCTAATTGTCTTTGTCATCATCTTCGTCATCAACAAGGTTACTCCATAGATGTTCAACCAAATCCGCTCGAAGATTCAAGTGTATCCATGTCATGTATCTTCATTTGGATAACTTTTTTCTGGGTGTAGTTTAGTAGTGGGTTCATTGACCGAAAAGTATCGTCAAAGTCATCAGAAAAGGCTCTGCCCATGTCCTCCAAGATCATGTTATGCAAGATAATACACGTATAGATTACGTTTCTCATTTTTCTCTTTTCGAACAAATGTGAGGGTTGGGCAATGATAGTCCATTGTTTCTTTAACACTCCGAAAGCTCGTTCGGCATCTTTTCTTGCCAACTCATGCTTCTTTTTGTAATACACACGTTTGATGTCATCCGGGCATGAAAGATATTTCACCAATGTAGCCCACTTCGGATAAATACCATTGACAAGATAATACCCATATTTGTACTCCTCATCATTTGCATAAAATGATGAATCTGGTGCAACCCTGTCTATGACATCATTGAACAAATTCGATGATTATAAAAAAGCGATATCATGGTTTGTACCGACCATACCAAAGAACGCATGCCAAATCTACATATCTTGAGACGTGACTGCCTGTAGTATTAAGGTTCGACTATTGTGATCACCTCAATGGTGTTGTCATTTCAAAGCAGTTGGACAAGTTGTCCACGGCCAATGTCTGCAGTCTAGGCTACCTATCATCCTAGGAAACCTTGTATGCGTTGGTGAGCTTCATATAAAAGTGGGATGTCGGTAGGCATCAGATTCCTCAATATTACCTTCCGTAGAGGTTCATAACACCGAACAATATTATAACATTATAAATTACAATAATAAAAATAATAATAATTAAAAGAATATCTTCATAGAAATTGTCAAGACAATCCCGGCAAACTCTTTTCGACATTCTTAAATACTCGTCTCATGCATCCGTTGAAATGTTGTACGCCAACTGATGAATTGCGTTTATAAATTTTTGCAAAGCAGAGAATCCAAGTTTAGGTTTAGAATCATTTGTTTGTTTGAAATATGTATACCCGCGCTCTCCTAAAATTCTCAAAAAAGTTGTTACTCATACGAAAGCGACGCCGAAACTGTGTATCATCATACATAAGGTTTTTAGAAAAATTATCAAATACCAAACGTTAATGAGCACCCAACCGATTTTGTTAAAGGGTTGTTTATCTAGTATGTGGTTATGAGGATTCAGCTTTGTCTCTTAAAAGTTGAACCGCGTCTTTAGCCGCAGTAATAATCAAGTCGTCGGTCATTCCCACGTCAGGACGTGATGAGTTGGATGGCAACTCGGAAGACATTTTGTATAAAAAGAGAATTTGAGAGATTAAAATGATGTGTGAGTATGTGATTTGAGTTTAGAATGATTTAATGACCCCTGTATAACGGTCAAATTATAAAGTTTCCATTTTCCATGAGTTGGCGCTCGCTAACCAGACAACGAAATCAACTATGGTACTCCTGCAACGGTGTTGGGGGCACCATAGCACTTAGGTGGCGGAGGGCGTAAGCCCATACCGGGCAATTTTAATGTATCTTCAAGATTTCATGTGATAAGATACCCGTGATGAAAGATTTCTAATTCCCGGTGGCTATGGGAGGTTAATAAATTGGTTTAATACTCCTTACAAATAGGTTTGTAATCTGCATTGTGTTGACTTTACTAAAACTTAACAATAAAATATACAACAAACAACAGCAACCATACCCGGTGTAATCCAACGCATGGCTCGATGGAATTTGTAGGTCTGAGAAAGGTGAGATGTAGCCAGGCCTTACCACTATCTTTGATGATAGAGAGTCTGCTTCCAGTGAGACCCCCAGCTCCAAATCAATTTCCATACATAAAAGTAAGGGTGAGGATCAATAGAAAGTTTGTTTTGACCAGGAAAGATAGGAAGGAGGACATGTGGCAATTAACAAAAATCACAAGGAAGGACATTTTAGTCCAAAAGAAATATCAAATACATAATTCTAGATCTAGAAAAAAACCCAGGTCGCTACTTTTCAACTCAACTGTGCACCACCACACTATCACCCACTGCCACCGCCACCACCACTACCTTCCCATTTTCCCTACCCCGTCATCGTTCGACCACGACTTAGCAGGTCATCTTCTCCGTTTTCGTAAAAAATCACGGTGAAATCGAGGTAGACATGAAACAACGGAAGTCGATGAGGGTGAGGGAGTTTGTTGGGGGGTGGCAGCGGCCGTAAACCCTAGCAGCAGTGCAGAGCAAAACAGAGAGCGAGTTGTATCGTTATCGTACATACTCATGATTTTTGCTCCATTTTTCTTCGGAGAAAGAAAGATGTTGAATTTGGTGAGAGGACAATAAAATGAGCATGGATAAGTTACAAATTTGGGATTTGTTGATTGGATACGATGATGGTCTTTCCAGTTCACCGTCATTCCATGTGCATAGCTCACCATCGTTCCATGTGCATTCTGAGGGTTAGGCTTTCATTGCGTTTTATATGGAATTTACACTCATTGCTTTTTTTTGTTTTCCAATTCATTTTTTATTCCATTGCTTTTTTGTTTTCTAATTTATTTTTTATTCCATCGCGTTTTATAACATAATGATAGAACACATCGTTTTTATATTTTTTGTCCGTTGCGTTTTAGAAAAATACAATTTTTTTTAAATTTTTTATTCCATCGCGTTGTAAAAAAACATATTTTAATATGTTTTAAGTCCATTGCGTTTTAGAAAAAAAAAACACTTTCTTTTGTGTTTTTTGGTCAATCGCGTTTTAGTCTTTTGTATTTTTAGCCCATTGTGTTTTAGAAAAACACTTTATTTTATATTTTTGATCAATTGCGTTTTAGAAAAAACACATTTCTTTGTGTTTTTTGGCCATTGCGTTTTAGAATTAAGACATTCTTTGTGTTTTTTGACCATTGCGTTTTAGAAATAGAACATTTTTTTGTGTTTTTTATCCATTGCGTTTTAGAAACAAGATATTTCTTTGTGTTTTTTGTCAATTGCGTTATAGAAAAAATCATCTTTTATGCTTTTTGTCCATTGCGTTTTACTGTAACACCTCATGTTTTTACGTACAGTATTTTTCCAACACGTGTCACGGTAATCCTGGTGTTGCCACGTGCTAAAACAGGAGGGACCAGAGTCGTTGAGTTGCGTTATTATCCTCGTAACGCTTTGAATTAAAGTCAAGGAGCTAAATATGAAATTTGAAAAATTTCAAGCTCTGAAGACCCCTTGCGGACCGCAAGGCTGTAGCTATACGGTCCGTAAGGCTATCAAATCTATGGGCGCCTGAGGTCCTTACGGACCGCAAGGCAAAGCCTATACGGTCCGTAAGGACTTGCCAGCGAGCAGAAACATGGCAGAGCCATGTTCTGCCACCTCTTGACGTTTTTGTTGCATTCTCTACATGGTTGACAAGATTTGAGACACCTATTCTCGTCTCTTAACATCTGGTAACCATCTATGCACACTGCATGACCATTTAATTAATGAAATTGGGAAGTTGCAACATACTTTCTTCATCAAATTTCATCAAGCTTATCAAGAGAAGTTCCTGGCCATTTGTGAAGTTTCCTTTCTGATCCTAGCACCCATTTGGACTTATTGTAAGTGTTTATTTCGTGCTAAGTCCATTTATTATGATTTTAAGTTAAGATTAAAGTCTTGACGTAATTACGCCTTGTCTTTGATCTAAATCCTTAATAGCCCAGTCATTGGGTGTAACGAAAGTGGCTATGTGATTGTAATGATGTAGGTGTTCATCCCTTAAGAGGGCACCTCCTGATTACCACGAATTCTTGATCAATTGACGAGTCAAACTAAAAGTCAAAGAAAGTCAAATTGTCCAGTTTTATAAAAATTCATAACTAACAATCTGGATGTTATAAAATATGTTTTGATGCACTAATAACGTAAAAATAAGTACTAGAACTTATACAAACTGATTTGGCTCGTCAAGTCACGATCTAGCATCGGTTCGCAACCGAAAGTTGCAATATTTGACTTTTCCTTTGATTTTCACTTCTGACCCGATTTACCATTTTGGCTACTGACTTTTGGTCACTTTAAGACCATAATTAAGTTTAGGATGGCCTCCTAAAGTTTCGTCACTCGATTCATTAGAAATCTGAGTTTTTATATAAGTTCCATAATTATTTATTAAAACTTTGCAAAAAGGTCATTTTCAAACAAATTGAGGTTTTAAACATACATTCATACAAAAATATGTATAAACTGATTCATAATCATAATTTGATCATATGGATGTCAAGAATCTAATTCTAATATGAGTTTTCACAAAAGATGCGTTTATGTCATTAAAATGACTAAAATGCCCTTTTCGACATCTTAGAAACACTTAACATGATTTTATGACCAAGATGATATATACTGATGTAATATGATAAGTAGGACCATTTGGGATGTTCATTCAGATTATAACCTGAATGAAGGCTTAAGATTCGTTAATTGCCGATAAATGACTAAATTACCATTTTTCACGCAAAATGATTTTAATCAATCTTTTTATGACCAAAACTTAAACCTACTGATGTAATAAGTTAAATGACATATTATCGGTATATAAAACAGGTCATAACTTCTGGTTAACTTAAACATCAATTTAAACGGCATTTTAGCGACTTTTACGCCTTTTCGGCGCATAGTATGGTTTAAAACCATAACTATGAGCTAAGACTTGATACCTACTGATTTGTAAACTTATTTTCAACATCTTAACAGTAAATACAAGTCCCGAACTCAGAATCTCAATTTTGGCTTTAAAGCTATGTGTGAATTTACCAAAATGCCCTTACGGGACATAGATTATTTTCAAAATCATCAAACACACATATATTTGATATCCTACTATTATAACATCATAAAATAAATATTTTTACGGAATATTAACCACCTTGACATCAGATTCATCTTAAACATCTTTTATAAACGTTAAAATGACCAAAATGCCCTTGTAAGGCATAATTCGGTTTTAAATATACCTTGGGCCTATCTTTTGCAAAGCTACTGATTTTATAACACATTTTAAACATATATTCATATGGAACTTGTATACGACTCATTCGGTTACCCGGTTTCGCTTATACGCTTACGGTTAAGCAATACGTGACTAGTTTACGTAATTTAACCGAAACGGGATTAACTTTGTCATTCCTTATCAAAAATCCAGAATGTTGTTGGTTTACCCATATTAGACAAGTTTATATACTTGTCGGGTCCAACTTACATCCTACTCCGGTCACCGCTTAATCTAGCGTATCGTACCGCATTGTTATAGCGTAAGACTAACCGGTTCAAGTCTAAGACTTAACTAAGGACCCGTTAGCAATCTAATTACCATCACTCCAGACTGAACGCCTTTTGGTAAATTGTACCTGTACTTATCTTGGAATTTGCGGCTGAGTTGTGGACTTCTCGAAGACTTAGCTCAGGTAAATACTCTTAACCTATTTTCCCTATACGGGCTTGGGATACGGTAAACTATTACCATTGTCGGGTATGGAAATTATGTTTATCCAGTTGTGATAATTAACTAAAATTGCATAACCCAGTTTTGATCTGTTTTGTCTGAAACTCAAACATTAGGGGTGGGCTTGACCGTGTCTGGGATGTCCTTGGCTCACTAAAGTGTTAGTGGCCACGACTAAAGCATGGCGTGTAGGCATACACTGGGTAATTGCTAACTGATTTCTTTGTGAAAGTTCAGAGTGGTGTATCAGTCGATCATGTCTCGGTTTCTGTACCGGGCCCCATATGTAAAAGCCTGACATGTAAATCTGTATACAAGGTCATTTGTACTGTCCCAAGTTATTTTACAAAATGTGCTAGTGCACCAAAAATCATTTTCGAAAGGGTTTTCAAAATGAGTCGGTTGACAGTATTTACCAGTGTAAACTGACGTATTTTATTAAAATATAGGTACAAGTACGCAATAGGCCGGAAGCTGCCGGGCGTTGACATTAAGGAGTTGCGACCTTAGAGTTGAGCCTGTAGAGTCTGTTTTTATTTTATATGTTATCCGATCCGCCTGTGGATCTTATTACAAACCTTGTCTGTGTATATTTATGTTTCGAACTCCGGACACTTATGGTTTGTAATAGTTTATATTCTCCTCCAAGCCTTCCGCTGTGTTGCTCTGTGTTGTAATTGATTATGATGATATCAACTGTACGCCACGATACTCCCCACCGGGCCCACCGGAATACACGTGGAAAACGGGGTGTGACATTTACGCAACTGGGTTTTTGAAATTATTTTTTCGAAATAGAGCAATAGCATACTCGTTTTAAAGATAAAAAATGCTCGTTTTTTGGTGCAATTTTTATAAAAAAAAATAATGTCGTATGAAAGAGTTATTAACGTTTAAAAATGTGGGGGAATTAGAGGAGAGAGAAACTATTACCTTGGATTGACTACAATGCCCCTCAATAAACTCACGCGCCTCCTTTTCTTCCTTCAATTTCAATCATTTTCTTAGCCCTTGATTAATAAATAGATGGTCAAGATTCCTTTCTAGTCTTCCTACCCAAAAAAACTTCCTAGTATAAAAAGTAAAATTAAAACAAATAAAGGCATATAGCTATTACTCACAACAAACAAAGGGTATCACGTGCTAAAAATACGTAATATGGACATATAGCACACCACATATATGCACACAAGCAAATGCCTCCATGTAAAGGCCATCAAAATAATTTTAAAACTAAGCTCCTAAGAAAAAATTAGTCAATTTCCTAAAAGTTATTAACCTTGATCCAACGTCTCCAAGAACTCCTATCTTCGACCATGTCCTCAGAGAAATGTAAGTCTGGCAAGTCCACCCTAATACGCTCCTCCCGTCCCAAGTCAGTTTTGGCCTACCTCTACTCCTCCCCTCCACAATGACAGATTCGACGGTTCTAACTCTGACCGTCAACTGTCTCCTCCTAACAATAAAATATAAATATAGTTAAATGAAAACAGATCTAAACCAGTCGGTTCTTATTCCAAATCGGTCCAGTTTTAAACTGCTAACATAATATATATTTTGTTCGGTTTCAAATAAAAAATATGTAAATCAAGATTAAAGTGGTTTAAATTTAAAAATAAAATAAAAACAGGCTGTCTTCTGGTTTGGGTAATTTATGAAAACATGTTAAAATGGAACCAGGGTCAAACCATTTTGGTTGGATCGGATTTAAGTTGTGGAACCCAAACCACCATCTTCCTACTTTCACTTTTGCATTTGAATTTCTACTTTATTGTAAGTATGCATATAACAAAATATGTACTTTCTTTGGCTAAGAATTAACAAAAAATAGTACACAAAGATACGCTTCTTTTGATCATGCATGTAGGATACTTGATGGCAAAAAAAACATAATGGGTGGACCCTTACCCTATTATTCTCGAGAACCCACAAATGGATGGAGCCTCACATACTTCACCTTTTATGGAGAACCAACCACAACCAACTGTTGAGCCTGAGCCTCAACCACCATTTCCTATAGGTAAGCCGTCACCACGACCACCATCGGGTTTTGATAACCCTATCCCTTCTTATTACAACCCATCTGGGTACAACATATTTGAGCCTTCTACCTGGCCGGAGCATAGCCACAGTCAAAATGTACCTCTTCATGACCCGTATCTAGAAATGGCCATAAATGCTCATTATCCTAACCCCTATCCCTATCAACCAGGCGGATATCCCTATTATGGGTATCAACATCCGGTTGCAGCACCTCAACCCCAACCTCAAATGCAACCGCGGCAGCCACCGCCAACAATGGAAGTTCTTACTGAAGCAATAGAAAAGGTCAAGGAACTTCAGGAAAAAACAGCCAAGGACAATAAGAAAAACAACAAGCTGTTGAAAAGGCTAGTAAAGAAGCTAAGAGGGAAAAAGGATTAAATTCATAACTATCTTTGTATTTTGTTAATTTAAGTTAAGTCCCTGCGTGGACAACTATTATTAAGTCCCTGCATGGACATTTTAATTATTTCAAGTATAGTCCCGCGAGGACAATTTTCCTTTATTAAAGTCCTATTTATGGACACTATTGTATCACATTATTATTATTAATCTAATTTTGGAACTTTAATTTATGTGTTCCTTTGCACCAGTTGTTCAAACGATCGTCTCGATTTTAATTCGAAATTATGATATGCGAAATATTCCAAAAGATCCTCTTGATGATTTATGCCCGCCAAGTGATTAGGTCACACGAATTGGCAAAATGGTAGTTATATGGTCTTCTACCATGATAGTTAAGGTTGAGATTTTCCCTTCTATCCAGAGGTGGTGAACTACGTTCTAAACCTCCCTAGTCTGCCTGATCTAGAGTGGTTATTTAAATCATTTTAAGAGCTTATTCTAAAAGTTAATATATTCAAGATATAACCTCCTGGTAAGTGTGACTTGAGGAACCACACGAGCCGTCTAGGTAATGGACTACGTCCAGACCTACATGATCTATTTTGATCCTGATCAACCATCAGTATAATGATCATTTTACTTAACACCCATTAGTGTTGTGATGCTTACGAGCTATATTTATGTCCATTAGTGACAAACGGCAGCTGTAGTCTACAAATCTCTGTCTCGAGGTAGTAAAACTACATTCGAACCTCGAAACTTCGCGATTCTTTTGTGATCTTGGCATTTTGTAAACCAAGACATTGCGGCAAGCCCTTGACGCTATTCTTTTGTCCTTAGTGACAGGCCTTTGTGCCATACTTAAACACCCCCATAAAATTGACAAGTTTGTATGGCTTTATTTGTTATACCATACGTTGCGAGTCATCAAGGATGTATGACTAATTTAAATTATATTATTAATATTATAGTTTCATCAAGAAAGATGGCGGATTCTAATGAAGTGAATAGTCAAAGAAAGGAGGATGACGCAAATGAGAACATCGTTATAACCAAAGGAGATCTTCAAGCACTCATTGCCACGGAAGTTGAAAAGGCAATAAAGGATCGTGCTGATAAGCCATTAGAATCAAGTGCTTCACATTCTAAACACTCGTCCAAGCACTCCTCCAAGCATACCACCAAACAACACTCTCAACCTTCTTCGAAAAAGAAGGAATACTCGGAACACTCCTCGAATGTGAGGAGAGAGAGAGAGAGGAATATTAGAAAAAGACTAAGTTTTCAAAGGACGGTTGCTCGTATAAGTATTTTGTGTCTTGCAAGCCGCGAGATTTTACTAGAGAGAAAGGAGCAGTGGAAACTCTGAGATGGTTGGACGAGATTGAGACCGTGGTAGAGATTAGCGGATGTGCGGAAAAGAATGTGGTGAAATATGTTGCACAGTCATTCAAGGGTGATGCTCTGATATGGTGGAAGTCAACGATGCAATCATCAGGGAAGTTCATTTGTACAATTTGAGCTGGGAGAAATTTGTTGAACTGATAAAGGAAACTTACTGTCCACCTCACGAGGTGGAAAAGATTGAAACAGATTTTATGGGTTTGCAAATGAAGAATTTAGATTACAGGAAGTATTTGTCTGATTACAACTCCATGTCGAGATTGGTGCCTTGCTTAATTACCCCTGAACCTAAACGCATCGCGCGTTTTATTGGTGGTTTAGAATCAGAGATTAAGGGGAATGTCAGGGCTTCAAGGCCTGAAACTTTCAGATCTGCAGCAGAGCTAGCTTTGACACTCACTCAAGACTTGAAGAGGCAACGATCCATCAAGTCCGAAGCAGAGGGAAAGAGAA
The DNA here is from genome assembly GCA_947069175.1 of Scalesia atractyloides. Lineage (NCBI taxonomy): Eukaryota > Viridiplantae > Streptophyta > Magnoliopsida > Asterales > Asteraceae > Scalesia > Scalesia atractyloides. The sequence goes on from CAMTDV010000004.1 coordinate 21,875,610, forward strand.
AAAGAGAGGATGACCGAAGTCACCGGTCGAACAAAAATTGAAGGTTTGGGTCGAATCGGTTTAGAGTCGGATGATAGGCCAGATGCAAGAAGTGTAACCGACGACACTTTGGATCATGTCAGGATGACTCTCAGTCCAAACCATGTGGTATCTGTAAGAAGATGGGGCACAAGGCCCTAAATTGTAAGGATTTGAAGGAAGTCACTTATTACAATTGTGGTGAGAAGGGGCACATCAAACCCAACTGCCCTATGTATAAGAAAGATGATGTTGTTAAGGACGATGAGTCGAAGAAGGGAAAGGCTCGTGCTTTCCAGATGAAAGCTAAGGAGGCCGTGAATGACGACAATGTGATAACATGTACGTTCCTTATAAATGATGTTTATGCAAGAGTTCTTTTTGATTCAGGAGCCAATAAATCTTTTGTAGACCATAAGTTTAGTGCCTTATTAAACTTTCCAATAAGAACTCTAGACGTAACCTATGACTTAGAACTCGCTGATGGAACGATTGAGACCGCTTCTACGATTCTAGATGGATGCTCCATATTCATCAAGAATCATTCCATTCCTGTTTCACTTCTACCAATGAAATTGGCAGGATTCGATGTAGTTCTTGGTATGGATTGGTTGTCTAGTAACCAAGCCCATATAGCCTGTAACAAGAAACTGATCGAGATCAAAACCCCAAATGGAGATACACTCGCCATACAAGTAGACCGATATTATGGGTTGTCGGAAGAAGCATCATTACTCAAAGCATCGAAGTGTTTGAAGAAAGGTTGTGTCATCTATATGGCACAAGTGACCATTGACGAGCCAAAACCAAAGATTGAAGATCTGCTCGTTATCTCTGAATTTACAGATGTTTTCCCCAAAGACTTGCCTGGTCTGCCTCCAGACAGACAGGTAGAGTTCAGAATCGATATCGTACCAGGAGCCGCTCCTGTTGCAAAAGCTCCATACCGATTGGCACCTACAGAAATGAAGGAATTGCGAACCCAGCTAGATGAATTACTGGAAAAAGGTTTTATTCAACCTAGTTCTTCACCTTAGGGAGCTCCAATATTATTTGTAAAGAAAAAGGATGGATCGATGCGGATGTGCATCGACTACCATGAACTAAACAAGTTAACCATCAAGAATCGCTACCCATTACCCAGGATCGATGATTTATTCAACTTCAGGGAGCGAGCTACTTTTCAAAGATTGATTTGAGATCTGGATATCGTCAACTCAAGGTTCGCACAGAAGATGTTCTGAAAACGGCATTTAGAACAAGGTATGGACACCACGAGTTTTTAGTAATGCCTTTCGGGCTCATGAATGCACCTGCGGCATTTATGGATTTAATGAATAGGGCTTGCAAACCGTACTTGGATAAGTTTGTCATTGTTTTCATAGATGACATACTTATCTATTCTCGCAGTCAGGCTGACCACGAGAAACATTTGAAGTATATTCTGGAATTATTAAGACAAGAGAAACTCTACGCAAAGTTTTCAAAGTGTGACTTTTGGTTGCATGAAGTTAAGTTCTTAGGACACGTTGTCAGTGAATGTTGAATTCAAGCAGACCCCGCTAAGGTCAAGGCCGTTATGAATTGGCAAGCTCCTAAGACCCCATCATAGATACGTAGCTTTTTGGGATTAACTGGTTACTACCGAAGATTTATCGAAAATTTCTCAAGAATTGCTACGCCCTGACTGCTTTGACTCGCAAGGATATTAAGTTCAATTGGGGTCCAAAACAACAGGAAGCTTTTGAAGTTTTGAAGCAGAAACTGAGTAATGCACCTGTATTAACATTACCTGAAGGAATAGAAGATTTTGTGGTTTATTGTGACGCATCACACACAGGGATGGGCTGTGTGCTTATGCAGAGAGGTAAGATAATCGCTTATGCATCAAGACAGTTAAATGTTCATGAAAGAAACTACACCACGCACGATTTGGAGTTAGGTGCCGTGGTGTTTGCGCTCAAGTTATGGAGACACTATCTATACGGGACAAAGTGTATTATATACAATGATCACAAAAGTCTCCAACATTTATTCAACCAGAAAGACTTGAATATGCAACAACGGCGACGAATGGAAACGCTTAACGACTATGATTGTGAAATTCGTTATCACCCAGGCAAGGCAAATGTGGTTGCCGATGCCTTAAGTCGCAAGGAAAGGGTTAAACCCATCCGGGTTAACACCAAAAGAATGGAAATAAAGAACAACTTAAATGAAAAGATTTTAGATTCGCAAAAAAAAGCCTTGTTAGAGGCAAATCTTCCAAGTGAAGAGTTGGGTAAAGTTGTGGAACAACTCACGCCGGGAAGTGACGGAATCCTTAGATTCTGTGGACGAATTTGGATTCCAGTATTTGGAGGACTCATGATTTAATTCTCCAAGAAACGCATAGTTCTAGGTACTCGGTCCACCCGGGTAGTGATAAAATGTTTAAGGATTTAAGGCCCGATTATTGGTGGTCAGGTTTAAAGAAATCTATAGCTACGTATGTAGATAAATGTTTGACGTGTTCGTAAGTTAAGGCCGAGCATCAAAAACCATCGGGACTACTGCAGCCACTGGAAATTCCCATGTGGAAATGGGAATGCGTAACTGTGGATTTCATCACCAAATTACCAAAGACAAATCGTGGAAATGACGCGATATGGGTAATTGTGGATAGGTTGACTGAGTTGGCACACTTTTTGCCCATTAAGGAAACTTACAGTTCGGATGACCTGGCGAAACTGTATGTGGATGAGATTGTATACTTACATGGCGTGCCAATATCCATTGTGTCGGATTGAGACATAAGGTATACTTCTCACTTTTGGAAGAGCTTTCAGCAAGCCTTAGGCGCACGTTTGAATTTCAGTACGGCATATCACCCGAAACGGATGGACAAAGCGAACGTACTATACAAACGTTGGAAGACATGTTGCGCGCATGTGTTATCGACCTAGGTGGAAGTTGGGATAGACACTTGCCTCTAGTCGAGTTCTCCTACAATAACAGCTATCATGAAAGTATTCAAGCTGCCACGTTTGAAGCTCTTTACGGGAGAAAGTGTAGGACGCCCGTTTGCTGGGCAGAAGTTGGGGAAGCTCAACTAGCAGGACCGGAGATTAACCTGGAGACGACAGATAATATTTTACAAATTCGTGACCGTCTCAAGGTTGCCAGGGATAGGCAAAAAAGTTATGCGGATAAGAGGCGTAAACCTCTTCAGTTTAAGGTAGGGGACAAGGTTTTATTAAAGGTGTCGCCTTGGAAAGGCGACATGCGCTTTGGAAAGAAAGGCAAGTTAAGCCCAACATACATCGAACCGTTTGAGATTATCGAACGAATTGGATCGGTGGCGTATAAGTTGAAATTGCCGGAAAAGCTCAGTGGAATCCATGATATATTCCACATCTCCAATTTGAAGAAGTGTCTGGCAGATGAATCATTGGCCATGCCACACGAAGACGTGCAAATCGATAATAACCTGTGTTTCATTGAGAAACCCGTAGCGATTAAAGATCAACAGGTTAAAAAGCTTCGTAGGAAGCACGTGCCAATTGTGAAGGTTAAATGGGACGCTCGTCGAGGTCCCGAGTATACGTGGGAAGTTGAGTCCGTTATGTGAAAAAAGTACCCATACTTGTTTAATTGAAATCTCGGGGTCGAGATTTATTTTAAGGGGGTGAGGATGTAACACCTCGTGTTTTTACGTCTAGTATTTTTCCGACACATGTCCTGGTAATCATGGTGTTTCCACGTGCTAAAACAAGAGGGACCAGAGTCGTTAGTTGCGTTATTATCCTTGTTACGCTTTGAATTAAAGTCAAGGAGCTAAGTATGAAATCTTGAAAAAATTTCAAGCTCTGTAGACCCCTTGCGGACCGCAAGGCTGTAGCCATAAGGTCCTCAAGGCTATCAAATATATGGACGCCAGAGGTCCTTACGGACCGCAAGGAAAAGCCCATACGGTCCGTAAGGACCTGCCAGCGAGCAGAAACATGGCAGAGCCATGTTCTGCCACCTCTTGACGTTTTTGTTGCATTCTCTGCATGGTTGACACGATTTGGGACACCTATTCTCGTCTCTTAACACATGGTAACCATCTATTCACACTCCATGACTATTTATTTGATGAAATTGGGAAGTTGCAACATACTTTCTTCATCAAATTTAATCAAGCTTATCAAGAGGAGTTCCTGGCCATTTGTGAAGTTTCCTTTCTGATCCTAGCACCCATTTGGACTTATTGTAAGTGTTCATTTCGTGCTAAGTCCATTTATTATGATTTTAAGTTAAGATTAAAGTCTTGACGTAACTACGCCTTGTCTTTGATCTAAATCCTTGATAGCCCAGCCATTCGTGATTGTAATAATGTAGGTGTTAATCCCTTAAGAGGGCACCTCCTAATTACCACGAATTCTTGATCAATTGACGAGTCAAACTAAAAGTCAAAGAAAGTCAAACTGTCCAGTTTTATAAAAATTCATAACTAACAATCTAGAGGTTATAAATTATGTTTTCATTCACTAACAACATAAAAATAAGTACTAGAACTTATACAAACTGATTTGGCTCGTCAAATCATGATCTATTATCTGTTCGCAACCGAAAGTCGCAATATTTGACTTTTCATTTGACTTTCGCTTCTGACCTGATTTAACATTTTGGCTACTGACTTTTGGTCACTTTAAGACCATAATTAAGTTTACGTTGGACTCCTAAAGTTTCGTCACTCGATTCATTAGAAATCTGAGTTTTTATATAAGTTCCATAATTATTTATTAAAACTTTGCAAAAAGGTCCTTTTCATACAAATTGAGGTTTTAAACATACATACATACAAAAATATGTTATAGATGATTCATAATCATAATTTCATCATATGAATGTCAAGAATCTGATTCTAATATGAGTTTTCACAAAAGATGCATTTATGGCATTAAAATGACTAAAAGGCCCTTTTCGACATCTTAGAAACTCTTAAAATGATTTTATAACCAAGATGATATATTTACTTATGTAATGTGATAAGTAGGACTATTTGGGATGTTCAATCAGATTATAACCTGAATGAAGGCTTAAGATTCGTTAATTGCCAATAAATGACTAAATTACACTTTTTTCACCCAAAATGATTTTTATCAATCTTTTTATGACCAAAACTTAAACCTACTGATGTAATAATTTAAATGACATATTATCAGTATATAAAACAGGTCATAACTTATGTTTAACTTAAACATCGATTTAAAACCATAGCGACTTTTACGCCTTTTCGGCGCATAGTATGGTTTAAAACCATAACTATGAGCTAAGACTTGATACCTACTGATTTGTAAACTTATTTTAAACATCTTAACAGTAAATACAAGTCCCGAACTCAGAATCCCAATTTTGGCTTCAAAGCTATGTGTGAATTTACCAAAATGCCCTTACGGGACATAGATTATTTTCAAAATCATCAAACACACATATATTTGATATCCTACTATTATAACATCATAAAATAAGTATTTTTACAGAATATTAACGACCTTGACATCAGATTCATCTTAAACATCTTTTATAAACGCTAAAATGACCAAAATGCCCTTGTAAGGCATAGTTCGAATTTAAATATACCTCGGGCCTATCTTTTGCAAAGCTACTGATTTTATAACACATTTTAAACATATATTCATATGGAACTTGTATACGACTCATTCGGTTACCCGGTTTCGCTTATACGCTTACGGTTAAGCAATACGTGACTAGTTTACGTAATTTAACCGAAACGGGATTAACTTTGTCATTCCTTATCAAAAATCCAGAATGTTGTTGGTTTACCCATATTAGACAAGTTTATATACTTGTCGGGTCCAACTAACATCCTACTCCGGTCACCGCTTAATCTAGCGTATCGTACCGCATTGTTATAGCGTAAGACTAACCGGTTCAAGTCTAAGACTTAACTAAGGACCCGTTAGCAATCTAATTACCATCACTCCAGACTGAACGCCTTCTGGTAAATTGTACCTGTACTTATCTTGGAATTTGCGGCTGAGTTGTGGACTTCTCGAAGACTTAGCTCAGGTAAATACTCTTAACCTATTTTCCCTATACGGGCTTGGGATACGGTAAACTATTACCATTGTCGGGTATGGAAATTATGTTTATCCAGTTGTGATAATTAACTAAAATTGCATAACCCAATTTTGATATGTTTTGTCTGAAACTCAAACATTAGGGGTGGGCTTGACCGTGTCTGGGATGTCCTTGGCTCACTAAAGTGTTAGTGGCCACGACTAAAGCATGGCATGTAGGCATACACTGGGTAATTGCTAACTGATTTCTTTGTGAAAGTTCAGAGTGGTGTATCAGTCGATCATGTCTCGGTTTCTGTACCGGGCCCCATATGTAAAAGCCTGACATGTAAATCTGTATACAAGGTCATTTGTATTGTCCCAAGTTATTTTACAAAATGTGCTAGTGCACCAAAATCATTTTCGAAAGGGTTTTCATAATGAGTCAGTTGACAGTATTTACCAGTGTAAACTGACGTATTTTATTAAAATACAGGTACAAGTACGCAATAGGCCGGAAGCTGCGGGGCGTTGACATTAAGGAGTTGCGACCTTAGAGTTGAGCCTGTAGAGTCTGTTTTTATTTTGTATGTTATCCGATCCGCCTGTGGATCTTATTACAACCTTGTCTGTGTATATTTATGTTTCGAACTCCGGACACTTATGGTTTGTAATAGTTTATTCTCCTCCAAGCCTTCCGCTGTGTTGCTCTGTGTTGTAATTGATTATGATGATATCAACTGTACGCCACGATACTCCCCACCGGGCCCACCGGAATACACGTGGAAAACGGGGTGTGACATTTACGCAACTGGGTTTTTGAAATTATTTTTTCGAAATAGAGCAATAGCATACTCGTTTTAAAGATAAAAAACGCTCGTTTTTTGGTGCAATTTTTATAAAAAAATAATGTCGTATGAAAGAGCTATTAACGTTTAAAAATGTGGGGGAATTGGAGGAGAGAGAAACTATTACCTTGGATTGACTACAATGCCCCTCAATAAACTCACGCGCCTCCTTTTCTTGCTTCAATTTCAATCATTTTCTTAGCTCTTGATTAATAAATAGATGGTCAAGATTCCTTTCTAGTCTTCCTACCAAAAAAAACTTCCTAGTATAAAAAGTAAAATTAAAACAAATAAAGGCATATAGGTATTACTCACAACAAACAAAGGGTATCACGTGCTAAAAATACGTAATATGAACATATAGCACACCACATATATGCACACAAGCAAATGCCTCCATGTAAAGGCCATCAAAATAATTTTAAAACTAAGCTCCTAAGAAAAAATTAGTCAATTTCCTAAAAGTTATTAACCTTGATCCTACGTCTCCAAGAACTCCTATCTTCGACCATGTCCTCAGAGAAATGTAAGTCTGGCAAGTCCACCCTAATACGCTTCTCCCGTCCCAAGTCAGTTTTGGCCTACCTCTACTCCTCCCTCCACAATGACAGATTCGACGGTTCTAACTCTGACCGTCAACTGTCTCCTCCTAACAATAAAATATAATTATAGTTAAATGAAAACAGATCTAAACCAGTTTGGTTCTTATTCCAAATCGGTCCAGTTTTAAACTGCTAACATAATATATAATTTGTTCGGTTTCAAATAAAAAATATGTAAATCAAGATTAAAGTGGTTTAAATTTAAAAATAAAATCAAAACAGGCTGTCTTCTGGTTTGGGTAATTTCTGAAAACATGTTAAAATGGAACCAGGGTCAAACCATTTTGGTTGGATCGGATTTAAGTTGTGGAACCCAAACCACCATCTTCCTACTTTCACTTTTGCATTTGAATTTCTACTTTATTGTAAGTATGCATATAACAAAATATGTACTTTCTTTGGCTAAGAATTAACAAAAAATAGTACACAAAGATACGCTTCTTTTGATCATGCATGTTGGATACTTGATGACAAAAAAACATAATAATAGCCCAACAAGGCTTTCATTTGAATGCTAAATCGCTATCGGCTTTCTCTAATGTTCAAGCAAGATGAGTTATATGCTAACGCTTTTTCGCATTTTCTTCATTAACCCGTTGCACCTCCTTCAAAACCTAGATAAATATAAAGTGAACAAAATATTTCTGCCACCTTTATAACAAATGTAATCTAATTAGATCTGTTTTGACCCAAACCCGACCTTATCATTCTGCCACCTCTATAACAAATGTAGTTATTGAGTTGTTTTGCATGTGCGAGATGAGTTATAGCATTTCTTTAGGAATCCGTTGCACCTCCTTCAAAACCTGAAGAAATATAAAGTTCATAATTCGGTAACTCTTGAATCTTTATCTTGTAAGAATAAATAAATAATGTATTTATTTATGTATGGTCATTATAATCATTTATTATTTATATAATAATAGATTAAAATATTAAATTATACATTATAATGTATTAGTTGGTAACTGTTATGTAACAACTCTAAAAAAATATTACCAGCGACAACCCGTAATCGAAACCAGAAATGCGTGCGATAAAACCGGGATACTCGATCAGAAAACTTAGCGGTTAAGAAAACTGGACGGCTAACACACCAGAGTACACTTGTTAGATTCACAATTAAAAATCGAACCATTTGGAATCAAGACCCGAGCATACGTGTTAAGAACTGGCATGAAAATCACGCGATTGGGCGAAAAAGGCGGTCGGGGACACGTGTCACACGGAGGTGCCACGTGTCAAACCTACCCTGGACACGTGGCAACCTAAGCCAGGTCGACCTCCCCCGCGCCACCCGGGAGAAGCATGGTCTTCTAGCATGACGCGCGCGAGAAGCCCATTTGGGCTATATAAAGGCAGGCGTGGGACAGAAACATTTGCATCAGTTCGATCGAATTTTGACGAGCTCTTCTCTCTCGTTCTTCGTTTTCTTACATTAAACCCCCTAATACCCCTAAATCACGAAACTCTGTCCCGTTGTAAGTATTTTAACACCCGATCATTAATTCGTTACCCTACCCGATTGATTTAGGACACACCAACGCATGTCAAGGCTCTGCCCGACTAAGCTCGTTGGGGTTCTGTCTCATGTTGTATGGGCATCCTACTCGATTGATTTAGGACCCACTGACGCATGTCAAGGCTCTGCCTGACTAAGATTCGTTGGGGTTCTGTCTCGTGGCTAAAGTGATTTGGGTTATTTTACTAACACGTGTGCATTGTATGTTTTAATAGAACCTCAAGAAAATAATCAGGAAATTGTCACCAGAAATCCTGTAGAAATACTAAGTTTACAATGTGAGTCATTCTCCTTTTCTTAAATGCTTTGCAAACTTGATAATCTTCACTATTTGACAATGGGTTAGCCAATGAGTGATATGACCACAGTCACAGGAACTGACACCGAGTGACAAATACTATTTTAAATAGTTTCTTTACTATTGGACAGAAACACCGAGTGAATAAATCCCCGGCAATGAGTTAGCCAATAGTAGTTTGGTAAGATAAACAAATGTAAAAATTCTTGATGTTGTAAATATAAGAATGTGTCATTTGATACAAATTGAATGAACTCACCAATATTTTCTGCTGACAAAAAAAAAAATTTAAACATGTTTTAGGTGATTTCAGTAGATCGGATTAAGAGTTGGGATATAGCACCAAAAGGCTTAAAGAAATGGCTTATTTTATCAACTGAATTAATAAACATTGTTTGGATTTATTCCCTATTAAAACTATCTGTATAAAACATGGGTTTATTCAATCTGTTTAATAAATAAAATCCGGTGTTTCTAAACTCTGATATTTTTTCCTAACTATGGTCCTGATAAAATTTCCGCTGCAAGGTTTTCAAAATAACCACCGGTACCACCTGACTGCCCCACGGCTCCTGCTCCCAGGGTGTGGGTCGGGGGCTGTGACAGAAGGTGGTATCAGAGCCATTGGTTTAAGCAATTAAGTGTTGTGATAATACCTAAGCTTAAACAAAAGAGTTAGGAAATTGATATTACTGGTAGCACTAGGATAGTATTTAAACTTGAACTTAAGAAAGATGCACTTTTAAAATCATGGTTTGAGAAAATTATTTTTACGGGAAATAAAATTACCTCTCCGGCAAGATTGGGTATGATGTGATAGACTCTCCAACTTGTTCGGGTAAGATGGGGTAGCCTCTCCGGCGAGACCGGGTAAGATGGGGTATATGTTATGTTAAAAAGTTACAGAATTCCCTAAAATAATACCATAACCTGATGTCTGACCTGTTTTTGTGAACTTGTTAATACATTAACCTTCTGAATGGTATGTATATCACAATATATGAAACATATCATCGTATAGATATGTATATATATAAGGAAATCCAAAAAGCCATTTAGGTATTATTTTAACCTTAAATAATTAAGTTAAGAGGTTAATACAAAATAACTTATGTGTTATTTTTGTGAATATAAATTTAAATATATATGATTATTTTGTTTTAATTGTTCTATGATATTAATATTTGCAATTCGGATGTCGAATGAAGTATCACATAATCAAGAAGTTTATGCGAATAATGAAAATCCCTTAAACAAAGAGGCTATAGAAAACATAATCGCCCAGGGCATAGCTAATGCCATTATGTTAATTATTGAGGTTGTTAAAAACCCCATAGAACCTACCAAAGCTGTGAGTAGCAAGCGTACTCATAGTGACAGCTTTAGCCACAACGCCAATGGAGATAATGATGATATTATAAAAACCCCATTACCTAAAAAGATGAAAACAATGACTGCTGGATGTTCCTATAAAGAATTTCTAGCTTGTATGCCAATTGAGTTTGCTGGCAGTGAAGGAGCCACAGCTGCACTGCGATGGTTGGAAAAGACGGAAGTTGTTCTTAAGATAGCAAATGTGCCGAAGAAGACAAAGTCATATATGCCTCCAATCTCTTTAAAGATGAAGCCTTAGAATGGTGGAATACTATTCTTCAGGCAAAAGGAAGTGACATGGCCTATTCCATGAACTGGGGAGAATTCAAGGAAATGACAGAAAGAAAATTTTGTCCTCCTTATGAGAAGGAACAAATGGTAAACAAGTTCCTAAATCATAGAATGGTCGATGTGAAGTGTCGTGAATATACGACAACGTTCTTTGAATATGCTAGAATGGTATCAACTCTGGCTTCGCCAGAACCTGTACCAATTTCTCGTTATATTTGGGGACTGATTAGTGAAATTCGCGATATCGTCAAGGCAGCTAGACCTCAGACTATTGAGGAAACAGTCGAACTAGCCAATACATTAACAGACGGACTAATCCGCACAAGAGAAGAAAATAAGAAGAAGGAGTTAGCCCGGAAAATTAAGTCCTATAAGAAGAAAGGAACTGAACCGTCATTTGAGAAACGTATCTGCAAATACTGTAATAAAAAGCATTCAGGAAAATGCTACTTTAAAAGGAACCCCTACTGTAACCTTTGCAAAACACCTGGCCATAAGGCAGAACAATGCAAGAGGAAAAACCCAGTCTGTTTTAACTGTGGAGAAACATGCCATATCCGCCCATATTGCCCAAAACTGACGAAGTCACCCGACAACAAGGCAAAAACAACAGACGGAGTTAAGAAGAACCCGCGAGCATTCGTACTTACTACGAAGGAAGCAGAAATGATTCCAGACGTGATCGCTGATATGTAATATCTAAGTTAAAGTATCACTTACAAATCAAAGTTAATAAATAATGTTTTCTGTTAAATACTTCATCTGGTCAGAACCATAATAGAATTGTTTGGTGTTCACCTTCTTTGAATCATTTGTTTGGTTACGACACCTTGTGGTGGCATTTTTTATTAATTTGAAGCTTGAGCTAATCTCATTTCCACACCTGATATACAGATTTATTCATTAAATTCTGTTGGTTCATTATCTTAAATAATCTTAATACAATTATGTGTTAAGATAAGAGTACGCAACTTCATGTTATTTTTCGGTGTACCTCTAATAGTTCTTTCATCATTTATCAAAGTTCTATGATATTTATTTGTTCTTTCACCATCAATTGAAAATTCTATGAGATTTACTTGAAATAAATATTCGAAATTATCTCATTAAACCTTTCAGTTGATTACGAACACGGTGAACTTGTTTGGTCACCATAATTATTAAACTATTTCGATCATTACGACACCTTGTGGCGTCAATATAAATTTGTAGCTTGAGCTAATCATGATCTTACAAAACTAAGTATGCCTTTCGTTTGAATTATCTTTGAAAGTAGTCTTAATACATCTATGTATTAAGATAATGATACACTAAATTCTGTTGTGTTTCAAGTGTATCCCTGTCATTCAATAATGTCAACACAATGATTTTTCCTTATAGTATGGTTCAATAGTTGACACATCATCTTCGTGCTTCTATTTCATTTGAGCTTGTTGATTCTATTTTTTCCTTGATTAACAACCAAGGTAAGTTTTCCCTTGACAATAAATTCTATTGTTTCTAAAAAGTCATTCGAATTGGACATGTATTGGTCATAATCTCTTTTGGTTTGACCCATGTAAACTTAGTCACTCTAATGATTATGTCATTGCACTTTGTTCGTTTGATATCTGCAAATGATTCAATTAAACCATTGAGTTCTATTCATTGTAAACCTTGTATTCGCAAAATTCGTATATGCCCTGATTCATTTATCTTAATACTATTAGTACTGATTAATGCGTGACATCACTCGGAAATGACATCATGACCTAAATCTCGAGGACGAGATCTAAAACAAGGTGGGGAGGATGTAACAACCCTAATAAAATATTCCCAGCTACAACTCGTAATCGAAACAAGAAATGCGCGCGATAAAACCAGGATACTCGATCAGAAAAATTAGCGGTTAAGAAAACTGAACGGTTAACGCACCAGAGTACACTTGTTAGATTCACAATTAAAAACCAAACCATTTGGAATCAAGACCCGAGCATACGTGATAAGAACTGGCATGAAAATCACGCGATTGGGCGAAAAAGGCGGTCGGGGACACGTGTCACAAGGAGGTGCCACGTGTCAAACCTACCCTGGACACGTGGCAACCTAAGCCAGGTCGACCTCCCCCGCGCCACGCGGGGGAAGCATGGTCTTCTGGCGTGACGTGCGCGAGAAGCCCATTTGGGCTATATAAAGGCAGGCGTGGGACAGAAACATTTGCATCAGTCGATCGAATTTTGACGAGCTCTTCTCTCTCGTTCTCCGTTTTCTTACATTACACCCCCTAATACCCCTAAATCACGAAGCTCTGCCCCATTGTAAGTATTTTAACCCCTGACCATTAATTTGTTACCCTACCCGATTGATTTAGGACCCACCAACGCATGTCAAGGCTCTGCCCGACTAAGCTCGTTGGGGTTCTGTCTCGTGTTGTATGGGCATCCTACCCGATTGATTTAGGACCCACCGACGCATGTCAAGGCTCTGCCTGACTAAGATTCGTTAGGGTTCTGTCTCGTGGCTAAAGTGATTTAGTTTATTTTACTAACACGTGTGCATTGTATGTTTTAATAGAACCTCAAGAAAATAATCAGGAAATTGTCACCAGAAATCCTGTAGAAATACCTAAGTTTACAATGTGAGTCATTCTCCTTTTCTTAAATGCTTTGCAAACCCTAAATGTTTTTCAGTTATATTACAGTAATTAAGTCTTTGTATTCTTACTGAGAAACTACCATCAGTATGTGGGGTTTTGTATACAATACTTGATAATCTTCACTATTCGACAATGGGTTAGCCAATGAGTGATATGACCACAGTCACAGGAACTGCCACCGAGTGACAAATACTATTTTAAATAGTTTCTTTACTATTGGACAATGAGTTAGCCAATAGTAGTTTGGTAAGATAAACAAATGTAAAAACTCTTGATGCTGTAAATATAAGAATGTGTCATTTTGTACAAATTGAATGAACTCACCAGCACTTCATGCTGAAAAAAAAATATTTTTAAACATGTTTCAGGTGATTTCAGTAGATCGGATTAAGAGTTGGAATACAACACCAAAAGGCTTAAAGAAGTAGCTTATTTTATCAGTTGAATTAATAAACATTGTTTGGATTTATTCCCTATTAAAACTATCTGTATAAAACATGGGTTTTATTCCCATCTATTTAGTAAATAAAATCCGGTATTTCTAAACTCTAATATTTTTTCCTAACTACGGTCCTGATGAAATTTCCACTGCAATGTTTTCAAAATAACCACCGGTACCACCTGACTGCCCCAAGGCTCCCGCTCCCAGGGTGGGGTCGGGGGCTGTGACATGTTAATGGAGCATATTACCCTTATTAACTAATTAAGGGTTTCCCCTTAGATGTATATATAGAGAGATAACTAGAGAGATTAGGATTAGACAAACACAATAACATCATTACTCTCTAAATTCCTCCTATCTCTCTCTCTCTCTCTCTCAAAACCATCTTCTTCAGAACACATAAACCCCATTATAATTGTACACCCTAAATGGAAACTCGACCAAGCTGACAATCATATCCTCTCTGTCTATCTCTATAACGGTTGCGGGCTTACGAGGTACAGTTTTACATGTTTTCCATTATGTACTTACATAATTGATCAACATGTGGTATCAGAGCGTATGTTGCTCAATCAGTTCTATTTTGTTTCTATCAGATCTGGAATCAAAATTGGAAAACAAAAGTAATTTAATTAAAAAACCTGATGAAAAACGAATTTATGATTGTTCACGTTTTTTTCTTAATTAAATGGTATATCACGATTAAAGAACTAATGATCTCCTTGATTTCTAGATCTTAAAATCCAGAATCTGTTTTATATATTTGAGTTTAATAGATTTAATTCCAGTAATAATATAGGTGTTTTAATTGTTAAACTTTTCGTTCTTCGTGTTCATCATAATTGTTAGGAAAACTTTTGTAAGTGTTGAAGAAAAATCAGATCATTCTGATCAAATTGTGAAGATAACAAAGTCAATAGCTAAAGAAGGTACAAGACAACAGAAAGATAAGCATCATCTTCAAAAGCATCAGAAAAAGATCACAAATCAAAGAAGGATGGTCAGAAAGGTGCAATCTGTTGAATATGATGTTTATCATAGAATCTGGTGATATTTGATCATCAAAAATCTGATGATCGAGACATCAGATTTCTAATAGGTAGTTCATCAGAATTTAATTTCTGATGAAACAACTTGTCAAAAGGATAAGGCTCTATGCTAACTTCTAAGTCGCAAGCAGACTTGAAGAAATTTAATGAATATGGCAAAAAGATACTTTATAGAGTCAAGTATATGAATAAACAATGTTTATTCATATCACATTCTCTATAAATAGAGAAGATAACTCAGAACGAAAATGATTCAAGCTAAGAATTCAATACATACTACAAACTCCATTACCCTACATAACAAAACTATTTGCGTATTCGTTTGTGCTAGTCAATAATTTCAAAATCACCTTGTAAGCTTTTCAAAGTGATATAAACTTGAAAATTCTACAGTTGTGTTTCTTGAAAGTTTGATTTCTGTTGTAGTACATTATTTTCATATTTGTTGAAATCAGTTGCCAACTTTGGATAAAGCATTCTTATCTGGGATCAACAATAATTATAAAAAACTATATTGTATTTTGGTTCAAATAAGGATTATAAATCTGTTGATAATTATTTAGGAATATAATTTTCAAATATCATATAAACCAAAGGATTTAGGTAAATCTCCAAAAGATTTGAATCCCTTTAAATTAGGGAATAGTTATAACTTTTAATCCCTAAAAGATTTGATCTAAATCTTATAAGTTATCCCTTAAGTTTTCAAATTATCAGTATACAGATTAAATTTTACTAGTTTAAAGTTTACGATTTATATTATCGGTTTCAATTTTGTGAGTTCATTATTCTAGAAAACTCACTTTTGTAAAGAACTCATAAAAGATATGGGAACTCATTATAAAACTCGAGAACTCAAAAAAATCGAGAACTCACTTAGAGAACTCGAGAATCTAAAGAACTCGAAATCTCAAGAAAAGCTCGAGGTCTCATAAAAGGACTCAAAATCTCATAAGAGCTTGAGATCTCATAAGAAATCGAGAACTCGAGAAAGTCGAGATCTCATAAGAAAATTCAAAATCTCATAAGGACTCGAGAACTCAAGAAAATTAGAGATCTCACTTAACTCAAAACTAAACTATCTAGAATATAGAATCTCGAGAACTAACATTTTCTCTAGAACTCACCTTTTCTCGTGAACCAACTTTTCCGTCAACCCAAACTTATTCGAACTCTTATCGAGAACTCTTACTGGTTAACTTAAATGGTATTGTAAATACTTATATAAATTACATTTTTGATAAAACTGAACAGCGTAACTTAAATAAGCTCTTGATGTTTCACTTCTGCGTAAAGGTGATGTGTTATATCTACTTTATCGTTCAAGTATAATTAAAAGCTATATTATTTATGCCTTACATACATGAATGTCTCACTTATGCCCAAAGGTTATTTGCTTCATTCATGTCTAACATAACTAACCATTGCATAAATAAGATAATTGTCACACTTCTGCCCAAAGGTGATCTGTCACAATTATGTTGCACACATATTTAAATTATTTCACTTCTGCCCCAAGGTGATTTGTCTTTGTTTAAGTAGAATTTTAAGTCAACTTAGACTATTAGTTTGATGTTAATAATAGACATATCACAACTTATTCAAATAATGATCATCACATTAATCTGACGGTCATACTTTAGTCTGCTTTTCTTTAATACCCATAACATTACTCGCTACAAATTTCTTCTATAAATCTGTAGCTCATTTATATCATCTACTCTAATTTCAAAACCTAATATGTTTTGGTTTACCAAATAGTTTCTATATGATTTGCTATTAAACTAGATTCTTAATTATCTCTTAAGACATAAGACAAGGCAATCCTACTACTCTTTTTTTTAAAGTACTATAAAAGAAAGGTAGAGCATGACTAGTGGGATAAGTCAAACATAATGGCTCTTAGTATAATTAAGAACTCATTAAAATAAATGTTATCACTAAAATTTTTTTGAATTCATTTTTTCTTAAGACTAATCTATTTTCTTTGGAATAATCAAAAGAACTCCTAAGATGCCATTCATTTTAAAGTTCTAAACTATAAGGTTAAATGGCATCTATGAATACATCATAATGTACAAACCTTAACCCATAAAACTAGGGGCGTACACATGGAAACAAGTACACTTTTCCAGTGTAATACATACCAACTTTTCCACTAGTACGATTTTCAATGCTTTAAAATCAACTATAACACTCAGAAATACCAAAGGAAAATCAGTGTGTTGATCAGCAACATACGTATAGGAAAAGGTACACCTGAAGCTGGAAAATAAGATGTTATTCACATCACCACCACTAAACCTACCAAGAGGATGGTTCTAAGGTCCATAGACAAAATACAAGCACTAATTCCAACTCGAAGGTTCTTCGAGGAAGAATCTCATTGCATAATTATGCCATTAGACTAGACATAAGGAACGAGACTATCTATAATTCAAAAGAATTGTTGACTTAAATATGTGGTCACCTATTAATGATATTTAAGTTTTCTAATCTTAATATTTCAATTAACACATGATAAGTTGACTCGAATTCTATATGTTTCCTTATCAGAAATCAACAAATAACTAACATCAAGGTTTGTGACAAAATTAATATAAGAACCATAATAAGTTGTCTTCTAACAATGATTTTTGATACCTTACATATTCTGGATATTAATCAGGATTTAGTATCAATACTTAAGCTAAGTTATGAAGGTTGTGAGGTTTGCTTAGCCAACATAAAGTCACTCTTAACTTAAACTCTCATATTATTTGTTATAGTTATCTGGATAGAAAGATTTATAAGATAGAACTAGATGATACTATACAATTTTCACAACTTCTGTTATCACACCAATAAGAATTTAACAAAAGACAAATGAGACTTATAAAACCCATCCAATGAAATCAAAGTTCATGAGGAATCTTGAAAATGTTGATGAGGATGATTTTTCATCTAATCTCATTCTTAGTGATTTTAAATCATGTGTTAGATGCCCTAAACATTACTTTGCTTAAGGGATAAGTATGGGTCCGCCAGAAGTTATATTCCACTGATATTTGTGGAACTTATTCCAAACAGAATATTCAAACATAATTCATTTATCATTTAAAGACTATCTAATTGTATTTAATATGTTTCCTATGATCTATCGTCTTAAACAGATCCATTCAAATGTATACTTAACGTGATTTCTTCTAAATATGTCCCTAAGTTTCTTATGACATTTGGGCGTTAATAAAATTAAATAAAGTCTCACATATTTATGACATGTTCCCACGTCACGTACATCACTGAAACTTCTCTTGTAGTATTCCTATAGATATTAAAGATCGGTGGGAGTATAGTGTCTTAAATATAACTTGCAAGAGGTAGGGGAGTGAAAACTTAACATTACCTCCATTTGCGACTCTTGTACAAGACATTGCTCCTTCAAAAGTTGTCTCAATAAAGTTGAATGCTACTTTTATAAAAGTTTCATTTTTGCTAAATTGTGGACATTCGGATTTCTTACCAAAACTAATGCAATCCTCAAACAAAGGAAACTACAACGACTAACGTCATTAACTTGTTTCTCTATTAGAATCTATTGGTCTTTAAATCTTAACCCTAAGCATGCTAAGTTCAAAAAGACTTCTAAGGTCAGTGTGAGCAATAAAAGTATTTATCATGACTTGCAAGGTATACAAGAGGCGGGGGGAAGAGAGTCATTAAATTTTACTCTGATTTAACTCTTATTACACCTCTTGTACACCATATTACACCAATTCTTACACGCTTAGAATCTTGAAAATGAAAGCAACCTAACCAAGAGCTAACTTATAAATCTGAAACTCCTCATAAACCTAATAATCAACTCGGGAGGTCATCTATGTTTAATAACCTACTAACTTTGATGATTATATAACTTCTTTAACTAGAGTTGAAATGTATTTTGGAAATCTTTGATTAATTGTTTGTTTCAAAATTGGTGAATAAGTGATCGTGAATTAGAAGTAAACAATTGTGTCATTGTTGGAGTTATGAATATGATGAAAACTTGTGTGGGCTCCAATTTGGTTATTATGGACTAAAAATTATTCGTTGGGCTATCAATTTAAGTAAAGATGGGCTTTAACAATTGTTAAATGGGTTTCAAATGTCTTGAATGGAATTAAAAGAAACGAGGGTACAAGCCCATTAGGGAATGTTCAGGACGGTGGAGATGGTTATTGAAAGAAGGTGACACAACAGAAGAGGGGAGACACAAATTTGGTTTGGGGTTCACAATTCAGGTTTGAGGCGCGTAGTTCAATAATTCCGAAGATTCGGTGACGGGCATGGCTAAATCTCTCATGGACACTTCGGGTGAATGATTCTTGTGAGACATTTTTAATTCTAGTTTTTTTTTTGTATTGAGATTTGGATTTGTAGTCGGGTGACAATTGATCTATTTGCGTGATTATATAATTTGTGTGACAGACGAATCCTGTGTGACAATCAAATTTATAATTACGTTTTGAATCCAGTTATGCTTTTGTTGATTGAATGATTGCTATGTATGCTTGTTTTAATATTTATTTGATCAATTGATATTAAGATTTTGAAATGCATAGGTAACTGGTAGATGTGACAGATTTACTATTTGAGCAATAACATCTAATAAAATCAGAACTAGGTTATTAGTAATTGTAGAATTAAAATCTCGGAGTGATTGCATTTTCTTATCATTACTTTAACAACCCAAAGTTATTGTTTATCTATAAACTATAATACATTATTAAGCAAACTGGATGTTCAAAATTGTAAATTTCCATCAATTTTTAAGATGGCTAATGAAGGGTCAATTTAAAATGGCTAATTTTTTTACCATTTTGTTTCATCTCTACCCCTACTTTTTTATCGCTCAACAATCTCTACCCCTCTCCTAAATTGAAAAAAAACTATGCTCGACATTCACCACTACCACAATTAAATGCAATCGAAAGCAATGAATGCCATCATTTATAGCCTCTTTGCAACGTAACCGTAAAACCCCACACGCCCACTTCACTTCATCTTCCCCTTACCCCTCCAATCCCATAAATCCACCGCACGCTACATAGTCTCTACTTCATTTGTCTGGTTATTTTTTATTGAGATTTTTGGGGAAATTTGGTACCAACAATGAAATCTGAATTGAATATGAATGAAATCTGAATTGAATATCTAATTCGCATAACAAGTTTTCTCGAGTTTGAATCTTCATTCGTTTACCCTCAAATTCCAGTCGTCAAAGAGATATTCTAGATAGTTCATGTTGAGTAAGTTCAGAAATCTTCCGCCGATGTGTCATTCTTCATGTTTGTACCTTTAATTCATGGTATTCTCTTCATTACAATTGTTTTTCCTCATTAGTTTGAACTTTTCACGAAAACCGGTAACAGTTGTTGTTGCATTTGAATGTTAACCGGTCATGGTTCATATAAACATGTGAAAATACAAGGGCATGAACTGAAATAGTGCCCCATAAAATTCTGGATCAACTACTTTTCAATCTAAAGCAGTTGACATTTTCTGTCTAAAGCAAAACGAAGTTATATAATCTTCAGATGATTAATCTATGATTTAACATTATTTTTATACGACATGAAATCTTTTGTAATATTGATTAGTACGACAATACCTAAAGCAGTTGACATTTTCTATCTAAAGCAAAACAAAGTTATACAATCTTCAGGTGATTAATCTATGATTTAACATTATTTTTACACGACATGAAATCTTTTGTAATATTGATCAGTACGACAATACCTAATTCAATATGCCTTTGATTTCACATCCATTGTTGTTGATTTAGTTGAAATAGTTGTGAAAGGGCTTTGGTTCATACATTGAAGAATGAGCACAATTCTTAAACATAGACCATGTTAAATCGATGATTTCTCCTTTATTTAATCAAGTTTCTAGGGGCGGTCTTTAATAATTAGTTGCTGGTCAATGGTTAGAAGCGTGTGGCTAAAAATATAAGTTGAAGTCCTAAGGTGAGTCTTTTTTTATCACCTAATGTTTCTTACAAACAACAGTGACCCTTAAATATTCTCACTAAGCAATTAATCGAAGTCACTTTTGGGACGAAATAGCTACTATATTTAACAAAGAAGTTATGCGTGAACCCCTTTCTATTATAGTAGCATTAACATCCATGAAGGTTACCAAATATGTAAAAAAAAAAAAGATTTAACTTACTCAAAAGAGTTATATTTGTCGTTTTTAACAGGTAAGCTTCATGTAGGTTTTACATCTGCAACGGTAAAGTTATTGTTTATGGTTATCTAGTAAGCTATAAAAAGAAATCATAAAATTTACAAATAAATAATAATTAGCATTAACCACAGACTCCTATGTGGAACACACAATACCTACTTACCGTTGTACTAGTTTTAGTGTTTTTTAGTAGGTTTTTGCACAGACCCCAACGATAGTCTGTTAAGTTCGTTCCATAAGTTTTACCTTAAATGGATCCTTACGCATGTAAAAAACAATATTGCTCTCCTTTAGAGGATAATAGGATCAATGAGATTATTTCCTTATGCTTCATTAGTTAGAAGCCTTATGTAGGTTTCTATACTCGTTTAGATATTAATCATATTGCAACACGCTAGATATGTCTAGATTGATGTGAAGATCTTCTAGAGTATTAAAATATCTATAAAGGAAATGAGAGACTATAATTTAAAGAAGAAGTGAGAACTCAAACCGGTTGATTGCAATAACTTTGTAATATTCAAAGATAACAAAATATAATTTCAGGGTATATCCTTATGTCAGCAAATAAAACCTATTTCACGGAGGAGTCATAAGATAATAACAACCCAAATTATAATGATATGTTGCTAATCACAAAGCAGTAGTCACTAAATATTGTTGAAAAAGTATAAGTGAACTCATAAGTTTATTTACTCCATATAAATTATAAATTAAAGATTAATTGTGACAAAGTCAGTTACAGTGTTTCCTCGAATAGTAACAGTTCCAGAGGTGCTACACTAAATTTCGATACAAAATTAATTATCCATTTATGAACTTGTTGAGGAAACTAAATCTTTGTATCAAATACATTCATGATATGCTAATGGATCCAATAACTAAAACTCTATCACCCATAAGTATTATGTAAGCGCCTATAATGATGACGAGTTTATTGATGACTATGCGCAATTGCATGTCGTACTATGAATGATTAACTATTAATTTTCCTCACCAATTATGGTTTTGTATGTGTCTAAATATGTTCTGCATGCATAATGATGTTGTAGTATGACTAATGGGGGTCCTAAGTCGTACTATGAATGATTAACTATTAATTTTCCTCATCATTATACAAATCAAACATTTAAAGGGTTTACTTGTAAAATTTGATCATAATTGTTAGGTTTTAAATTGATGTTGTAGTATGACTAATGGGGGTCCTAAGTTGAATGATGACTCAACGACTATATTTCTTTGCTACGGTTCTTGGTTTAAAGCTAAAATGAGTATTAACTTCTGATCAGGCTTATCTACTGCTCATAATAATTATAAATGATTACTCAGCCAAGTGGAAGAATGTAAAAATAAATAATATATTTATTTATGTATGGCCATCATAATCATTTATATAATAATAGATCAAAATATTAAATTATACCTTATAATATATTGGTTGGTAATTGTTGATGAACCATATTACCATTATTAACTAATTAAGGGTTTCCACTTGGGTGTATATAGAGAGATAACTAAAGAGATTAGGGTTAGACAAACATAAGAACATCATTACCATCTAAATTCGTCGCATCTCTCTCCCTCCCCCACTCCTCTCTTTGTCTCTCTCTCTCTCTCTCTCAAATCATGTTCTTCAGAACACATAAACCTCATCAGAATTGTACACCCTAAACGGGAACTCGACCAAGCTGATGTCACACCCCGCCCAAGGCGTAAACGCAAGGCGTGACCACGAAAGGTTTTCAAGCATTCGATTAGCAAACATCTACATGATAACAATAAACAATAACATCGAATGTATTTTTAAAGTTTACAAAACCTAGTGTTTAAGTTGGCATACATCGCTAGAACAAACATCGTGTTTAAAAAAACTTATACAAAAGACATAGTTTATAAAACAAAGGCTTTGACAAGTATATCCCGCACGAGGACGGGAATTACAAGACAAACCCCCAAAGTGGTATCCTTATATGCATTCTATCCTTTATCCTTAGGTTAGGAGACACCATCCACTTACCTGAAATGCATGCTTAAAAACGTCAACATATTGTTGGTGAGTTCACATGTTTAAATAACACAAATGAATCTTTAAAAACATTTGATGAAAACCGATATGCGTAGTATAATGAAAATCATGATAGTCAAATCATGGTCTTGCAAAACCATGACGTATGTACCGACATAAGCCTGTAACCAACGCATAACGATGATGCCTCACTACATCGTACACCATGACGATGTCTAATAAATTCGGACACAATTGCACTCCCACAAGGTCACGACCAACCAGGAGTGGGGCTCGTTACACCCAATAGATCTATTCGACTGTTACACGGTCCTTGCCACGACTAATGGTTACTAATCTAAAACGATACCACGAGGACTTCCGAGCTCAAAATTAACCAAATTATGCACACATAATAGACCGAAATGGATTTCATTCCCCACTACCATACCTTGTAACCAAGCATGAATTTTATTCGATTTAAATAAACATTAAAATAAAGTAAAAGGGGTCGCGAAGACCCACAAATTGTGTTCCTGCAAATGCTAGCAAAAACCAAGTCTCCTAAAATAAATCCCGACCTATACGTGTCCTAAATTTAATAAGACACTAGACCTAAACATGTGTCTACCCGACAAGTCGTTCACCAAACTTGTTTAGACAAACTAAGATGTTAACCTTTTAATAAAAGCGTTAAACGTTACAACGCGTTGGTGAGTGATTATCCAAATGCTCTCTCTCTCTCACACACACATATATATATATATATTATGAAAAATATATATCACACATTGTCACACAATGCCGAGACCTAGTCCCGAACTACGATCATAACCAAATAAATATATATTTTACGAACAAAATACCATGTTTATTTACGTGGAATGACGCCCAAAAAAAATACTTTCAATAAATATATATTTTACAACAAGAATACTATCTTACTCATGTGGAGTGACGTCCACAAAACACGCAAGTCGAACTTGACCGAATATATATATTTATTCTTAAAATAAATATACGTTTTCATATACGATAAATAGTTGAAAAAATAATATCTTTAATATTATTTATATATTTATCAAAAACTTGTTCGTTGACAAGAACGTTTTGCCCACATATTCACATACATACTTACGTTTATATTCAACAAGCACTTAACCATGTAAACACGTTTTATATGTATTCCACATGTGTATATATGTATACCGAACACGTATTATATATATATATATATATATATATATATATATATATATATTTCATACAAGTTCGTAGTTCCCGCTAAGCATGTTAAAATATATACTTACACACACACACATATATATACACACACTCAAACACTTAGTTAATTAACCAATTTTTGTCCTCAAATATATATAGTTTTCGTAACGACGTCAAGCCTTGGCCGTTTATATTTAAAACTCGATTTTTATAAGAACGACATGTTTTATACTAAAATACTTATTCACGTTGGAAAACCCGAATTTACAACGACAATTTTTACTAAAAATCTCCAAAGTCTTGTTTTTTAAATACCAATTTTTATCTCAAAAGCCTTGATGATTCTAACATGATGAGCAAATCATACTTTCGCCCAGTTTAGTGATCTATATGTTAAAATACCATTTTAACATACCAAAACCACCATCTTACATATACAAGTCACATATCACTAAGTATGTACTTAACATATAGAACCAAGTGTTAGCATTTTAAATCATATTATGCCAAATTTATTAAGAAGCATAAGATACACTTTAAAAATCCCTTTGTACCATTTTTATTATGTTCAACTATATCTTGTGAAAAAAATATATATATATTTAACTTCTTAATACACATTTATCTCATTCCAAACCTTAATATCCAAGACTTACCATTAACACATGTTAACTTATATTTTAATATGCTAACCCCTAATCACCATCAAGCATCATCATTACGTTCCATAACCACTTTTATCTTTCTAAAACTCCGTTTTTAACAACAAAAACCTTATGAACACAAATATCCTTTTAGACTATATTTTTAGCATCATGTTTAACCTATGAACATACCCATTCTTATGAAAAATCATCCTACAACAAAAACATATTCATACATACACTTATATCATACTAAAACCATCAGTAAGCACATGGTGCACCTACACAAACCCAAAGTAACACACACACACACACACACACACACACATATATATATATATATCACACATATATATATATATATATATATATATATATATATATATATATTTAAAACCCATTTTTATCATAAGTTTACTTGTTAAATCATAGCACTGTTAACATCTCCTTGGTGACAAAACTTGTACAAGTAACCACTAAGCAAGATATAATTTTAACAAGTTTAGGATCCATACCCAAGCTAAGAAAACTCCTTAAAAGTAGATGGATGAAGCTTGTAAGTTGAGGTGTAGCTCCAAATCTTTAATAAAACTTTTAACTTGTTAAATCATAGCACTGTTAACATCTCCTTGGTGACAAAACTTGTACAAGTAACCACTAAGCAAGATATAATTTTAACAAGTTTAGGATCCATACCCAAGCTAAGAAAACTCCTTAAAAGTAGATGGATGAAGCTTGTAAGTTGAGGTGTAGCTCCAAATCTTTAATAAAACTTTTAACACCTTAACTTTTAGGGGATTTTCTAGTGGGATTTAGTGTTAAACAGGATTGAAGAGAAAAAAAGAGATGGTAGTGGGGTGCTTGACCGTGAGTTAGAGGAAGAGAAAAAGATGTTGGTTGGTATTGTTTGTCTATAAAACAAATAGATGAGAATGGTCTTGTGATCTTATTTAAATTTTGTCTACCAACACAATTGTAATACTACGTGTTTTTACGTTCAATATTTTTCCGATCACGTGTCCCAGTAATCCATGTGTGCCATGTGCCAAAATGGGAGGGACCAAAGTTTGTCGAATCGCTTATCCTATCCTCGTTATGTTTTAGAATGAAGTAGAGGGGCCAAAAGTGCAAGAAATAAGAGTTCTATAAGCTAAATAAGTGCGGGGACTGAATCTGCCAAGTTTTAAACTTGGATGGCTGACCCAAGACTCGGTCGCGGGCGGCGACCGGTCAGGCCTAAACCTCTCGCGCCCCGCGAGAGGGTGCCAGCGACAGAAAGATTGTAGTTGTTGCCAAGTTTGTTCTTGTACACCTATTTCACGAACTCATGCCACCTTACTCGCATTCTTGCCACCATTTGACACTTCTAGGACACTTGTAGACTCCTGGAGACCCTCCCCAACACCTGGCATCTCCTCTACACTCCATAAATGACCCATATGTGAGTGCACTACAACAAGTTCATCATACTTGGAAGCTTGTCAACACACATTGGAGGAGTTCCAGACGAATTTGGAGCATAATAGTCTGTTCTTAGCATCATTTGGACCATATGTAAGTGTTCAAATCTTGTGCTAAGTCGATTCTTCATAGTTCTTAGCCTAGAACAAAGTCTCGTCGTAATTACGCCTTGACTTTGCTATAAATCCGTGTATACTCTACCATTGCGCGTAACGAAAGTTCCTACGTGCTCATAATGATGGAGGTAATAAACCCTCAAGAGGGAATTTTCAGATTTTCATGGATTCATGGCCGATTAACGAGTCAACCAAAAAGTCAATAAAAGTCAACTGAGCAGTTTTTGTAAAATTCATAACTAACGATCCGGATGTTATAAAATATGTTTTAAAGCATTAATAACCTTAAAATAAGTATTTGAACATATGTCAACAGGTTCGGTTCGTCAATTTTTTGTCTAGGCTTGGTTTGTAACCGAAAGTCTCAAACAGTTGACTTTCTGTTGACTTTCAGTTCTGACCCATTTCAAGCCATTCTTGCTGCTAAGGTTTGGTCATTTTATGATCATGTTTACGTTTAAAACATTTTCCTAAAGTTTCGTGACTCGATTCCTAATAAATCCGAGTTCTTACATAAGTTCCGTAAAAATCCATAAAGTTTTGCAAATAGGTCCTTTTTGCGCAAAATGAGTTTCCTAGCGCATATAAGCATATGGATGGTATACTTAATGATATGTTATGATAAGTAGGACCATTTGGGATGCTTGTTTGGTTTATGACCTGAATGCATACTTAAGAATCGCTGATCGCCGCTAAACGACTAAACTACCCTTTTTACGGAAAATAGCAAGAATCAAACTTTTTATAATCAAAACCTTGACTTACTGATGTTATAAATTAAATGACATATTTTGGCCATTTAAAACAGGTCTTAACTTTAGTTTATATTAAAAATCGATTTAACGGCACTTTAGCGACTTTTACGCCTTTCGGTGCATAAGTATGGTTTAAAACCATAACCATGAGCCGAGACTCGTTACCTACTGATTTACAAACTTTTTTTTAATATAACAACTGTAAGTACAAGTACCGAACTCAGAATCCCAAATTCGGTCTTAAAGCTATGTGTGAAATTATTAAAATGCCCTTACGGGACATAATATGTTTCAAAATCATCAAACACACATATATTTGATATCCTACTGTTATAACATGATAAAACATATGTTTTTACAGAATATTTAAGGTCATAACATCATATTCTTAATTTATATCTTTTATAAACACAAGAATGACCAAAATACCGTTATAAGGCATAAAACGAATTTAAACACACTTCGGGCCTATCTTTTGCAAAGCTACTGATTTTATAATATATTTTAAACATATTTCATTATGGAACTTATATATACGACTCTTACGGTTACCCGGTTTCACTTATACGCATTCGGTTAAGCATACGTAGCTAGTTTACGTACTTTTACCAAAACGGGTTTAACTTTGTCCATTCCTTATAAAAATCCAGAATGTTATTGGTTTTCCCATATTATACAAGTCTATGTACTTGTCGGGTCCAATCAACATTCTATTCCGGTCACCGCTTAATCTAGCGTATCGTATCACAATTTAGCGTAAGACTAACCGGTCCAAGTCTAGGACTTAACTAAGGACCCGTTAGCATTCTAATATTGGTTATTAATTAACATCACTCCAGACTGAACGCCTCCCGGTAGATTGCTCCTGTACTTGCTTTGGAATACGGCTGAATTTGGATTACTTGCGAACTTCAATTCAGGTAAATACTCTTAACTTATTTTTCCTATACGGGCTTGGGGTACGGTAGACTACTACCGCTTGGTCGGGTATGGGATAATGTTTTATCTAGTTGTGATAATTAACTGAAATCTTACATAACCCGATTTTGATCTGTTTTGACTGAAACTAAAACATTGAGGGTGGGCTTGACCGTGTCTGGGATATCCTTGGCTCACTAAATTGGTAGTGACCACGACAATATAGCATGGCGTGTAGGCATACACTGGGTAATTGCTATCCTGCTTTCTGTGTGAAAGTTCAGAGTGGTGTGTCAGTCGATCATGTCTCAGTTTTCGTACCGGGCCTCATATGTAAAAGCCAGTGTGTAAATCTGTATACAAGATATTTTGTACTATCCCAAGTTATTTAAGAAATGCACTTCGTGCGCCAAAAACCATTTTCGAAAAGGTTTTCAAAATGAGTCGGTTGAGCGTATTTACTAGTGTAAACTGACGTATTTTCAAAAGCTTAAGTTACAGGTTGCAAGTATAGAATAGGCCGGGAGCTGCGGGGCGAATAACCAAGGAGTTGCGACCTTAGGAAATTGCCTGTTTATAGTCTGTTATCTTTTTGTATGTATTTCGATCCGCCTATGGATCTAGTTACAACCATGTCTGTATATATTTATTTTGGACACTAGACATTATCGGTTGTAATAGTTTATTTACTCCAGACTTCCGCTGTGTTATGCTTATTTGGTTATGATGATATCAACTGTACGTCACGATACTCCCCACCGGGCCCACCGGTAGACACGTGGATGTCGGGGTGTGACAGGTTTGTATCAGAGCCAACGTTTGAGGGAATTCAACACTTACCGTTAGTGTTTGATCTCAAACGATATAAGAAAACACATTCCTTAGACTCTCGAGTCTAGAATTTGACCTAGGGTTATTTGTTTCCTTGTTTAGTTATTTTGCTTGCTTTGGTTATTAATTTGTTTTGTAACAGGTATTGTCGAAGATGCCTCCAAAATTTTCTAGAGGAGCGAAGGGAAAAGGCCTCATAAGAGGTGGAGCTGTGGATCAAGGACCTTCGAATCCGTATAACTACAACCCTTATGAGGGGTCAAGAGACTCCTTATCACCATAGGAACCGTACCCTCATCGTCACTCTATATCCCATGAGTATTCTCCACCGCCAGATTCGTTGCCACCACAATCTACCTAATCTCACCACTCACGCTCCCATTCTTCACATGGAAAATATAACCTCGATATTCAATTCCACTCACCTTCTGTAACCCCACCGGAAGATTCCCCGGAACCCATGGAAGAAGACTCCGACCCAGAAATGCCGGCTACGGGATCAATAGGTCATCCCATTTACTTATCCAGCGGATCCAATTCATACGCTGGAACGCCACAGCACTATCCTGATGAATTTCAGGAAAAATTTTCAGAATACATATTCTATGACACCCCATCTTACCATAGCACACCATCCCACGACACTCCATCCTACAATACACCTATACACCATACTCCTCCACCTGAAGAACAACAGATGGAACAGCCACAACTACCACCTCGTCCACCTAAACGTACGTATGTCCGTGCGAATGGGGCCCAGAGTTGGGTCACTATCTCCCCAGCCTTCATCCTACCCCACTATCCCAGAAGATCCACAAATGGGTGGACCTTCTTATGCCTCGCCTTTCCACGAACAACCGCCTTCTACTGTTGAGCCTAAGCCGCAACCACCTCTACCATTTGGTGAACCTTTTCAACCACCTTTGCCACCGGGTTTTGATAATCCCATACCTACCTACCAACAATTGCCAGAATATAATCCTTTAAATCCTTCTACCTGGCCAGAGCATAGCCATAGCCATCACATATCTCATCCTGACCCTTACCTAGAAATGGCCATGAATGCACATTACCCATATCCCTACCAACCAGGCGGATATCCCTACTATGAGTACCAACATCCGATTGCACCGCCTCAACCCCAAACTCAACCACAACCGCAACCGTCACCGCCAACTATGAATGTTCTAAATGAAGCAATAGAACGAATAAAAGAGCTACAAGAGAAATCAGCCAAGGACGCTAAGAAGAACCAAATACTATTAAAAAGGCTGATGAAAAAGCTAACGTAGAAAAAGGACTGAGTTCCTTACTATCTTTATTTATTATGTCTAATTTAAATTAAGTCCTTGCATGGACAAGTATTTAATTTTAACACCCCTGTGAGGGTATGTTTCTTATTTTAGTCCATGCGAGGACAATCTATCTTATTTCCTTGTAAAAGACCCGTTTAGAGGAGCTGTAATTTGAGTTTTAATATTAATGAAATTCCTTTTGGATTAATGATTGTATATACTATTATTATATCTGTTGTTCAAGCCAACGTCTCGATATTAATTGGAAATTTGTGATCTGCGAAACATTTCCAAGAAATCTCCTTAATGGTTTACACCTGCCAAGTGACTAGGTCACATATATTGGCAAAATGGTAGTTAATATGGTGTTCTACCCTGATAGTTAAGGTTGAGAAATCCTATAAGGAGTCCCTTCTATCCAGAAGTGGTGAACTACGTTCAGAACTTCACTAGTCCGCCTGATCTGGACTAGCTACTTAAACCATTTCAAGGAATTGCTATTCTAAAAGGTTAATATATTCAAGGTATTAACCTCCTGGCAGTGTGACCTGAGGAACCACACAAGCCGTCAAGGCACAGGACTATGTCCAAGCCTATATAATCTATTTTGATCTTGATCAGAAAATCATCAGTGCGATGATTGCTTTATTTAAACACCCATTGGTGGTGTAGTGCCTACGGCCATATTAATACATCCATTAGTGATGTAGTGCACTCGGGCTATGTTAAGTCCATTAGTGACAATGACAGTTGCAGTCTACGACTCTCTGTCTCGAGGTAGTAAAACTACGTTCGAACCTTGAAGCTTTGTGATCCATTTATGATCTTGATTTTATAACTCAAGCCCTTAGTGCTGCTTTAGATTGTCCTTGTGACAGGCTTATTGTGCCACATTCTAACACCCCCCTTATTAAGGCAGTTTGTGCCATTACCAATCAATCAAACAAGTGTAGCTTATTAAATTCTACGTGATTGCTTCAGCGTCAAAGTACAAGGATGGCTAATTCGGATGAAGCGGATAACCACCGAGGGGATGGAGGTGCCAACGAACAGATTGTAACTACTAGAGGTGAATTGCAGGCATTAGTTGCCACCGAAGTAGAAAAGGCAATTAAAGATCGTGACGAGAAAAACGATGAATCCATTGCTTCACATACTAAGCATACTTCTAAGCACACATCCCGGCATACATCTTCATACCATTCTAAGCACTCATCGCAAAAGAAATCTGAACATCCCTCTCACAAGAAAGACGACTCTGAGCATTCGTCGAATATTGAAAGGAAAAGAAAGGAGTACCACAGAAAGACCCAATTTGATAAGGAAGGTTGCTCCTATAAATACTTCGTGTCTTGTAAACCACGTGATTCATTGGTGAAAAAGGAGCTGCGGAAACGCTCCGATGGTTAGACGAGATCGAAACTATTGTGGAAATCAGTGGGTGCGCTGAGAAAGACGTAGTGCAGTATGTAGCGCAATCGTTCAAGGGCGATGCCCTCACTTGGTGGAAGTCGATGATCCAATCTTCTGGGAAGGTTCATCTGTATAATCTAAGCTGGGAAAAGTTTGTTGAATTGGTGAAGGATGCTTACTGTCCGCCTCACGAGGTGGAAAGGATTGAAAAAGAGTTTATTGGGTTAGCCATGAAGAACCTCGATTGTTATGTGTCGGAATTCAACTCTATGTCCAGACTTGTACCGTATTTGATTACTCCAGAATCCAAACGTATCTCACATTTTATTGGTGGATTAGAGCCGGAGATTAAGGGTGATGTCAGGGCATCTAGGCCCGTGACATTTAGGTCTGTTGTAGACCTTTCCATGGTCTTAACTCAGGATTTGAAGAGACAGAGGTCAATTAGGTCTGAAGGTGGCGAGAAAAGGAAGAGAGATGATGACACCGCTTCAACAAGAACAGGAAGTTCGGGTCAAACAAGAACCATCAAAGGTCTGATAATAGGCCTAAATGCAGAAAGTGCAACAAGCGACACTTTGGTGCGTGTCGGGACGAGTTTCAGACAAAGCCTTGTGGGATCTGTAAGAGGCATGGGCACAAGGCCCTGGAATGTAAGGATTTGAAGGAGGCCACCTGTTATAATTGTGGCGAGAAAGGACATATCAAACCCAACTGTCCTAAGTACAAGAAGGATGACACTGCTAAGGATGATGGGGCAAAGAAAGGAAAAGCTCGTGCTTTCCAGATGAAAGCCAAGGAGGCTCTGAACGATAACAATGTGATAACAGGTACGTTCCTTATTAATGATGTCTATGCTAGAGTTCTTTTCGATTCAGGGGCTGATAAATCATTTGTAGATCATAAGTTTAGTGCCTTATTAAACTTGCCCATGAGAACTCTAGACATAACATACGATGTAGAACTTGCTGATGGAACGATAGAAACCGCTTCTACAATTCTTGATGGATGTTTTATTTCCATTAAGGATCACTCTATTCCTGTTTCGTTATTGCCAATGAAGTTAGCAGGTTTCGATGTAGTTATTGGTATGGGCTGGTTGTCTAGTAACCATGCCCATATAGCCTGTAACAAGAAGCTCATCGAAATCAAAACTTCGACCGGTGAATTAATGCCTATCCAAGGTGATGTACGTTATGGTTTATCCGAAAAGGATGTGTTACTTAAAACTTCGAAATGCCTGAAGAAGAATTGTGTCATTTACATGGCACAAGTAACCATTGATGAAGCTAAGCCAAAGATCAAAGACCTACCCGTTATCTCAGAATTTGCTGATTTATTTCCTGAAGATTTGCCTGGTCTACCTCCAGATAGGCAAGTAGAATTTAGAATTGATATCATACCTGGTGCAGCTCCAGTTGCTAGAGCCCCGTATAGAATTGCACCTATAGAAATGAAAGAGTTGAAGACACAACTTGAAGAATTAATGGAAAAGGGATTTATTCAGCCAAGCTCTTCGCCTTAGGGAGCTCCAATACTGTTTGTGAAAAAGAAAGATGGTTCAATGCGAATGTACATTGACTACCGCGAGCTGAATAAGTTAACAATTAAGAATCGCTATCCATTACCCAGGATCGATGATTTATTTGACCAACTTCAGGGAGCAAGTTACTTCTCGAAGATTGATTTGAGGTCAGGTTATCATCAACTTAAAGTTCGTACTGAAGACGTTCCAAAGACGGCATTTAGAACAAGATATGGTCATTATGAGTTTTTTAGTGATGCCTTTTGGACTCACTAATGCACCAGCAGCATTTATGGATTTGATGAACAGAGTCTGCAAGCCGTATTAGATAAGTTTGTCATTGTCTTTATTGATGATATACTTATATACTCTCGTAATCAGGAGGATCACGAGAAACATTTGACGTGTATTTTTGAGTTGTTGAGACACGAGAAACTTTATGCAAAGTTTTCTAAGTGTGAATTTTGGTTGCGTGAAGTACAATTCCTAGGCCACGTGGTTAGTGAACGTGGGATACAAGTTGACCCTGCCAAAGTCGAGGCAGTAATGAACTGGCAAGCCCCCAAGACACCATCCGAAATCCGAAGTTTTCTAGGTTTGGCCGGTTATTATAGAAGATTTATAGAAAACTTTTCAAGAATAGCTACTCCATTGACGACCCTGACCCGTAAAGATGTTAAATTTGTTTGGGGTCGAAACAGCAAGAAGCCTTTGATGTATTGAAGCAGAGATTAAGTAATGCTCTTGTGTTGACTCTACCAGAAGGAATTGAAGATTTTGTGGTATATTGTGATGCTTCACACACCGGCATGGGGTGTGTACTCGTGCAAAGAGGAAAGGTAATTGCCTACGTTCAAGGCAATTGAAGATACACGAAAGAAACTACACCACTCATGACTTAGAGTTGGGTGCCATGGTGTTTGCGCTTAAACTATGGAGACATTACTTGTACGGAACAAGGTGTATTATATACACTGATCATAAGAGCATCCAACACTTGTTTAACCAAAAAGATCTGAATATGCGACAGCATCAGTGATGGAGACACTGAATGATTATGATTGTGAGATCCGTTACCATCCAGGCAAGGCAAATGTGGTTGCCGATGCCTTGAGCCGCAAGGAAAGGGCTAAACCCATAAGGATGAACGCCAAGAGCATTTAGGTTAAGAATAATCTGAAAGATAAGATTTTGGAAGCTCAGAAGCAAGCTTTGTTAGAAGCGAATCCACCTAAGGAAGAACTGGGGAAGTTGGTAAAACAACTTACCCCGGGAAATGATGGAATCCTAAGGTTTTATGGACGAATTTAGATTCCAGTCTTTGGAGGACTAAGGGACTTGATTCTCCAGGAGGCACATAGCTCCCGATATTCAATTCACCCAGGTGGTGACAAAATGTATAAAGATTTGAGACCCGACTATTGGTGGTCCGGATTGAAGAAGTCTATAGTTGTTTTATGTAGCTAAGTGCCTGACATGTTCGCAAGTGAAAGTAGAGCATCAGAAACCGTCAGGATTACTACAGCCGTTAGAAATTCCCATGTGGAAGTGGGAATGTGTAACCATGGATTTTATTACAAGTTACCAAAGACAAAGCGAAGGAATGACGCGATATGGGTGATTGTAGACAGGCTGACTAAGTTGGCACACTTCTTACCCATTAATGAGACTTATAGCTCAGATAAGCTAGCAAAGTTATATGTGGACGAGATTGTTTCTTTGCACGGCGTGCCAGTGTCCATTGTGTCGGATAGAGACACAAGATATACCTCACACTTCTGGAAAAGTTTTCAGCAAGCTTTGGGCACTCGATTAAATTTTAGCACAGCTTATCATCCTCAAACGGATGGGCAAAGTGAGCGCACTATACAGACTTTGGAAGATATGCTCCGCGCCTATGTGATTGATCTAGGTGGAAGTTGGGATAGCCACTTACCACTTGTTGACTTCTCCTACAACAACAGCTATCATTCAAGTATTCAAGCTGCCCCGTTTGAAGCACTCTACTGGAGAAAGTGTAGGACACCCGTTTGTTGGGCAGAAGTTGGGGAAGCCCAACTGACAAGACCGGAGATAGTCCTGGAAACGACGGACAAGATTTTGCAGATCCGTGACCGTCTTTAAGCTGCTAAAGACAGGCAGAAAGTTATGCTGAAGGCGTAAACCTCTCGAGTTCCAGGTTGGGGACAAGGTCTTGCTTAAAGTGTCTCCTTGGAAAGGCATTATGCGCTTCGGAAAGAAAGGCAAGCTAAGTCCAAGGTATGTTGGACCATTTGAGATTATCGAACGAGTTGGAGTTGTTGCGTACAAGCTCAAATTACCCAAGAAGTTTAATGGAATCCATGATGTATTCCACATCTCCAACTTCAAGAAGTGCTTAGCAGATGAGTCGTTGGCTATGCCACATGACGAGGTTCAGATTGATAAGAATCTGCGTTTTATTGAACAACCAGTAGCGATCGAGGATCGTCAGGTCAAGAAGCTTCGTAGAAAGCATGTACCTATTGAAAGGTTAAATGGGACGCTCGTCGAGGTCCCGAATACACTTGGGAAGTTGAGTCTGTCATGCGACAGAAGTACCAACAATTGTTTGATTGAAATCTCGGGTCGAGATTTATTTTAAGAGGGTGAGGATGTAACACTACGTGTTTTTACGTCCAATATTTTTCCGACCACGTGTACCGGTAATCCATGTGTGCCATGTGCCAAAATGGGAGGGACCAAAGTTTATTGAATCGCTTATCCTATCCTCGTTATGTTTTAGAATGAAGTAGAGGGGCCAAAAGTGCAAGAAATAAGAGTTCTATGAGCTAAATAAGTGCAGGGACTGAATCTGCCAAGTTTTATACTTGGATGGCTGACCCAAGACGCGGTCGCGGGCCGCGACCGGCCAGGCCTAAACCTCTCGCGCCCCGCGAGAGGGTGCCAGCGACAGAAAGATTGTAGTTGTTGCCAGCTTTGTTCTTGTACACCTATTTCACGAACTCATGCCACCTTGCTCGCATTCTTGCCACCATTTGACACTTCTAGGACACTTGTAGACTCCTGGAGACCCTCCTCAACACCTGGCATCTCCTCTACACTCCATAAATAACTCATATGTGAGTGCACCCTTGTGTTGCAACAAGTTCATCATACTTGGAAGCTTGTCAACACACCTTCGAGGAGTTCCAGATGAATTTGGAGCATATTACTCTGTTCTTAGCATCATTTGGACCATATGTAAGTGTTCATATCTTGTGCTAAGTCGATTCTTCCTAGTTTTTAGCCTAGAACAAAGCCTCGTCGTAATTACGCCTTAACATTGCTATAAATCCGTGTATACTCTACCATTGCGCGTAACGAAAGTTCCTACGTGCTCATAATGGTGGAGGTAATAAACCCTCAAGAGGGAATTTTCAGATTTTCATGGATTCATGGCCGATTAACGAGTCAACCAAAAAGTCAATAAAAGTCAACTGAGCAGTTTTTGTAAAATTCATAACTAACGATCCGGATGTTATAAAATATGTTTTAAAGTATTAATAACCTTAAAATAAGTATTTGAACATATGTCAACAGGTTCGGTTCGTCAATTTTTTGTCTAGGGTTGGTTTGTAACCGAAAGTCTCAAACAGTTGACTTTCTGTTGACTTTCAGTTCTGACCCATTTCCAGCCATTCTTGCTGCTAAGTTTTGGTCATTTTATGATCATGTTTACGTTTAAAACATTTTCCTAAAGTCACGTGACTCGATTCCTAATAAATCCGAGTTCTTACATAAGTTCCGTAAAAATCCATAAAATTTTGCAAATAGGTCCTTTTTGCGCAAAATAAGTTTCCTAGCGTATATAAGCATATGGACGGTATACTTAATGATATGTTATGATAAGTAGGACCATTTGGGATGCTTGTTCGGTTTATGACCTGAATGCATACTTAAGAATCGCTAATCACCGCTAAACGACTAAACTACCCTTATACGGAAAAATAGCAAGAATCAAACTTTTTATAATCAAACCTTGACTTACTGATGTTATAAATTAAATGACATATTTTGGCCATTTAAAACAGGTCCTAACTTCAGTTTATATTAAAAATCGATTTAACGGCACTTTAGCGACTTTTACGCCTTTCGGCGCATAAGTATGGTTTAAAACCATAACCATGAGCCGAGACTCTTTACCTACTGATTTACAAACTTATTTTTAATATAACAACTGTAAGTACAAGTACCGAACTCAGAATCCCAAATTCGGTCTCAAAGCTATGTGTGAAATTACTAAAATGCCATTACGGGACATAATATGTTTCAAAATCATCAAACACACATATATTTGATATCCTACTGTTATAGCATGATAAAACATATGTTTTTACAAAATATTTAAGGTCATAACATCAGATTCTTAATTTACATCTTTTATAAACACAAAAATGACCAAAATACCCTTAGAAGGCATAAAACGGATTTAAACACACTTCGGGCCTATCTTTTGCAAAGCTAATGATTTTATAACATATTTTAAATATATCTCATTATGGAACTTATATATACGACTCTTCGGTTACCCGGTTTCGCTTATACGCATTTGGTTAAGCATACATAGCTAGTTTACGTATTTTTACCAAAACGGGTTTAATTTTGTCCATTCCTTATCAAAATCCAGAATGTTATTGGTTTTCCCATATTATACAAGTCTATGTACTTGTCGGGTCCAATCAACATTCTATTCCGGTCACCGCTTAATCTAGCGTATCGTATCACAATTTAGCGTAAGACTAACCGGTCCAAGTCTAGGACTTAACTAAGGACCCGTTAGCATTCTAATATTGGTTATTAATTAACATCACTCCAGACTGAACGCCTCCCGGTAGATTGCTCCTGTACTTGCTTTGGAATACGGCTGAATTTAGATTACTTGCGAACTTCATTTCAGGTAAATACTCTTAACTTATTTTCCCTATACGGGCTTGGGTTACGATAGACTACTACCACTTGGTCGGGTATGGGATAATGTTTTATCCAGTTAAATCTTACATAACCCGGTTTTGATCTGTTTTGACTGAAACTAAAACATTGAGGGTAGGCTTGACCGTGTCTTGGATATCCTTGGCTCACTAAATTGGTAGTGACCACGACAATATAGCATGGCGTGTAGGCATACACTGGGTAATTGCTATCCTGCTTTCTGTGTGAAAGTTCAGAGTGGTGTGTCAGTCGATCATGTCTTGGTTTTCGTACCGGGCCTCATATGTAAAAGCCAGCATGTAAATCTGTATACAAGGTCTTTTGTACTATCCCAAGTTATTTAAGAAATGCACTACGTGCGCCAAAAACCATTTTCGAAAAGGTTTTCAAAATGAGTCGGTTGAGCGTATTTACCAGTGTAAACTGACGTATTTTCAAAAGCTTAAGTTACAGGTTGCAAGTACGGAATAGGCCGGGAGCTGCGGGGCGAATAGCCAAGGAGTTGCGACCTTAGAAAATTGCCTGTTTATAGTCTGTTATCTTTTTGTATGTATTTTGATCCGCCTGTGGATCTAGTTACAACCATGTCTGTATATATTTATTTTGGACACTAGACATTATCGGTTGTAATAGTTTATTTACTCCAGATTTCCGCTGTGTTATGCTTATTTGGTTGTGATGATATCAACTGTACGTCACGATACTCCCCACCGGACCCACCGGTAGACACGTAGATGTCGGGGTGTGATAACAATCCATCCACAACCATGCTGATGCCTACTAAATTCAACAAAATTCATCATAAATTGACAAAGGCATGGGATGAGGGTGATGGCCATATGGGGTATAGGTAGGTTGGTGTTGATTTTGCCCCTTTTTAAAAGAACATTATCTAAATATTTAGGTGGTTATGTTGATTTAGGTGATTAGTGTCTTAATAACTCGCTAATCTACTCTAGGATTTTTTTAGTCACTAATAACCACATATTAGTATTTTTCTTGGTGAAAAACTGCAAGTTTAGATGTTAAAACGAACTTAAAATAACATTTATGCGATGAACTGAATAACTATTATACGTTACTTTCTTATCCTAGGTAAATTTTATATATATTCACGCCAAAAGTATAAAAACACCATAAAGTTTAAATTTCCAGACACAATGGAAGAGACATATGCATTTACCCAGACATTGCTAGATGTTATGGACTCAATTAATCATATAACTAAGTCTCAAGGCACGTAATTTAGTAAATAAATAGTGATTAGGTCGTGCAGATTAACTTGAAAATTTGCCGGTTGTCACAATTGACAAACATGTAGTCTACACCTATCTCTACTGTGATTGCGAGCTTACCAGGTACAATTTTACATGTTTTCTATTATATACTTACAAAACTCATCAACATATCTAATTTTCCTAGCCCATGGAAAAAATTCTTTTCTTTTGTTTACCATGAGAACCTGATAAAGTTAACTTATGGGACTCCATCTATACCCTGCTAACTAATAAAATCAGGTAAAACATAGTTTACACTAGATAGGTGGCCTTCAAGATGGTTAACGATAATACAGTGCAAGTTGTATTTGAACCAGGTACCTCTACTAGACCCCTTAAAGGTTACCCCATTTACTATCTTGAAATTAGTAATTAAGGTTGTCCTTGCTATTTATTAAGGGCCTCTTTAACAAATGAACAAGTCTCAAACATCATTATAATTATAATTATAAATATGAAATTCTTAGCTACAGAAGTGTTTTGGGTGTTTAGAAGTTGGACACTAAAGTTTTATATGTTGCAAAGATGCCTGGTAACTATTCACCCCATTAAGAAACTTTTCACGTTGTCAAATATTAAACAATATGAAAGACAGCGTAAGTGGTGACATGTATGGAAGATGGGTAGTTAAATCTCAAGGATAACAGCATAAAAAATATTTTAGTAAAATATTGTATTTAAATATATTTTGTTATTCTCTTATAGCTTATAAAATATAATGTTCTGTAAATCATCAAATATACCATTGCGGCACACCCATTTTTATCTATGTTTAAGTTCATTTTAAAGTAGGGTAGCGTGAATGGTGACTAGGTTGACTAGATACATATTCAAGACATGCCTATAAATGTTTCTAACTAATGAGCAACAATTTCTTACCAACATGTTTTTTCCGTTGAACATTCCATGTTTTCCCATTCAGCGTTCAACATGTTGATCGCAACTTGCATGTAGTCTAATTATGGTGCGTGAACTATAGGCTTCATTTAAAGAGCAAAATTGAAGTGGGATGAGAAAATAAAGAATTGAGAATAAAGTTTAGATCAGGCCAATAATTATTATCTGTTGCGTAGATGTTATGGATGAAACTATGGTAGGTTACTAAAATGAAATAGACAAAGGTTCATTTTTGTATATATGCATGCAAAATTTGAATCATAATTTGATTAAATAGTTTGGTGGAATTGAGGAAACCTAATTTGTTCAATTGATGCATGTAATAACTACCTACCATATCAATAAACCATGCCAAAAAATGGCATGCTTGTTGAATTGATGCATGTAATAACTAACTACCATATAAATAAACCATGCCAAAAAATGGCATGCTTGGTTCTCCCCAAAACACATGGAAGACATACCTAGTTAGTACTTAATTATATGTCAAATCAATTGTTGTATAAACACATCTGGGTACAAGGGTTCACCCTTCCTCTATCAGAAAGTTGCTTTGGTTTTGCAGCTTCCAACAAATTTTTTTTGTATAATAAGCTATATTGAGTGACAATATGAGACCAGTATTGTAACTAACCAAGTGATACCGATCAAAGAACATTGGTACCAGTATTCATTTTAATGATTTTCAATTGATGTAAAACACATGTCAATTACTATGCCAAATGTCGGTATCATACTAGTACCGTAATGAACTAGAAAAAAGCCCGTCACGAAGTGCGGGGGAATCACACTAATTTAAGATTACTAACTTTTCAACATAATGCATTGTCAATATAAAAATGGATAACATGGTCTGACTTTTTAGGAATATTGGATTTAATTATCTCAACAATTCGCAGTTTACCGCCAACAGTCCCAACTTCAAAAATAACCACTTACAGTCCCAACTATTAACATATTGGCCTCCAGTGAACCCTAACTAATAGAACCCTAACGTTGTTAGACTTCGGTCGCTCGCCCCGGAAAAAACGTTTTTGGCTCCATCGAAAATTACAAAGAGGTTTGGGACGGAAAAAGTTGAATTTTCCGCAAAGAAGCTTTCCTATGAAAAAGAGTTTTCAGGCAAACTCAATAATTGTGGCTTTTACTAGAAAAAGGTTTCTGAAGGTCCGTAATAAGGTTACAAAGAGGTTTGGGATGAAAAGGTAGAGTTTTCTGGCCAAAAAGGAGTTTTCAGGCCAAAAACGTTTTCCGGCAACCGAAGACTAACGACGTTAGGGTTCTGTTAGTCAGGGTCTATTCGAGGCCAATATATTAATAGTTGGGACCATGGTTATTTTTGAAGTTGGGACTGTTGAAAGCCAATGACTAATAGTTTGGATTACTAAAATAATGTCTTTAAGAATTTGTGCTTGTCTCTGTATCAAGTAAGTTTTAATAATAGACCTCGGAACATGATTTAAGTGGTATTTTCTTTAAATCAAAAGGCAGATTTGACTTTTCAGATCCAGTTTAAATCATTTTGTGCTATTTATTTGTTTATATCATTCATCATTATATAAGAAAATAGATTATATAGAACATACAGAATATCATATATATATATATATATATATATATATATATATATATATATATATATATATATATATATATATATATATATATATATATATATATATATATATATATATATATATTTGTGAATGTATGTATTTGAAATCATCTTTAAAGGCATAAATGGATCTGCACCATTTGAGATTGAAACACGTGATCCACAATAAAAGATTGGTTTTTTGATTCCAACATAAGTATTACAAACATGGAGTAGCACATAATTTTACAAGAAATAAGAATCATGGGAACAGAACATACTTCAATCACAACGAAAGTAGAGTAACACTCGACATGTTTCAATACCAAATCTTGGCCGATGAAGGAAACATATTTTCTTCACCACAGTTAACCTTGCAAACATAGATAGAAGGAGATATCAAACCATGAAACTTTTCTTCAGTTATTTCATCTAAAATACGACTCATATCATTGGTTGATGGTTTTTCCAACTCCAACTTTACCTTCTCTAAAGAACACGTTATTAGGCATATCATCACACAAATTCCCATGCTTATTAATCTCAGATTTTCAAAACTACAGATTGTAATGATCCCTTGGACCACACCTTCCGCCTCTTCCTCCTCCATAAAGGGGCAACCCAAGAACTTTGCAAGTTGCTTCACATTGTCCATTGTATCTATTGTCATGTCCTCGTATGTTAATAATAACAAATTTTCCGGATGTTCTAAACTGGCCTTGTAGTACCCTTTCACATGGTCCCAATAAGGCCCGTTTGGCGAGGTACCTTTACTAAACAACTTAAACGCCTCTTCTAATGTCATTTGTCCACATTATTTATCTCTCAACTTATTTGTAAATTGAAACAGATACACCAAAACGTTTTTGTGGTGTCTGTATAAATAAACAAAACGACAATTGCAATCAAGTATGGATTGAGGCAATGAAGTGTAGGGTATATGGGTAACAAAGACGCGTTGTGAATGTGAATCTACATAAGTGTGTTTTTTTTAGATTTCAACTTCAATAAAAGGTAAACATTTATGAGAGTTAGAGACAAGAAGAGGGTGCTTAAAAAGACCTTTATTTTTATACTTCTTTATGTTTACCAAAGCAAAGATGAGGGCCTTGAGCCATGTTGTGCCACATTTAGGTGGTGTAGACAAGTAGATATCGGTTGGATGAACTTCGAAAGTGTCTTGTAAAGCCATCACAGTTTCTACTTACTAATACCAACAACCTTGGTACATGTACAGGTTTTCGGTCATCCAACCTTTCTCCTTTGGAAGAATAGCAACCATATCTTTGTATCTATCGAAAACGTGGGCCTTATTTTCCTTTTCTTATTTATCTTCATCGCTACATTTAGCTAGCGAAGAAGGAAGAGATGAAGCATGAGAAGCTATAGGCATTGACATTTGAAGGTTAGTATGTAATTAAACAAATTCTTTTCTCATTTATAGACCAAAATAGTTTTCTTCTCGTGTACTTTTTGAATTGTACATATAATTGTGGATCATGCATCCTAAGTCTGGCCTGGATCACGGATCCTCAGGAATTGGTGAAGGAAGACTAAGGATCATGGATCCTCACTATTGTTCTAATTAACTAACAATTGTTTCCTACATTATTTAGCCTTGTTTTGCAGGTATGTTATGAAGAGGACTTGTTCTAACCGGGAATCACGGGGAAAATGCTTCCACTTTGAGCACGTGCATGAGCTAATGAATGTTAATAGTGAACGTGGATGCTTAGCTAGAATTGCGGATAGTTAGTTTCTTAGGATTACAGGGTGTTGAGCTAAGTAGAAAACAAGTTGTTAGGAACACAAGCACTCGTATACATTCTCTCTCGAACAAAACTCTCACAATACACTAGCGATCATTGTAACAAGCTCAATACTTCCCAAGTTGTAATCTTTTTCATGCAATATAGTTTGTGATCGGTAGTTTCCATCACCCGAGGTTTTTATGCCGGAGATCATTCATTGATCAAAGGCTTTTTCCTCGTATAAATTCTTGTGTTCATCATTGTTTACATTTCATATTTATTTACACAATTATTCATCATATCAAGCACTCAACCTCACAAAATCATATTTGGTTACGATATCCTTATTATGATTTTTGACCAAAACAGTTTGGCGCCCACCGTGGGGCAATCGGTGTTTCAATTCTAAAAATCTCATTCATTTCTATTAATTTCCATCAACCACATGGCTTCCCAAGGAAAATCTGCTTTAAGTGCGATGCCGGTGGTTACCTCATCTCAGACTAGTGCATCATTGCCTCCTATTCCCCCTGCACCTTTGAGGAGTGCTGACAATGCTCAGAAGAAACCAACACCCATCTTCTCAAAGGCTCCTACCGTTTCTTCCTCTACTCCTACTAACAGTGATCTTTCTACTTTGATTTTGCAGATCAAAGGATACATGGAACAACAGGACAAGAGTAACCAGAGGATCCTGCGTGAAATTGATGAAATCAAGAAACAGAAGAGATCAGCGGAGGATCACTCTCCATTAATGCCCAGGTCGCTGGATTTTGCCACTCCAACGCCTACATCCAGCCTTCCAAAGCACCTGGTGTTCAATATCAAGGATCCTCAGGATTGCAGTATGGGCCACTAGCGATGACGCAGCCACAAGCATCTCATTATCGACCTTATGGATCCTTATTCCAACCTCAAGGATCTTCA
This sequence comes from Scalesia atractyloides, assembly GCA_947069175.1. NCBI lineage: Eukaryota > Viridiplantae > Streptophyta > Magnoliopsida > Asterales > Asteraceae > Scalesia > Scalesia atractyloides. The sequence continues at coordinate 21,920,535 of CAMTDV010000004.1, forward strand.
TCTCAGCATCAAGGATCCTACCTCAGTTCGGGAGAATACTTGGAGACAATTCCAGCTCAAGGATCCTATCTCCAGCATCAAGGATCCTCGTCTCAGATTCAAGGATCCATGGATTATCCTCCAAGACCTTCAGCACCCATGTATCCTGGACCCAACTTCTATCAGGATCAAGGATCCTCAGGGAGTCAACCATCAAGGAACTCTGAATTTCATATAGGAGACTTCATTACTATGCAGACTATTGCCTCATCTGGTCCGAATGTTGCACCTGAAGTGTCTGGTTTTGGACATACTTCTGGGATACCGGTTCCAAACAAATTAGGAGGTAACAATTTGAATACGTCTTTGGCACTAGTTATGGTTTCACGTTGGATGCACGTATCAATCAGGCCATGGCCAGGGTGCTCCAGAAGCTTAAGGATATGATATCCAGCATCCCAAGAGTGGTTAAGCCTATTCCTGAGATCCTGGATGGAAGTCATAGGGTGTCTCGTTTTGCGTCTCTTATATGCAATACTGAGATACCAAAACGCTTTCTAACCCCTAACATGAAGCTGTATGATGGTACAACTGATCCGGGGGTACCACGAAATGATGGAGATCAACCCCATTCCGGAGAGGTTAAAGGAAACCTTCCTGTGTAAGGGCTTCGGATCCACACTCACTGGATCGGCACTCAAATGGCTTCTAAGTCTTCCTCCTTACTCAATTACTTCATTTTCTCATTTAGTTAATCTGTTTAATAATCAATTTTCATGTAGTAGAACCTTTGAACGATTGACTAGCGATTTGTATAGGAAACCCAAGGCCGTGATGAATCATTAAAAGATTACATCACTAAGTTTAGTAGAGCATCCTTAGAAATCCCCCTAATCTAGATATTGCCACTGCTGTGGGGGCATTTAAAATGGGATTGCTAAAGGATTCCTCCTTCTATGATGACCTTGTTATGACATCTTGCAGGAATTTAGACGAAGTAAGGACAGAGCCTTAAGGTTCATCCATTTAGAGGATGACAAAAGGATCCAGGAAAGGCTGTCAGGTTCCACAAAGCAGGAAAAGCAAGGATCATTCTTCAAGAATAACTGATCCAAGCAATACTAGGCATGACAATCAGAACGTGCATGCAGTTGAACAGGATGAAGACGATGAGTATCCTCCAATTTCTGAATATTGTTTTTCTGCTGATAATAGTGAACTAATCCTTGCTGTGCAGACTTTAGGTGACAAAGCTAGGTGGCCGCGAAAGGCTGAAAAGCCCACAGCCAACAAGGATAAGTCCAAATGGTGTGCGTATCATGAGGATTTCAGTCACCTTACTGATGAATGTATAGCCTTGAGGAAGGAAATTGGTTATCTTCTCAGCAAGGGATACCTGAAGGAGTTGCTTGGAAGAAAACGATCAAGGAACCATGATTCTGAGAAAGTTCCTGAAAGAGCTCCTCCACCCCTAGCAGATGCTCAGATCATTAACTTTATTTTCGGAGGATCCGATATTTGTGGAACCTCGTTTTCTGCAGCTAAAAGACATGCCAAAGAAACGAAGATGGAAAATGGAGAAAGACCTGTTCGAACCTCCACTCTAACACACAGAAAATGATATCCTTTGATGAGGATGATCGTGTAGACATACATGATCCTCATCACGATGGTTTAGTCATTACTTTGTTTATTTCTAACCATTTTGTTTGTAGGATCCTTATTGATGGAGGCAGTTCTGTGAACATAATCCAGTTGGATGTCCTCAAGAAAATGAATATTCCTAAATCCAAAATAGTTCCAAGATCATCGGTGCTCGTGGGATTCAGTGGAGAAACAAAGAATACATTGGGGGACATCAAACTCCTAATTTACATAGAGGAGTGAATTCTATTCAAAAATTCTGTGTAATTGATTGCTTATCTTGTTGCAGTGTTATCCTTGGTAGGCCATGGATACATGATGTGAAGGCAGTCCCCTCAACATATCACCAATGTGTCAAGCTCTCAACTCCATGGGGAGTAGTCAAGATAGAGAGTGACCAGCAGGAAGCGAAGAACTGCTACACTTCCTTAATGAAACCAGCTTCAAAATCTAGGGAAGCATAGCAATTAAAGTATCCTCCGAGAGACGTCATGGTGCCTAGAGAACAAGACGTCAAGGATATTTTATTAGACCCCGAGGATCCTGAATCCAAGGTGTATATAGGATCCGGGATCCAAGATAGCATAGAGTAAGATCTAATATCCTTCCTGAAAAAGAAGAAAATCTACCTTTGCTTGGAAACATGAAGACATGACAGGTATTTCAAAAGATGTTATTACTCATAAAAATTGGTATTGACAAATCTTTCAGGCCAATACACCAAAAAAGGAGGAAATTTGCTCCTGAGAGAAATGCCATTATCCAAGAAGAGGTAGATAAGTTACTAAAGGCAAGTATGGTTAGAGAGGTTAAGTATCCAAGATGGTTAGCCAATGTGGTTGTTGTTCAATAGAAAAATGGAAAGTGGAGGGTGTGCATTGATTTTACTGATTTAAACAAGGCATGTCCCAAAGATCCTTTCCCATTACCCCATATTGACTCCATGGTGGATGCTATGGCGGGTCATGAGTTGTTGTCTTTTATGGATGCTTCATCAGGATTTCAGCAAAGTCAAATGGAACCATCTGATCAAGAGGACACAACATTCATGACACCCACTGGCAGATATTGCTATATTGCTATGCCCTTTGATTTAAGAAATGCAGGTGCTACATACCAGAGATTGGTGAATATTATGTTCAAGGAGCAGCTTGGACATACAATGGAAGTGTACATAGATGATATGGTGGTAAAATCCAAAAGAGCTGAGCATCACCTGAAGGATCTTGAAGTAGCATTCAACATCCTTGATGAGTATAACATGAAGTTGAACCCGTCCAAATGCCATTTCGGTGTTAAAGCTGGAAAATTCTTAGGATATATGGTGACCAAGAGAGGGATCGAGGCAAGTCCAGGGCAGATCAAGGCCATTGTGAACATCAAATCTCCTACCAATGCCAAGGATGTGCAAAGGTGACAGGAAGAATTGCAGCCTTGAAAAGATTCATCTCAAAATCCTCAGAAAAATGCAAGGATTTCTATAATATTCTGAGGAAGAATAAGAAGTTTGAATGAAATGAGAAGCATGAAGCTGCTCTACAAGCCCTCAAGGATTACTTATCCTCTGCACCAGCTTTGATGAAACCAGAAGATGGAGAACCGTCATCCTTATACCTAGCTGGCTCAGGTAAAGCGGTAAGTGTGATCCTAGTTAAGGATCATGAAGGTCAGCAACATCCGGTATACTATGTAAGTAAAAGTCTACTTGATGCTGAGGCCAGGTACTCTCATTTAGAGAAATTAATTCTTACTTTAATCATGGTTTTTACTAAACTTAGACATTATTTTGAAACTCACACTATTGTTGTAAGACTAACTTTCCTATTAAGAATGTCCCCAGGAAACCTGAGATGTCTGGTAGGTTGGCAAAATGGGCAGTTAAACTGAGTTCATATGACATTAAGTATGAACCAAGGACTGCCATCAAGTCCCAGGCTTTAGCTGACTTGGTGGTTGATTTCAGTAGTGATCTACAAAGGGAAGCTGAATTGAAAGTGCAGCAACTTGAGGAGACCAAGGATCCTTGGACACTCTTCACAGATGGAGCTTCAAATGTCAAGGGAACTAGACTAGACTTACTACTAGAATCGCCACAGGGGGACATTATACCCTAATCTATTGCATGTGAGTTCCAAACCACTAATAGTGAGGGAGGCCTTGATAGCAGGTTTGCAATTAGCTAAGCATATGAGGATCATGTATCTTCAAGTATATGTAGATTCCTTATTAATTACTAATCATTATAACGGTTCCTACACTGTTAAAGGTGAAAGACTAATCAAATATATGGAGATAGTCAAGAAACTAGCAGCTTCTTTTGCTTTTTTCAGTTTAACACAAGTACCTAGGGAAGAAAATGCAGAAGCTGATGCTTTAGCCAACCTTAGATCATCACTAAAGATGCCAGAGGATGTGAAGATACCCAACATCCATATTCTGACTCTTGTAATTGAGGAAAGTGAAGCAATGGAGATAGTGGAAGATGCTGCAATTGTACCTGGTGATGAAGTGCAGTCAAATCCACGATCCTGGATCCTTCCAATTTTGAAATACATCCAAAATGGAGAAATCCCCATTGGGGAAAATCCTAGAGCCTTCAAGATCAAGCTATCCCAATTCACTATAATTAATAGCATGCTATACAAAAAATCTCTTGCAGGTCCCTATATACGATGCATTAAGGATCCTGAGATCCGAGAAGTCTTGAAAGATTTTCATGAAGGAGACTATTTTCAAGGATCCTCAGAACAGTATATTACTGGCCTACAATGAAGAAGGATGTTGTGGAGTATGCAAGGAAATGTGATGCTTACCAGAGACATAGTAACATTCTTCACCAACCAGCAGAACCTCTACATCCTATATCCTCTTCCTGGCCATTCATGAGATGGGGAATGGATATAGTGGGCAAGCTTCCCAAGGCACCAGGAGGAAAGGTGTTCATGCTAGCTATGACAGACTATTTCTCTAAGTGGATAGAAGTAGAAGCCTTTGCCCAAGTCAGAGAAAAGGAAATCATATCCTTTATTAAAAGAAATATCATAAATAGATTTGGAATTCCTTCTGAAATTGTTTGTGATAATGGATCCTAGTTAATTGGGAGTTGACTACTAACTTTTGTGACAGCTGGGGGATTAGGATGATAACATCAACACCAGTCCACCCATATGCTAATGGTCAGGCAGAATCATCCAACAAGATTATCATCAACAACTTGAAGAAAAAGCTTAGATCCATGAAAGGCAAATAGGCTGAAGAATTACCATACGTCTTATGGGCAGATAGAACAACCCCTAAGAATGCTACGGGTCAAACTCCTTACTCCCTAGTTTTTGGAACAGAAGCAGTGATCCCTACAGAAATGGTAGTCCCTATAGCCAGAACAAGCATCCGTGATCCTGAAGCAAATGCTGAGACTCTGACCCAAGACCTGGATACTGTGGAAGAACTTCGAGACATGGCAAGGATAAGGTTGGCTAGTTATCAACAGAGAATGGCTGGCGCTTACAACAAGAATGTCAGGGTTAGAAGATTTCAAGTTGGTGACTTGGTGTTGAGGAAAGCATTTCAGAATACCACGAATCCCGCTGATGGCAAGTTAGCACCAAAGTGGGAAGGCCCTTATGACATAGAAGTTGAAGCTGGAAAGGGGGCATATCGTTTGCTAACCATGGATGGTGATCTCCTACCAAGAGCTTGGAATGCTATTCACTTAAAAAAGTACTTTATGTAGTAAGGATCAAGGATCCTTGGAGTTTCTGATATTCAGTTCAGGTTGAAGGATCCTCAAAGGATATATGATCCTTAATTTGGTAATGTTTGATTAATCATTTCATATTATATTTGTTATTATTTATTGTGAGGAAAGGATGTTAGATTCTTAACATCCGATTTTATCAAGTTTCAAGTTTTTGCAGAGTTAATTACATTTTTTACAAGGGATCAAGAGGTTGGCCACCTCTCCAAAGTTTCTCGGGATTTTCCCCAGCTTAAGGTATCCATTACCTTCTACGGTTTAAAGGTTTTCACCTTTCACATGAATTGGGTTTCGAGGGTTTCGACACCCCGCCAGTAGCGCATGTTATCCAAGTGTAGTTCGAGGCAATGGGACCAGTACCCGCTTTAGGGGCTGATAACTTTATTGTTGTTGGCTATATGTAGGATCCTAAGTATAATGGTAGACGTACCATACACCTGTTCATAATGTTTCTAACGTTTTCGCGTTAGCTAAGGTTTTGGCATTTTCATGTCACTTATGATTGGTTAGTCGCCAGTATGGGCCATACACCAGAATCCTAAGGTTTCTAACGTGTTCACGTTAACTCAAGTTTTATTGTTTATTGGGCTTGTCCCCAGTTTATTAGGCTTGTCCCTAGCTTGTTGGGCTTGTGCCCAGTTACAAAAGATTCATTCAATGGATATCTGGCTCAGTCCCAAGTTACGTGTTACTTCAGGTTCTCAAAGCTCTACAAGTAAGGATCCTGGATCCTCAACTTTGGAATAATTTCTCTACTTTACTGATGTAACTGTAAGTCTGAAGGATACAGAATCCTAACTTGGATTCACTGGTATGGTTTATTATTTTCATTTTATCTCTGGTAGATTGGTGTTACGCTTCAGCTTTGAATTAAGGATATGTAATTCTTGATCATATGATTGTCAGCCTTTGAAGAGTTTGTTGTGTTAAAACACTTAATACCTTTTTAACAACTCAACATTTACAGGTTTTGGGAATAAGGTGAGTTAATAACATTTCAAACATAAAAGAAGTTCATAATACCAAAGATAGTCAAAAGATTAAGTTTTATTTAAAAACCCTTTTTAAAGGTTGTCAAAATTTCCAACCCAAGTTTCTACCAGCAAAATGTAGCCCGTCCACCTGGGTTGGCAAAGGGTGTCCATGTTAACGGTTCGATAAAGTGCAGGAAATAAAAGGCGAGGGACGTCAAAGGCTTCATCCTCCACAAACAGAAGGACCCATCCACCTTTGCTACCCCCTATTGTTCCGAGGATCATTGATCCTTAATCCTAAAGACTATTGTTTAGTTACAAACCAAATTGTTCGAAATTAAAACATTCACAACCACAAAACATAAAAAATGGGCTCCGGCCACGTCTAAATTTTCCATCATCGCCCATTTATGCAGCTCACACCTTCGCTGCCTCATCTCCCCTGGCTTCACCACCTTCACCACTGCCACCAGTTGCTGCCTCATCAGGGATCCTTAGCACCACTTAGAACGGCCTCTAGCATAGGAGTTTCCTCAGGCTCCTCATCATCACCCAGCTTCTGCAGCCTTTGCTCCAAGCCTCTACCTCCCATCCGGCCTTGTCAAAAGAAGGATCCATTGCCTCATGAGCTATTTGAATCTTGGCCTTCAGGATAGCCTTGACAGTAGAGATCTTGGCCTCGTCAGCAGCCTCCAATCCTTGTTCGCCTGAACTTCATCCACTATAGCCTGCTTCAACAAGCGATTGATCTCCCTCTCCAGTTGCGCAATCTTTTTATCCTTGGCAGTGCAGAAAGTGCGAAGATCAGCAATGGTATCTTCTGCTTCAGCTAGCTATTTCCCTTGCAAGGCCAGGATTTGAGCAACTTTCTGCATATGGCAACATGTAGTGATTAGGATACCTGATCCTTAAAAAATTGCATACCGAAGAATCAGTGATCCTTACCTCAGAGACGTAGCTATGGATGTCTTGCTCAAGTTGGAGGGCATCAGTTAGTGGTAGCGGCTCGGATGGCTTCTTCCTCTTTGATCCAGGCTTAGCACGAAGGGTCATGCCATTAGTCTTCGGTTGGCTTGGGCCTGTGGCCTGCTCTTTCTTGAAGGATCGAGGAGAGATGATTCCCTCAAGTTCTCCAAGGCCAAACTTGGAAGCAGACTTGGATGAGGACTTGGCGGCGCCTGCAATGTTCAAATTCATATAAGTACTCGTTATTAACAAATTTGTTTTTTTATATTTAAATGTATATACATGAATATATGGGTACTTACTTGACATGGTATAGGAGGCAGAGGTGGTTTCTTCTAGATCCTTGATCTTGGGATTGAAAGTTCTAACCGTTGTATCTAGGGCCCAGAAAGCAGCAACTCTTTCAGCAGTAGCAGGCGTATCTCTCAAGGTAGCAAAGCTAGTCACTGCAAAAACAGGCAAAACAGGATCAGTTATCCTTAATAAAAAAGAAGAGGAATTTCCTATAAACCTGTCTTAAGGATCCTATATCCTACCCTTCAAGGTCCACTTTTTAGAAAGGTACTCCCCATGAGGGATTGAGTCTCTTCTCACAAAAAAGAACTGGTTTTTCCAGTTCGTATCATTCTTGGTGGTCTTGAGGAGTGGAAGACGGTGTTGAGGCTTACCTTTGAAAAGGTATCGGTGGGATCCATGGGTTACCTGATTGTACAAGTGAGGAAGCTCGGTGAGACCAAAAACTAAACCCTCTTTGCTGATTATTTGTTCAAGAGTATACAACACTCTCTACAACATGGGCATTGCTTGATCGTAACACATCCGGTGTGGCTAAAGAAAGTTTGGTGAAACACTGGGAAAGGGTATGTGTAGCCGATCTGAAAGGGGTGGCAAGAAAACAAATCCAGACATCTGATTCACAATCACTTTTCAGTGATGACTCGAAAGGCCTGAAGATGGTTCCCTCTGGGAAATAAGGGCGTAGTTGGTCGATTTCAGGGTTGTTAAAGCGGCAAAGCTCTTGGGAAGGGTTTTTGAGAAGTTCTTGACTCTGGGGTGTGGTGTTTCGCTCTTGATCCTTTTGAGGAGAGGATCGGGTAGCCATTTTTCCATGAATTTAGAGAGAAGAAATGTTGAAGAAACAGAGGATTGAAGAAGAGAGAGAGAGAGAGAGAGAGGATACCTGTTGATGCTCTGGATATGCGTTACATGGCAGAGAATCAGACCTTAAATGGGAAATTTCATCTCTATCTCTACCCTATATATAATGATGTTTGTTGCAGGGAGTCTTGTCAATGACGTCAGGATGTGCAACGGCTATATCCAAGTTGCAACGGCTAGTCCGAATTCAATGAAATATGACTTATCCGATTAGCATCCAAACAGTCATATTTGGGGGCAATTGTTAGGGATATAATTTTTATAATTGTGGATCATGCATCCTAAGTCTGACCTGGATCACGGATCCTCAGGAATTGGTGAAGGAAGACTAAGGATCACGGATCCTCACTATTATTCTAATTAACTAACAATTGTTTCATATGTTATTTAGCCTTGTTTTGCAAGTATGTTATGAAGAGGACTTGTTCTAACCTAAAATCACAGGGAATATGCTTCCACTTTGAGCATGTGCATGGGCTAATGACCGTTAATAGTGAACGTGGATGCTTAGCTAGAATTGCGGATAGTTAGTTTCTTAGGATTAGATAGTTATTTTTAATGGAGTATTGAGCTAAGTAGAAAACAAGTTTTTAGCAACACCACATTCTCTCTCGAACACAACTCTCACAATACACTAGAGATCATTGTAACAAGCTCAGTACTTCCCAAGTTGTAATCTTTTTCATGCAATATAGTTGGTGATCAATAGCTTCCATCACCCGAGGTTTCTTATGCCGGAGATCATTCATTGATCAAGGGCTTTTTCCTCATATAAATCCTTGTGTTCATCATTGTTTACATTTCATATTCATTTACACAATTATTCATCATATCAAGCACTCAACCTCATAAAATCAGATTTGGTTACATTATCCTTATTGTGATTTTTTACCAATACACATACAAATAATAAAAAAAATTCTTTTAAGGTCAAAGGAAAATGTTATGTATCAATAGTTATAAGAAATAGGAAATATCCAACTTGCTCAAAAGAGACACTTTTATTTTAGATATGAAAAAACAAAAAGAAAATAGTTATTTTATGATACATAGCTTCGTTGAAACCAATCATTATGTTATCTGTAAAATGACAATGGTAAAAAGAACCAACATATCATCTACAGTCTATACAGTTTTCGGGCTTTTCGGATTATATAGGTTAAGCGAATTTTGAACTTCTAAAAGTGAATTTGAATTCATGAAACACGTCGAACTCAAATTTGGTTTGATTTAGAGTTGATTAGGATAAAATAAATTGCAAAAGAAAAATCAAATTACATAGATACAAAAAACAAATAGACGATATACACTTTTATTAAATAGAGCCAATGGGCCTTTAAGAAAGTTTATATGTAATTAATTAAAAGAAACAAGAATCTGAAATTTGCTCGAAAGAGACAGATTATCTAACATATAGTTCATTAAGAAGACAAAAGTATTGAAACAATGATGAACGAATAAATGATGGACATGCATACCACGGGACTCATAGCTAATCTACAAATAGTTAATTTTTGGAGACATTTACAGTTCAGAAGTTGAAGAAGGGGGTGAGATAGTTTTCTATTCTACAAAGTCACAAACTCATAGCTATTAAATTATTCATGTGGTAAGGTCTCTTTGTTTGAAATACTTGATTCTAATTTCTACATGGTCAATTTTGGTTCAAAGAGTTCTATATATTATTCTATTTTGGGGGCGACGCACGCCACGTGCCTGGAAAGCATGGGTCGTGCCTGGTTGCTTGACTGGTATAGCCAGTTCTCCGAGGCATAGGTCGTGTCTCGTACACACGAGTCGTGGTCAACTTTGTCGTCCCCATGGGATCTTCCAAATCTTCTAGAAGCTTTCCTTTTGTCTTGTAGTGCTGAGGCACGGGGCATGCCTTCAGGGAAACGGTTTGTGCCTGACTTTCTTCGTGAAGGGCTTCCGGAGGTGTCTGGTGGCGTCGAGATCCGAGGTACGGGGGTGTCTTCCGAGGCATGGGGTGTGTCTAGACAGTTTCTTCTATTTTTTGTCCGGTTTTGCCTCGATTGTTAATCTTGGATTACTTTTGTCCTGAAAAATTAATATAAAATGATTTAAGCCTATTTTGAACATTTCAATAACAAAACAAATTTTAAATAAGTAATAATTTGATATAGTAACATGTACATTTTTTCTCATATCAGTAGACCACGTGATTTATCACTCGACTTATTTGCAATATGAAACATAGAGACCAACACATCTTAGGGTTTCTACATAAGTAAACTAAACGACAACCAGAATCGAGAATGGATAGAGGCAATGAAGTGTAAGGTATGTGAGAAGCAAAGAGGCGTGGTGAATGTGAATCTACGTATACAATTAAGAGGCATGGTTAATGTGAATATACATATACAATTAAGGGGCCTTGAGAAATGTTGTGCCAAGATTTGGTAGTGTGGCCAAGTAAATATTAGTTGGATAAGCTTTGAAAGTTCTTATAAGGCCATTTCGGTTTCAACTAATATTCTATGACTCGGCTGATGCCAAAAGCCTCGGTACATGTATAGGTTTTTCGTTATCCAGCCTTTCTCCTTCGGAAGCGTTGCAAACCTATCTTTGTATAGATAAAAAATGAGGGCTATATTTGTCGTTTTTGTTTACCCTCATCAACAATGGTAAGAAACTATTTACACCCTTCCTTGTTTTTACCCTATATGGATCCCATATATCTAAATGAATTAATTCACCAAACATTTTAGATTTATGGTCACTCAAAAGAAAATGTTCTCTATGTTGCTTGGCGCTATGACATATTTTAGCTCATTAACCTTTAACATTTTTAGTTTTATATATATAGGTAAAGGTTCCTCTACAAAGGGTTAAATTCCTAATAAAGTTAAGAAGCCATTGGAGTTAGGCAAATTGGAAATCATTAAAATTAAGGGTAGAGCGTATAAAGAGTAATTAAAACAATTAGTCTAACATGGATAAACACTATGTAACTGCAAAACAACATACCATGCACTATTTGTAACCTGCAAAATAAAAAATCATATACCTTTTATTAAGCTCAAAATAAAAGACCATATACATGCTACAAATAAAACACCACATGATGAATATTTTTACATGCAAAATAAAACACTATGTACCTGCTATAACTAACAAAACCATCGTTGGTGCATGATTTGTGATTGTTGCTATGCAAATGAAGTTGAAGGTTAGGTTTCATGTGAAACCTTAAGAGAATTCACTAGTGGCGACTAGTTAGATTTCATGACTCATCTAAACTACTATAGGTTGTAGTGGGTGTTAATGTGAGTCACTAACCTAGGTGAGCTCACCTAGGGTTGGACATGGGGGTTAATGTAAAGATGTAAACTCTTTCGATATGTAATATGTGTTGATTATCAATGGAATCGGTTTCTACATCTTCTATCTTGTTCATTTTTGTTGTTTTTTGGCTCATACCACACTAGACTTGTTTTTGATGAATCAAGAGTGATGTTAGTTTGTTTATTGAGTCGCGCGCACTTACAACCATCGTATGAATAGCACCAAAACACCATGGACTAAAACCACTCGGTTGAAACGTAATTATATATATACACACCCTCATATTAAAGATAAAAACGCACTTTATTATGGTGTAATTTTTGTTTTAAAAAATATGTATATAAAAGTTATTGGCATTTAAAAAAGATGGGGCAACTTGTATGTGGATTGCACGTGAGTTTCTGAATTATAGTGTAATCTTTGTTTCATTCCTTTATTCATAATTTTTTCTTGTTAATTATTGTTTGTTTATGGCTCGAATTCACCCGTCTCCATGTTTTTATCAAACAGAGACTTAATCGGATCCACCCCGGCGTACATGCACAATCCAAAACCAGAAAGTCAACCGGATAATAAGAATCCTCCACCATAACTAACACATTACTTAACATTCCCCTGGGACGTATATGAGTTTGATTAGCCAACACCACGGTGTAGAGGACCAGCATCGTGTTGGTCATATACTTCCCGGGAGAATGCTAACACAACCTGCAAGATCTAAAAGTGGTTGGTCGACTTTAACTTCCCCAGCATGCATTGAAATAAGGGGTGCTCTAGGATCTTGGAATTTAGGTGGCAAGGTACCCAACAAAGCGACAATCACATGTGGTTAGCTCAAACTGTTTTGGTAGCTTGTTGGTTTTTACTTGTTTGTAAATTTTCTTTAGTGACTAGATCTAAAATCTCATCACGGCTAGATTATTGGTCCAATATCCAAATGTAACTTCGCTAAAGAAAGCATCATTACTAGAGGTAATGTTTATCGTACAACAGAGTCAATTTGTACGAAGTTTAGAAGACATTCAAAGACAAGGGTACTTTAGGAAGATCTAATATTTTGACCCATAAACTCACTTCCTCCACAATTTTCAAATGGCTATAACTTTTTTATACGATAACATTTAAAAAAAATTACACCGCCTCAACGAGCATTTCATTCTCTTTAATTTGAGTAGGCTATTGCTATAGTTTTCTTAGTTTTTAAACTTTTTTATAGGATACATGATTACACATTCAATATAAAATTCTTACGTCATTACACATTCAATATGATTAGTTTGTTTTAATTGATGTTATTACAGTTATGCTTATTACGTTGTTACACGTTCAATAATAAGAACTCAATTGTTTATAATTTATTATGTGATTAAATATGTAATATACAACATGTGGTTATTATAGGTTGATTGGTTAATATTTTGTATTATATGTTATACTTAATACGTGATTAATTAGACCTAAAAATATTATGTATTATATGTTTTGTTTTGTTTTTATTATAGTTATGTTTAGTACGTAATTATGTAATCAAATGAAACACATAATTACGTAATGCGTTTACAAATTCATGAAATCACATAATAATACATAGTTAACTACTGTTATGTAATTATGTGCTGATATAAAATCATGTAACGTTACACTGATTTCAAGAATAAAATGCATATTCCATAATTATGTACTTGAACATGATCACGTAATTGTAAAATAAAAATAAAAAATAAGTAGCAATAGCATACTCAAATTAAAGAGAATGAAATGTTTGTTAATACAATGTAATTTTTTTATAATATGATCGTATGAAAAAAGTTATAACCATTTGAAAATCATGGTTAAATGGATCTTTGAGTTACCAAATATTGGATTTTCTTCTTTTAATATTTCCCTACTTATTTTCTTGTTTTATGACACATCAATTCTATATTTAAGGATCATTTAACCTCGAACATTAGATTTTAATCTCAACCATTAGATTACTTAATAAAAAACCAAAGCCTTCTCCTACGCTCCATACAAAATTTTGGCTCTCTTGTACGGTATTCATTGCCCATTTAATAGATGTACAAAGTTATTGTTTGGCTTTTTATATTTTTCTAGATAGTCATACTACCCTATCTTACGTCAAAATACTAAGACAATCAACAATTTATTCAAATTCTTTTCTGAAACAATTATCGTAATGCACTTTTATGTATGTAATGCGTTGGCTTTTTTTCGCAAAGATTTACAAAACAAAACAGAACAATTATCTGAGTATCACTCTAACAAAACTGTTCTTATACAGAATTCATGAGACAAAACCATCTGAAACATATAAACGGTTTTATTAAGTCTCTCAAACAACCATGTTTCCACTTTCTATACAATGAAACAAACATTTACCAACAGAACATGGTTCAGAACATGGGGTATGGTGGGGCGGGGTTGGGGACATGGGTCAACACGTGGAATTGGAGGGGCACCGCCAGTCATGTGGGCTTTCGAAGGGTATGGTGGGGCGGGAGTAGCCCGCGTGGCTAGGCCACATGGATTTTTTATTTTTTTTCTATTTTTTTAATTAAATTAAAAACAACAAATTATAACAGACCTAATAATAATAAGCAAATTTTATTTAAAATTACATTAAAAAAACCTAAAATTAATAAAAATTTCCTAGTGCTTAGCATATTTTTTCTTTATTTCTTCTTTCGTCTCCAACATCAGTTCGAGTTCCTCACCTGATAGGCCATCGATGGACTGGGCTAGAAATTTCATATCTTCTCGTCTTTGTTTCAAGGCATCCATTGCTTCTTTGCTCTTCCTAGCTTCTGCCCGTTGTTGTTGATATACGTTAAATGTATCTAGCTTACTTGCAATGTCTTCCAACTGATCGCTGTATACACCGCTACGTAAGCCTGAACTCCCAATTGAAGCCGATGGGGTACCCAATCTTGATTTTTTAGCGCGCTTTTTGGAGGCGTCTCTTCCGAGTATCGGCCAGCTAGGCGACACATCCAAGTCTTCGAAGTTAATATCAAGCTCTTGGTCTCATGCATCTGATTGGGTTTGGGACGAGGGTGTCCTCGCCCTTTTGGCCGACGTTGTAGTTTCGCTACCAGTAAGGATATTCCCCCATTTGGGATGGTACTTACAAATGTCCCATAAATGTATGAAGCTGAAGTAATGACCCACATTATTTTTCAATGCAACCAATGCATTCGTAACAAATTCGGCGTCGTTTTCACCGTTTTTGGGTTTTGCTTTGCATGATGGTAATAACCACTAAATTTGGTTATTTGACCACTAATCTCGGTCCACTTCAAGGAAAGGCTGTCGTTTTCACGATAAAGCTTCTTTTCCATTTCTTCGTGGAATGCTTTATTTACCGCGTCTCATAGCTGGATTCTATGTTGGGACTTTCCTATTCATAAAAAAATTAATATATTAGAAACATTTAATATATTACAAGTAAAGGCTATAAAATTTTAAAAAATACCAATAGTTGGATTAATTGATTTCTCAACCCAAGCTCTCGCCAATGTGACTTCTTCTTTAAGGACCCATTTTTGCTGGTTTCGTTTACCGCTTTCAAGTGCTTTTTCGGCCTCGGGTTTTTTCTTGTGGCTTCTCTTCTTGGGTTTGGTTGCTGAAGAACCCTCCAATGGGGGTTGTGTTTCCTGAACGGTTTCGTTTTGGGAAAGGTTTATGAAGTTTTGTTGAATCGGGCTTGGTATAGAGTCGTTAGTGTGAGGAAAATTAGTGTACAGACGATTTGCGATAAATGACGCGTAACCAGCCACTTCTGGCATCGAAGATTGTGTTACAAAGGGGGGCATTTGACGATTGGATGGTGGGCTAGGCTACCCCAACGGTGAGTAGAAAAGGTGGAGTAGATTTGGTAAAAAATTGGATTGTTGGGTTAGTATTTATAGTAAAAAAAACTTTTTTTAAATGTTCACACATAGCCGTTGGGCAACGGCTACCCCAACGGCTAGTTAAGCTTGGCCAATCAACATCCGCCATGTCACTCGGATAGCCCCGCCCAACGCTCTGCCTAAATCCCCCGTCCAAGGGGCCCCGCCAAATCTCAAGCCCACCCAGAGTGGTGAAGCGGGCGTTTCTATCCAACCCAAACCCAAACCCCTGCCCCATACCCATAGCCTCACATGAGTTTTCTAAATCACATGGAATTTGTCCTTATCTCTATGTGAAGCTAGTTTCAATAAAATGACATGACAAAAAGGTTCAGGTGGGTCTATATAACAAACATACAAAATATTATGCATAATGTCATTGACCCAGGTCATTTATAAACGTTAATTAAAATTGTTGGAACTTTGTATACGATATAACAAAGAAACTCGGACACTTATTACAAACATCAAAACCAAACCAAACGAATAACATCACTCAAAATGAACATGGTATTCTTCACCATGGTTTTAGAAAGAGATATCCACACCATCAAAATTTTCTTTGGTGATTTCATCTAAAAATACAACTCAATTCATCGGTTAGATGGTTGGTCCAATCTCCAACTTTACCTTGCCTAAAGAACACGTCATTACGTATGCCTTCACGCACATATCCATGCTTATTAACCTCACTTCAATTTTCAAAACTACAAAGTCTAACACTCCTTGCACTGCACCTTTTGTCTTCCTCCTCTGTGAATGGGCAACCCAAAAACTTCGCAAGTTGCTTCACCTTGTTCACGGTATCATGTACCATGTCCTCGTACGTTAAGAGTAAAAGATTATGAGGGTCTTCCAAACTAGCCTTATGGTACCCTTTCACATGGTCCCAATAAGGACCGATTGGCATGATACCTTTAGTAAACAACTGAAACGCCTCTTCAAATGTCATTATACCACTTAAATTATCTCTCAACTTATTTGAGAAATGAAACATAGAGACCAAAACATCTTTAGGGTTTCTACATAGGTAAACTAAACGACAACCACAATCAAGTATGGATCGAGGCAATGAAGTGTAGGGTATATGAGTAGCAAAGATACGTGGCGAATGTGCATCCAGATACGTAGGCGTGCTTCTAAAAACTTCGGTTTCAATGAAAGGTAAAATGTTATGGTGATTAGAGACAAGTAGTGGGTGAGTTGAAAGATAGTTGTTTTTATAGTGATTTCTATTTACCAAAGCAAATACGAGGGCCTTGAGCCATGTTGTACCAGATTTAGGTAGTGTGGCCAAGTAGATATCAGTTGGATATGCTTTGACAGTCTCTTGTACAGCCATCACATTCTCAACTGAGATTCTACGCGCCGATGCATGCCAAAAGCCTTGGTACATGTATAGGTTTTCCGTCATCCAACCCGTCTCCTTTGGAAGTGTTGCAACGTTATCTTTGTACCTATAAAAAATAAGGCTCATATTTGCGTTTTCTTCATCTTCATCACTACGTTTAGCCATAGAAGAAGGAAGGGAGAAAGCATGAGACTGTATAGGTGTCGACATTTTGAGGTTATTCGTATGGAATCAAACATTTTTTTCTTCTTTATAGACTAATATGATTCTCTTATTTTACTTTTTTTTTAATTTCAGTTTGCTCTTACATAGATGAGTCGTACATTTAAAGAAGTAAAAATATCTTATAAAATCAGGAAAAAAGATTACATGTGACTAGAATCTTAGTACCACAACCAAGAAATCTCGAATTTGGTCAAAAGGGATAATTAATTGCAAGACAAGTTTAATTTAATATATGATAAATAGAAAGTTAAGCAGATACTTAAATGTCCTTCCATCTGAAGCGCAGTGGTTGTGACATCTGGGTGAAGGCTCGGCTCGGGATTCAACCCGGGTTCGAGTCCAACGGGGCGAGGGTTTACCCATTCCACGGGGTTCCCGGGCATCAGAGGTGTGCTACGCTTTCTAGCGGTAGTCGAGTAGTCGGCCTTTGGACATAGCTCCGAAAAGGTAGATTTACACGTAAAAAGCAGTTAGTCGTTCAAAAAAAAAAAGCAGATACTTAAATCACGTGTTATATATAATAGTCATTATTATATATATCATGAATCTTAAAAAATTTCGTCTGTATGGCCAGAAACTGGTTCGGTAAAACAATTATTAGTAATATCAAAACTTTAAAGCTTACTAATAAAACTAGATAAACTTATGAAATATTATTTGAAATAATAGAAACTTTTTTTTCAAATTAAGTCAGGTCAAATTGTTAGAAATGTCTGTGACTAGCCATAAAGTTTGGTTCGTTTTTAGTATTTTTCCAAGGTTCAAAATTGGTTTTATATGACTTACAGTCGAACAAAAACCGAAAAATAAAATATAGTTCAATGAAAACAAAGCTAAACTGGTTTCGAATCAGATTCGACTGGACAGAACAAGAACAGGGGCGGAACCAACGTACAATTAGCCGTAGCACGGGCTACGGCTCAACCCCGTATTCGCAGTGTATTTTTTTTATACATAAGATACCCCTACATATATACGAGGATACCTTTAAGGGAAAATTATAAAACTTGTAATTATTCATTAAGCCAAAAACCTGTTTAGTAACTAAGCCCAAATAATTAGTTTTATGATAATTAAGCCCAAATTGTAATAACTAATAAAGCCCAAATAATAAAATAATTCATTTGAATAATGCAGCGGTTTGTGCGGTCTAAAAATATTTTTTTATAAAAGTAAAAGACGGATGTGATGGAACGATTTTAAGCTATGAAAAGAGGACAAATCTTTTAGGTATTTATTTAATTTTATTTATTTATTTTTGTTTTTTTTAATATTGTATGATCGCACGGTAAAAAGATATTTGGAATACCCCTGAACTAATGGGCTGGTTCCGCCATTCAACAAGAACCTTTTATTAGAGAACAAAAATCTTGAACCCAAAATTAATCATCGAAAATATAGAAATAATCATCTAAAAAACCAAAAATAACGAAACATAGCGTAAATGTATACACAACAGTAACAGATATCAAATAAACAAAATCAGTTAGTTGGGTCAAATGGATAGATTAACGTGGTAAAAACTGTGGTAAAAAGTTTATGTCGCAATAATTTGTCGCTAACCTTTGGCAACGCATTCACGTTGCTAGTTTAACAGTTAATTCTTTTTAGGCATATTTTGTTTGCGATGGAAATTAGCGACCAAAATTTCCAAAGTGGATTTTGCATAAAAGTTTGCTAACGAAATCATTTGGAGCGCATTTGGAGGGTAAAGTTTTGTGGCGGTATTACAACATAACTATTACGAACACGAGGAGCACATAGTTCCACAAGAAACTAGAAGCATGTGTATGGAACAAACAAATTACATGATACGGCAATGTGGGGTTAGCTCACTTGGTAGAGACATATGCTTCTTAGAAGAGATGTATCAGTTTCAAACCTAGGCAAAGAGAACATTTTAGTATAATTGGTGTAAAGTGGACTAGGGGTAAGATTTGTCGTTAAAGAACTTGTGATCGTTGAGATCGAGGGTACAGTTTGACATAATAGAATCGGCGAGGACTGATTTACCATTAGCGACTTTGACGTTAACGATTTTGGCAACTCAGAGCGTCTACACTTAAGCATTGGTTCGAATTCAGCGGATACAAAACTCTTATCCGCGCCAGTATCAAATAAACATGAAGCATAAACATCGTTTATAAGGAACGTACAGGTAATAATGTCATTTTGTTGTTGGGCCTGAGCGGTAGTGATGACGAAAGCTCTGTCACGTGGAGCTGGTTGCTGCTACTGATTTTGTTGGCGTTGCGTTGTGGGCAGACATTTGCAAGATGATTACGGTCGCCACACTTGTAGCAGGTACGTCCATTGTTGGCCCGTATGCTGGTTGACAGGAGTTTGGACCTGTTTTTGATTGTCTTGGGGTATAAGTCCACTACACCAATGTGTGTTAAAGTGTCCAAACTTATTGCATGTTGAGCAAAGGAGGCAAGGTGCTTGAACAGGGTGGTGGTAGGTGCAAGTCGCACACCTGTTTTGAGTCCCATGGTATGCGCGTTTGACTGGCTCAGGGTTTTGGGTGAGAGTGAGTTGATGTGGGGGGGGTTGCGAGTAACAACCACATAGTCCTGGTTTGAAGCCTTCCGCTTCTTACCGTTTCTGTTGTTTTTGGTGGATGGTTTAGTAGATGTGGGTTCAGGGGTTGGCTCGGTGGTGGCTTGGTGTACTGAGTTGGCCGAACCCTTCTGCTCGAAGGCTCCTTCCATCATCAGGCTGTGGTTGAACTTGGTTGCGAGGATATAAGCGTCCTCGATGGTCTTGGGTTGGGAGGAATCTACGTAATTGGCGAAAGAGGAAGGTAAGGCTCGGATGTACTTGGCGATAGCCTTCTCAGACGAGTCGACTTGGCCAGGGAACTTGAACCTAGCGGTGAGGGCGTCATTGTTACTCCCTACTTGCTTGATGTTCCAGAACTCGTTCTCGAGTTGCTGGAGCTCATGAGGAGGACAAAACTCCTTCTCCATGAGCTTTTTAAGCTCGGTCCATGTTAGGGCATAAGCAGTGGCGTTACCATGCCTGTTTCGCTCCAACGTCCACCAATCGAGTGCCTTCGATCGGAACACACCAATGGCGTTGGTAGTACGCAGTTGCTCGGGGCATCCGCTTTGAATGAAGGTAACCTCAATGGCATCGAACCATTGAAGTAGTTTAGTTGCCCCTTCTTCACCAGTGACAGGCATAGGGCTACGGGCGTTGAACTGCTTGAAGGTGAAGGTATGTCTGGGTGATGTGATCTTGGTGTCGGAGGTGTCGTGGGGGAAATCGGTGTGGGCAGGCTGGATCCTACTCATGATATCTGGAATCACCTTGGACATTTGTTCGGCCATGAAGCGCATCATTTCCTTCTTGGTCATCGAATTATCGTTGTTGCTGGTGTTCTTCTTGGCGTCAGAGTTCTCTCCGTCAGACGACATCTAGAGTGTTACAAGAGGGAAAGGATGAGCTTTGATCATAATGGTTCAATAAAATAACGTTTTGTTGCATGATTAAGCATAACAGTTCACATATCACGTAGTTTCGTATGCGAATTTCACGTATCATATAAGTTTCACATAAGTTTGCATAAGTATAACATGTATTTTCATGACATAATCACGTATATACGACAATAAGAGTAGTAAATTTAGTTTGTTCACGATTATTAGAGTTGTTTTAGATTAAGAGGGATGTGCGATTTGTGCTTTGAACGTGAAATGATAAACGTATCAGGGTAAAACACATAGAAATTGAGGTATCATAGAAGAGAGGCCGTAAAACGTTGGAGTGTTTCGGGTTTAGAAACGTCGACTATTCCAAAGTGAATCGGAGATCCTTTCAAACTAGGGAACGTGCTTTGGCCTATAGGTAAAATACTCTCGTCGAGAAGCGATTAACGGTACTTTACCCTTCCAGTTACTACACTTCTCTAATCAATCGTAAAATCGAAACTTTTGCGGGATTGAAAATCGAGAAGTGGGACTAGTTATCAAGATGCGGGTTTCACCCCTAACTTGATAACATCGTACCCCAAATGTGGTTGGTACTTACTAAACGAGGAGCGAATTCCGACTCGTTTGTAAGGTCCGCTAGAGTATGATAGGGAAGTTTTCCATCAAGATGTGGATATCACTCCTAACTTGATGGCATAACTTCGTGCAAAGATCGAATATGCGGATCGAGAGTGATCACCAAAGTGCGAGTTTCACCCCTATTTTGGTGAGATCGTCTCATTTGTAGATGAGTGTCTTCAAGTCTTCGGTGTGTATTGTGTAAGCCTTAGGAAAGGCATGTAGTGTTTAGGAAAACAGGGTTAGATCAGAAACAGAACATGAAAAAGTTTAAAAGTTTTAATCGAGGAAGTAGTACACTTCGTACGAAGTGGCTTACTTCATGCTAGATGTGTCCGCTTAGTGCGAGTTGACCACTTCGTGCGAGTTGACCACTTCGTACAAGATGACCACCTCGTGCGAAGCTGAGTCCAGTTCACACAACGTGTTCAGTTCGTACCAAGGGGTGCAGTTCGCACGAGGCGACCAGAGCGCACAAGGGAACTCCAATTCGTACGAAAGGGCCTGTTTTGGTACTTAGACTATAGTCTAGGTCGAATCATGGCAATTCTACCTAATTCCCTATAGTTATGGCTCTTATACCAATTTGTGATACCCCAACCGTTGGTGGAATCATTGGGGCGGACGAAAAGTAGATTGTTTGAGACATCATAACACTAAACTTTGTGACAATAATTAGGATAATAAAATTTCATTTCATTTCATTTCATCCAAAATACGATTACATCAATTTGAAACAAATACCACATTTAAAGATGAAAGTACAATAGGGTCAAAGTGCAAGTACAACAACAACTGAATTAAAAGTGGGTTTCTAAGTTCATCCTACTTAGTTCCTTGATCATCAGCGTCATCAACCTGCAATACATGTTAAAGTATAGTTCAACACACAAAGCATTGGCGAGCATACTAGTTTGAATAATAATATAAAATAAACGTTTTAACAAATCCTCATGCAAATATGTCAACTTGAAATTGATTGGCTAAGCTATCATGCAATTATACTTGTCAACCCAAAGTATTCCCGCAAGCATGATTTATTCGTAGCAATAAAAAGACCTAGGTATTAAACTTAACATGACCTCAAGAATACGGGCGGTGCGTTAATCCTATAGCGCTATACATGTTAAGGGAGGCTCAAAGTTAATGACGAATATAAGCATATGAGTATAAGCACGTGTGAATCAAAGTCTAGCATAGCAAGCATGTATAAAGGATTGTTTTGTGATTATAAGTATAAGAATGTTTGTGTATTTTGATAGATTGCATGTATTACACCCAAAAGTGAAAAAAGTAAAAATGGGTCGAGTATACTCACAATTTTGCAAGCTTCCTAAACGGGTTCAGGAGTTGACGAGTGTTGAAGTGGAGTCACCATGGGGTTACCCTATAAAGGGTAAGCAGAAGGATGTGAGTATTCGGAGTTGGATGTTCGATCCAGATTACGGGACAGAGGGTTTCGAAGGGAAAACGGGAAAGTGCCACCTCGTACTGGGGGACTGGTCTCCTCGTGCGAGTTGACTTGTCACTCGTACGAGTTGACTGATACCTCGTACGAGTTGAGTGGCGGCTCGTACGAGTTGCCTGTTGCCTCGTACGAGTTGACATGCAGCTCGTACGAGTTGACTGTTCACCTCGTACAGAGGTACAGTTCTGGAACGTTTTAGCTTGTTGCGTGTCCATTTTGACAATGGTTTCTGTGAACGGGGTTTCTGACGCGAGGCATAACACTCTAGGGCCATAACACTAACTCAAAACGTGTTTAGCATTATGTCCAAGCCGGTTTATTAGGAAAATACAAAAAAAGTAAGTATATATAGTCAAGTTCATCATAGAAGTCAAGCATGGAGATGTTAAGTCTCTTTATATGATTCACCAAAGCACAAGGTTGCAAAGAACAACCCGGTTGGTCATGAATTTATAGAAAGTAAAATGTTCAAGTGAGGTGTGGAACTTGATTTGGGTAGCCAAAGCTCCCAACGTTCTCACTAGCTGAATTCTAGTCCAGTCCAAAAGAAAAGAAAGAAGAGTAGAAGAAAAGTTTTTAAATTGCAAAGGGTTGATGAGTTAATCTCACTTTCAGAGGTCAGAGATGGTTCTGCCCGAAAGTCAGGAATTTGTGAGTGATTGCAAGAGTGTACGGAAAGTGTGAAGTGAGGAAGTTCGGCTGTATTTATAGGAGAAACAGGTTGCTCATATGAGGGGATGGTCACTTCGTACAAGGCGTGCTGGCTTCATACGAGTTGGTCTGTTTCGAGTTGCTTTCGCGTGTTTTGGTGGGTTTTAAGTATTTTAAGCATGCACGGTGAATGTATAAGTATAATAGCTCACTAATTACGTATGTCAAGCATGAGTAAGCATCCAAGAATGAGTATTGTACGTATGATAAGTACAAGTTTGTATGTAAATAAGCATTCGAATGATTAAATTGTACGTATATAAGTATGGCTAAAATGCGGGTTTTCATTATGATCAATATCTCGGATTACAAGGAAAAGGAAAGCGAATACAAGTTTACATAAATAGAAATAGGACAACACTTTCTAAATAAGGAAAGTCCAAAAAAATGCGAAGCGTTACACTCATACCTATAATTAATTTTGTTTTTATTATGTATTTGCGGGTATCATTAAACGAGGCTATACTGGACGGGAGATGGAAAACATAAGAGTTCTCTTTTGGTTCTTTTTTATGGATATGAAGTTCAAATTTTTACCAAGTGAATGCAAATTCTAATTGTAATGCATGTCAATTTTAGTGATATGATTGCAAATTCTTCATGTGGAAACAAGAAGTCGATGTTTTGTTATCAAGTGAATGCAAGTGTCATTTCCTTCAGATGGACAATGAAAGAGTGGTATGGGAGAAGACATTGATTGAAGAACAAAATAGGAGTTTGAAAAAGTAATCAAAGAGAGCCTATTTTCTTGTTGTTGTTTGTATTGCAGTAGCATTGTATGGTTATATTTAGTCAACATTGTATAGATATATTTTGTATTATTATCTAAACATATAAAATTTGCCTAAAATTTTCGTGGGATATGGGTATATTTATTAACATTTTTTTTTGCAGATAAACTTAAATTCATTAAAATACCAAAGTAACAAATTACAAACGAGTGGCAGGTAAACGGGCAACAAGTTGCGCCACAACCCCCTTTTGAATTGCAAAACCAATCCTACTAAAGACAAAACGGCTCTTAAAGGTTGAGAGATTACTATTCACGACCCGTTGGACTCTGTTTAGGAATTCCACGGTCTCTGGGGCTAGGGACCCAAATGTATCAAAAAGGAAAGGGATAAACACATGTTGATTCTCTAAACAAGCCTTCTCGTGTTTAGCAACCTTGCCTGATTCCGTCTTCAACGCAGCCTGGCCAGCAACAAACTCATTATCCCTGAGCCCAACAAGAGGGGACACTCATGTAAGGTCCACACAAGCGTGTTTTCCCCTGGCCCACTCAAACACGAGAATATCAGCTGGCCGGAGAGTAGACCTCCCATCGATCGGATCCGTCAGAAAGTTCACGGAGCCTCCTTTTTCGCCGAAATCCCTGCCCTCTTTAGAACATCAAAGAGAATATCTCTTACCAAATCATGTCTGTATTTAAAACCAGGTAACTCCTTACAATGCACCGCATGTTCGCCAAAAAGTATCTAAACAAACCTTGCGGCAAACTGAGCAAGGCTCATCAACCGGAAACAGAGAGATCATTAGCCGGTACTTAAGAATTTCCCAGTATTCCACTGTCGACATGTGTTGGCCTAGTCCTTCAATGGGGATGACTGTCATGAAATCCTGAGAATGAGGTGCTTGGAGACAATCAAACACAGCTTTCTGACGAGGGGATAGACTAAACTTCTCTCCTAAACTCTGGACAGTTCTACTAAATAGGGCACTCGCCAAAGAATTTTGGGCTTTAGAGGGGGCGGTGTCCTTATTAGAGAAACCGCCAAGATCGAAATCCAGAAGGGATATGTGCATGCAAACCAACGCACACACATAATCAGAATCTAACCCGACAATACCACAGTCCCGAAGAATGTGGTCCTGCAAACTCCAATATTGCGCCCTCGAGGCCACGAAAGCATACGTAGATACATTCTCAGCCGAACATAAACCCAAACCTCCAAAACGGGTCGGGAGGGATGCAAGCCTCCATTGAAGATCCCCAAAAAACGGACCCCCGCAAACCACAATATCCTCGATAGCTCTCCGAAGGCCTTTGTCAAAAACCGAAACAGCCTCCCCAACAAACGTGGGTTGGCACGTTCTAAGGCTAAACAACAACTTAGCAAAACCCATGCAAGAGCGCAACAAGAGGAGCTCGCATTGAGGGTCCCGCTGATGCAGAAGATGACTCATCAGATCCACTGCACAAGATGCCTTTTTCACGGCCAAACTACTGATAAAACCCGCATCCCGACTAACAGCGCCCCATAGACCTAATATATTTATAACCAACTTTAGAACTCTCTAGAAATGGCTTAGATCTTTGGGAAACGGCTCGGGTTATGTTGAGACAGCTCAGGTTTGTCGAAAAGGCTTTGCTTTGTACGGAAACGGCTCGGGCTATGTTGAAACGGCTCAAGTTTTTTGAAAGGTCTTAGCTTTGTACGGAAACGACTTGGGTTTTGAGTTGAAGAAACGGCTTGCGCCGTGTGGAAAGTTCTCGGCTGAGAACTTTCCACCGGCTCCAGAGGACAAGCTGGCTCAAGGGACAAGACGTGTGAAAAGTTCTCGGCTGAGAACTTTCAAACGTCTGAAACGGCTTCGAGCGGTAGGGGTGTGAATTTCTGACACGACCAGAAAACACGACACGAACCTAACACAAAATTCATGGGTTTGGGTTTAGTCTAAACGGGTTCAAGTCAGATTTCAGGTTTAACCCGCGAACCCGTTAGCTAAACGGCTCAGGTTCGGGTCAACCCAGTCGGGTTGGCAGATTGACCCGTTTTACTCATTTCTATTATATTATATTTTTTACAATATATTTTATATCAAAAAGTTAATTGGTTGTGTATTTTATGTTATAAATATAACTTAAAAAGGGAAATTAACATAAAATTTTATGACTTTAATGTAATTTTATTATATAAATTTGTGTTTTTTTTTCTAGTAGATGTTAATTTAGATATATTTTTGCTGAAAAAAATTTAAAAAAAAATCGGGTTGAATAGGTCGGGTTCGGGCCAGCCTGCGAATATTCGGGTCGGGTTCGGGTTCATATGTATGGCAAGACTTTTGGGTTCGGGTCGGGTTCGGGTTCATCTAAAATCTTCGGGTTCGAGTCGGGTTGAACCCGCCAACCCGGAAACACGAGCCGTTTCAGGTGTTGTCGGACACGTGGCTTTCAGTGGTTGGTGGACTTGACGGATTTTTAAGCCGTTTCAGTTTTTATAACGAGCCTTTATAACGGCTCGTGAAGCCGTTTCGATTGGCTATTTCTGAAAAAATTGACTTAGTCAATGGTCATTCTTCATATTTTCCCTAAAAAAACTATAAAATACACAAATGATGCATGCCATAATTTCGATGCTTTTCTCACAGAACTTGTTTAACAGTTCATATTGCTATAGGCAACATTTTTCATACCCATCCTGAAAGAAAAAAAAAACAGGCTTTTTATTTTATACCTACAACCTCCAATAGATTTACAATTAAGCTCTTTACAATAAGAGGTTAACAACATTTTATTAAAACCAGAACATCACAAAGAAATTCAAGTAAACATTAAAGCAAACAAACATGAGGGGGCTAAAGCAGTTAAGCGATGAGGAAGGGCAAAACCATCAACATAAATTCTTCATATGTAAAAGTCGCATTCCCGGAGTATGTTTTGTCCTTCTCCTTGAACTTTTCAGTTAGCCCCTGAAATCACCATAAACATATCTTTATATAAATTCAAAATTAAAAAAAGCTACTAATTTTTCATCAACTTATTAACGGTTTCAATGGTTTTATTTGGGTTATTATTTACAGGTCAAAGGGTCTGATAACAAAAGTTCAAAAATCAGAATCCGGGTCAAATGTGTTCAAAGCAAAAAAAATATATATATATATATATATATATATATATATATATATATATATATATATATATTGTTTTATGGGTCAAATGGGTTGAAAGCAATGTGTCTTATAACAATGGGTCTTATAACAAAATTTCGACATGAAATGGGTCAAATGAGTTGAAAGCAAAAAAAATATATATGTGGGTTAACGATATCCAATCTGATAAAACCCGTTTTAACCCACAATGTGTCTAATAACAAGATTTCAACAAAAAAGGGGAAACGGATCAAATGTGTTCGACCAAAAGAAAATATGGGTCAGTCAAATCCGATTTGATCAGACCAGTTTAGATCCACAACTGGTCTAATAACAAGATTTCAACAAAAAGGGGAATGCGGATCAAATGTGTTTGACCCAAAACAAATTGTGGGTTAACCACATGCAATACCCGACCCAACATTCTGCAACCTCTATAACAAATGTAGTTATTTATCCCAAACTTTGTTACATACCTTAACAGTCAAACAGCACCTGAAATTATCCAAACATGAAACAAGAACATCGTTAGAGATGACTAGATTAAATCTAATGAACACGTTAAATAAAAATAAAAATAAAAAAGATTATCGTATAAACTTACTCAATGAAATTATCATATTCAATGGCCTTGTTCTTTCCTCCGGTTTTGTCAAATTTAGACACCAGTAAATCCAAAACGACAGGTGAAACTGCAAAGCCCAAGCTCATGAGAGCCTCTCGTAACTCATTGGCATCAATCTGGCCACTACGATCTCGGTCAAATTTCTCGAAATTTGCCTTCAAAGACAATAAATACAAAAGTTATTCGTTTGTTGGGGAGTTGGTAAACAAATGATCTCGAAATGATGATAACAAATCATGTTAAAACTCACCCTCCAGTTTTGTAAACTGTAGAAAACTTGAGTGAATTCTTTAGGTCCTGATTCCATCAAGAACAATAAGCAATAAGTTAATACAAAGAGAATCACTAGAATAATCATTTTACTGTCCATGTCACACAACATTTTACCTCTGTAGTCATGAAATTAAGGATATTCTTTTAGATTAACTTATCATCCTAAATGTCTAGAATGTACAAATTTGGCCTAACTAAAAACAACTAAAACAATGAAGAGATTATAAATGGTTGATTGTATGAAAAAAGGATGATATGTAAAAGATGAGGGAATGCATGTTTTGGTTGTACGTAAGGTTCATCTGAATGTGCATCAGGCAATGCATGATATATGTGAAGCCCTAGCCTCTCATTTAGCATTTTGCAACTCAGCTTTTGGGAACTAAACGGCCCAGGATGCTTTAAAACAAAGATTTCCACGTGATTCCAACCTTTATTATGCATTCTTAAAGTTTGTTTTAGAATTGCAAATGGCCGTTTAAAAGTAGGTGGCTATGACGCAAGCCCTAACCTTCAAAAGGTTTTTCCACGAATCATCAAACGACCCTTTAAAAGTAGAGCATAGTTGTTAATGGCGACTAGCAACAAATAGCGATAAGGTACCTATAAGCTACATAGCGCATATCGATAAATAGCGATACACTAGAAAAAAAGTTGATTTTACATGTATATTATATCAAAATACCCTAGTATATAAGCTATTTTACATGTATATTTAGCAATAACCTAAAATCCAGCTATTTTATAGCTATAATTAATCGCTTTTTAAATTTAAAAAAACAAAAACTGAAATCCCGCTATTCATGGCTACATACCTGTAGCGACCTTCGACCTATACGCTACGCTATTCGCTATAGCGACCATATCGACCGCGATTGACCACTATGGAGTAGAGAGGTATAATGCAAGCCCTAACCTTCAAACGGTCATTCCATGAATCCTCAAATGACCATTTAAAAGTAAAGGGTTATAACGCAAGCCCTAAGCTTCAAACGGTCGTCCGCTACAGTTTGACGGAATTTGATCTCAACCAAGATAGACTATTTTCTTTTATTACAAAAACTTAACACACCAAATTACTTACCCTGACCATCTATTTATATTAAATAATTTCCTAAATCCTAAACAAATTCAAACTCATACTACCATCTTCAAGACATTCAAATAAATAAACATGCAATTTAAATTAATTAAACACCCAACAAATAACAACTCTAAATACTGAAAACTATTAACTAAATAATTTAACACTTTCAAATCACACCATTAGCTTTCACTTTCTTTCAAAAAACCACTTTAATAATTTCCCTACTAAAAAATTATCCCATTAATCACACACTCATGGCCCATGTGTTTCAGTACACGTCACCATCTTACACACATATCCACGTGGACCAAACTTAACGGCCCCACCCACGCGTTTACGCTGTACGCACACGTCAGCATTCAACATTCAAATCCACAACTACCACCACACGCAGCACATGCCACGTGTCCAATTTCACACGCTCCAACCTCCGATCATAATACCGAGAACCTAGAGAGAGAAAGTAAACCCTAGAGAGAGAAACAGAGAAACTGAAACATACCAATTCTTCTAACGTTGCTGTTGGTGAACGTATACATGAGAAGATGAACAGTACGGATACTGAAGCTCTGATTGTACGAAGATAACGCCCTCTGCAACTCCTTGTCATCAATCACTCCACTACCGTCTTGATCGGCCACCTGAAAGCACGCCACCACGTTCGGATCTGTTCCGGGAGGAAAAGTCGACGGTAGCAGCGCAGAAAACGGACTGCCGTACGCTCCTCCGGGTTGCGGGCCACCGTACGGTGAAGATGAGGGTTTGTTGTGCTCTTTTGGTGGTTTATTTTGTGGTGGTGCACCGTAGGGTTGTGCGGGTGCACCGTAGGGTTGGGCCGGTGCGCCGTAGGGTTGGGCAGGTGCGCCGTAGGGTTGGGCTGGGGGTGCGCCGTAGGGTTGTGCGGGTGCACCGTAAGGTTGTGCGGGTGCACCGTAAGGTTGTGCGGGTGCAGCGTAAGGGGCGGAGGAGTAAGGTTGAGAGGAGGGTGGAGCACCGTAAGGGGCGGAGGGATTATGATTATGCTGGGGGTATCCGGACATGGTTTTTGAGTGAATGAAATGGGAGAAAGTGAGAATAATGTTTGTGTTTTGTGGGGAAAGTGTGGTGTTGGAGAGAGGATATATACGTAATTTGATGTAATATTACGAAAATGCCATTTAGATGATAAAATTTTAAATTTATGTGAACTTTGAATGGGGAATAATATTTTATTTTTTATTTTTTATTTTTTAACAGAAATTTGGATCACTGTAAGGTTGTTGGAGTATTATCGTGACAACAGCAGAATCATCCGATCATATCCATCTTCACTAGCAATAATATCTATACACTAATTTAGGGAAAAATCCAATAAATTTAGAAAAACCTTCTTGTGAAAATCGAACACATAATCTAATAGTCCCATTTATTTTGAGTTGTAGAGAGTGGAATTTACTATTTATCAAATAATATTTATTTTGATTTTTAGAGACTGGAATTTACGATTCATGTGGTGCCCTTTATCAAATAATATTTACTAGGTTATTCTACCGCGCGTTGCGGCGATACGTTATCGCAAGCATTGAATTGGCATCGATTCGGTTTATTACAGTACCATGGTACGATAAATTCACTCGGTATAGAAATAAAGATGTGTTTTATATCGAACAAACACGAAGTTATCTGAGGTTGTTCAAATGGTATCGATTGGTTCAGATCATCACAAACTGGTACCAATATTCACTTATGGTCACATACATACTTGTATAAATGAAAAATTATTGAAACCGAAAACCATAAAAATGAATACGCGTCCCGGTACCGACGTATCAGTAAGTTATGATAGGATACGGTGTCAGTTTATCGAAAGCAAAAACATTGAAAATAAATACCGGTACGAAATCAATGTTGTTCGTTCAGTTTCGCCTCAATTCACTACGGTTGCAAGAAACTATAAAAATGAGTATAGATACCGGTACTGATGTCCCGTTTGGTTCATTATGATACCATGATAGTTTATTTAGTTTATTTATCTGATGTAAAAATAATAAAAATAAATACCAGTATCGATACAGATATTGTTCAGTCGTTTCGGTTCAGTTTGGTATTTTAGCGGCACAATGTCCGTTTTCAATAAAATTTTATCGTAATGTTGAAAAAGAATAAACATAAAACACAATTATAAAAAAATCAAAATAAACGATGAATAAAATATTCTAAAAAACAATAAATATCTCAAAATAATAATTTAACACTCATTTTCGGTTTGGTTTGGTACGAAAGTGAAACAGTATCCATTTTCAATAAACACTTATATCGTATTGTTAAAAACAAAACATAGTGGCGGATTTAATTTTATAAAAAAGTTAACGAATATAAATTTAAAATTTAAAAATATATAAATAAACAAAATGTTATTACAAACAAATAAATACTTGAAAATAGAATATAATTTAAAAATAAATAAACAATCATTTCATCATGACTTTTGAATCATATGTATAATAATAATAATATTTAGTTTAATATACTTATCAAGAATTAAAAATATTTAGGTTAAATAAAATATTATATCTTAAGTTACTGTTCATCAAGAGTTTGTGTTAATATATATAAAATAATAATTTTGATTTTAGCCTAGTAGTATCTTGGTGGTGAGATAAGGCTTTGGACCAATAGGTCCTGGGTTCGATTCTCACAACGAGGGTTTTCCCATGTTTATTGGGTTTTCTCCTGAATTGGTGTGGCATTATGCCTGGTGGAGATGGATATGATCAGGTAGTTCCTTCGGTAGCACGATGATACTCCGATAGTCCGTCAGTGATCCCAATTTACCGTTAAAAAAATCAATAAAGTGTGGTTTTATATTCAACATGTATGAAATTAATTTATTGTTATTTTTAGTAGATGATTACTAAATAGCTTAAGCCCACATTATACTCATTTACCTTGTTACATATCTAGGAATAATTTTTATAAGTTTGCATTCTCAAAGGTGAATGTGAACAAGTTCATATTGAATAAAGTTCGAAAAAAATTTCACTCACCCGATCATAATATATGATGTCATTTCTCCTCTCATTCTCTCTTTTTGCCAAAAAACACAAGAGGTGGTTTCCCCCAAACTAATTTTAAAAAAAACATAACATGATTGGCTGAAAGCTGGTTGGGCCCACCACTACCCCCCCCCCCCCCGCTCCATCTTCCCCACATGCGGCAAGTCTTCACCACTCAAACCATTTCCCGCCCGGCAAAACTTCACGGCGGCACCTCCTCCCCGCGAGCGCCCTGTTCCCCCCCCCCCCCCCCCCCGAGAGTTTGAGGTCCTTACAGGTATGTGGTGTATTTGGAATTTGAAGAACGACATGGTATTTACAAGAGTCGTTAAAGAAACGAGAGCTTTGGATATTTATGGATTAAAAATAGGGCCAAGGAGTTCGCTATTGTAACGCCCCAAAACTCGAATGTTTATATTCGCTAAATGTTCTTATATGATACATCACGAAATAAATAACTAGGCTATCTAACCTAGTTAAGTGTATGGTAAAAACTATTAAAGGAGGAAAGTTGTGCCAATTATGTTTTAGTGGCAAACACTAGGGACTAAAGTAGGATAGGATGAAAGTTGAGTTATTATATGAAAATATCAACACAAAACACACACTTCGTGTGTGTGTTCTGGAACGAGCAGGAGCTCCAAGGGAGCCAAAACCCTAACTTAACCAAAATCATCAAATTGAAGGGTGAATCGAAACTCAAATTCATGCATGAACATGAATTAATGATCACCTACGCGCGGGGATCATGAGGTATGTCTTAAAACTTAGATTGGTGATTTTGTATGAAGTAGGTTTATGATCGATTCACGAAATTGTATGAAATTAAGCAAGAATATGAGTTAGAATGATCATATAGGACATGGATTATGCAAGACTTTAAGTAATTTATGTTTTGTTATAAAACCCACTTGTAATGGTAAGAATGGTGATATGAATGAATTTGCCATGTTAAATTCTTGTGTAATTTGGATGTATGATGTGGTATATAAAGAATCCTTGTTAGATAAATTGAGCATAATATGAGTTTACTTGATGTAGTGGTGTTGATGAATGAAAGCATGAAGTAGGAAGTGAAGCATGATATACTTGTACATTACGCTTAAATAGTGATACGCACACCAAGAGTTTGATGAAATGTCTAGGTGAGATTACTAGAGGAGATTGAATGCAAGTAACGGATGAAAATGTATAATATGTGGATGCCATGTATTTAGTGGTAATCGAACATGAGAAATGTAATTTAGATGGAATACATGTATGATTTGGTTGGTTATAGGACTTGGTAAAAAGTGTGCATTAGAAAGTTGTACCCTATGTTGGAGTGGTATGATATTCATCATATGTTTGAATTAAATGTACACTAAATGCGAAGCATATGAGATTTGTAGAAAGGAGTAATATTGGTATGATATTGGTTTAGCTAATATGTGTTATAGTGTTAATTGTAGAAACATGAAAATGCTAGTATGAATGAAATGTATTACATATATGTGTGCGTGGAAAAAATTATATGCCCGTATGTGTGTCCTAGAACATGAGTATGAAATGTATATAGTGTCATTAGTATAGTCTAATATGATGACACGGATGTATGAGGTTAAGTCGAAAGTACATATGATAAACCGTTGACTTCTAAAAGTCAACTGCGCATAAAAAGCATGGTTAGACTTGTTGTCACAATTGTAAGATTAAATTAAGTCATATGGTACGTGTTATGTGTATGTGTGTTTAATGCGGTGACATGATGAATTACATGAGTTTGAAAGGATGTGAATTTGGCTATATGTCTTATGCTTGTTATAATCGACTAACGAAAGTCAAATGTGAAATATGCATTTGATATGATCGTTAACATGTACAATTTTGTACGCTAACAAGAAAGTGATTTCGATGACATGAAAGTATAGGAATCATGTCGAGATGGGCTCAAGCACGAAAGGCTAACAGGTCAAGAGGAGGCATGGAAGCGGACACGAACACGGATGCATAAGGTAGGTGATTTCTGGAATCACTTCGTAAATTTGTTTAAGTAAAGTTACATACAAGTTATTTAAGTACGATAATTGAAGTCAAATAGGGCTTGGTTGTATGAAATCGATGATTTACGCTAGTAGAATGAACGGCTCAAAATGAAGTTCAATTACGTATATTTGAATGTAATGAGTGGGTCTAAAGTATATCGAGTATCGGGTGCTTAAATTCATAAGCACAAACTGCTAATAATGTAAAACATTTATAGTTATAATGTTCATGTGAAGTTTGAGTTCAAAAAAATGAGTTGTTTGATAAAAACATGAACGGGTCGAATAATTCGTAAATGAATATTGAGCCAAAAACATATAAGTCAAGAATGTCCTTAGTCCGGACTTTAGATTTTCAGTCCATATGATAGAGGATCAAATTACGATCACGTAGGAAGAAACGTGAGGTCAAACGGATGAACGGGTTAAAAGTTATGCGAGTTTTAGTGCGTACGAACGACGAAATCAATACAGCAGAAAAATGGCAATTCTAGAGGGCGTCACCGACGCACGGGGTGAGTCGGCGACGCACACTCCTTTTGCTGCCGATGCACTGCTGTCT
This sequence comes from Scalesia atractyloides, assembly GCA_947069175.1. NCBI lineage: Eukaryota > Viridiplantae > Streptophyta > Magnoliopsida > Asterales > Asteraceae > Scalesia > Scalesia atractyloides. Next base: position 21,955,498 of record CAMTDV010000004.1, read on the forward strand.
ACGCCGGTTTGATGCCGGAAACTCGTTTTTTCGCATTTTTCGCACTTTTGCTTGATTTCAAGGCCCATTTAGCTTCCCCAAAGGTACCCAAGCCTAACCTAAAGTTTTTATAGTGTTCGGGTAAGAACGGAAGCCTATGGAACATGTACGAAGACGTGATGTGTACACCAGATTATGTAAATATGATTTGATACGATTTGGCTAAGTCTTATAAGTAGGATTCGTATCATATAAATATGATGTTGTGTTTATGATGCACTTAATGGCTAAGTAAGCATGTAGGACTTGTGTAAGAGATTTGGTAGAGAAGCATGTAAGTTCGTAGAAGGTCTTTTATACACGAATGAGTTGGATTTGATGGTTTGTACATGTGTTATTAGTTTATACGTTTCCAAAGGATGAGACTCGTACGAAGAAGTTCATGGTGTTAATATATAAGGAATTATATGCTAACCGAATTGTTTGAGAATGAAATGAAGTGCAGGTATATTATCGTATACTCCTCAAAGGATAGACTTTGGAAAGAAATGCTCGAATTCAGAAAGATATCTAAATGGAATATACAGGAGGATAAATAACTACGTGATCTTTTAGTTATATACTTAGATCGTATAATGTTTCAAGTACTAAAAATGTGAATGTATGTGGTGAATGCAGGTTGTGCAGATTTATGGGTCATAATCATCTAGGGATGCAAACGATTGAGGATCGAGTTATAATACGGATTGTACGGGAATGTAGGGTCTTGCGATATCTAAATATGATATGTTCATGTATTAAAGGAAACGAAAAATGTAAATATCGATAAAGACTTACTATAGAAAAGACTTTAATCATGATGGAATAATTTTATTGACAGAAATTTTATGTCACATATTTCCGCTGCGTCTTTTTGGTCTAAACGTTTTAGGGTGTTACAACTATAACATGGGAGAATTAGAGAAGATTTAATGTTTTTCCTTAACTTTGTTTTGGTGGTCTTGATTGTTTCTCCTTTGGTGTAGTTATTTTCTATTTTTTTGGTGGTAAGTTATCCTACAAAGTTTTTTAAAAATGAGAAGGGTACAAGGAAGACACAATGTGGAAATATAGAAAAGACAAAATGATAAATAAAAAGACACAACGTTCTAAACAAATTTCTAAAATCTACAAGATAAAAATCCAAAAGAGAATACCTAAAATCTCGTTGTCGCTTGAATGAGGTCAACCGTAGTCCGTTGGAACGCTTCCTACGAGTTCAAATTTTTAGGAGACCATGTATTTGATCCTAACCATTTATCAATAACGTGTTTTTTATATTTTCAAAAGTTGAAACTCTCAAAGGCAAATATGAACAAGTTTCTTACGAAAAAAATTCTCTATAAAGTATAAACACACTTTTAAAAGTTTTGAGTTCTCAAAGACACTAAAAAGGCCATCAAATAAAATTCTCTATGCACAAAAAAGTTTGACAGAGAGAAAAAAGTCGATTGAAATTGAAATTTTAACACAAATTTGTTATCATGTATGTAATTCGTATACATTTTATATGTTTTGGTTATATATCACATCATGGATGATCAAATTGTCCAAACCTTTTCTCTATTGAGAAACTAGTCTTTTCATAGCATATATGTTTTTATTAACAACCTAATTTCCATAAAACTTTGCATAAGTCACTTTTTATAGTCGAAGATAGATATTTATAATTAAAATTACTTAAAAAGATAGATATTTATAATTGAAATTACTTAAAAATCTACTGGAGGTGAGATATGCACCAAATGAAAACCAGTTGCCAACACGCAATTACCTATGTGACACAACATAATTACATTAAACATTATTATATTGAGAACTAAAAATCATAAATATCATTTAATTTTACTTAATGTGACATTACTTTACTATATCTATTAAAACCTTATGTGGGTACTCTTTTTATTTTTTTTTCTTTTTCTTTTTACTTTTAAAATTGCTAATTATCTTCTGACTTTTGTCTAGATGTGCATGACTTTAAAATTTACATTTGGCCCTTTGTAATTTTAATTGTTGTCATCTACATATAACTTTTTATGACATTACTTTTTTTTTTCTGTTTTACTTATTTTTTGTTGTATTTTAGGATTTTCTCAACATATTGTTATACGAAATTTCATATGTACTATCGTAAGTAGGTTATTTTAATAACGTTCTGAACCCGCAACAAACCAAACCTATAAATTTAATGTGGCTTTCGAATATGCCGTCGCGACGTGGCTTTTATATCTTCACGTAGAGTATCCTGTTGCGATTTGTTTATTTGTATCTACGTCTTGAACCCGCCGCATCGGCGGGTGGCAACCCACTAGTTTATATAAAGAAGTCAATGAATAGTGTTTATAATATTATATAATATATATAGTTTTTTCATATTTTTATTATTTTAATAATAGTTATTTTCTTTATATTTTAAGTTGGATAAGCTTGGTGTCAGTCGTTACTAGTATCGAAAATACATGTACGGTCTGGTTCATTATAAGTACATGGAGGTAATAACCGGCACCAGCCTGGTATAGAAAAAACATCAAAAGTCGGTACCCAAATGGTTTTGAAAATCTTTTAGCTCGGGAAATTCGGTACTGCTACCTGGTACCATTTGCTCATCGCTAATCACGGGTACTATATGAACAACAACGGTATCGTGCAACTTTTTTTGTTGATTTGCTTCAACATTTAATAATTTCTTTTTTTTTTTAGTTTCAGGTGTAGGGAGAGCTCGATGCCAACCCAAACCGAATCGGTACTGGTACCAAAAATACCTGTTACGGTACCGGTATATGAAAGTAAAAACCGGTAGGCGCCAAAAGTCGGTAACGAACTGGTACTTAAGATCTTTCGGTTCGTGAAATTCGGTACCGGTACCCAGTACTATTTGCTCATCTCTGACCACGGGTTTCATACGAACAAACTCATTACTATACAACTTTTTTTGTTGGTTTCTTTCTCTTATCTTGTAGAGTTTTTTTTTCTATATTTTCTTTTAATTCTTGTCAGCGGTTTCGTGCGCAATGCGCTCGTGATTTCAAAACGAATGTAAACACAAACTAAATAAGAAAAGAAGTTCGCCGCAACGCGACGATCGTAAGAAAACCTAGTTTGTTTTCAAAACCACAACGGAAAAAAAAGTAAAAAGATAATTTTCAAGTCAACATAATATGATATAAATATTCATTATATTATTTAATAATTGTACTTGGGATCTGACACGATAAAAGTCGTTTCTCGTATTTGAAATTGGGATGCTTCTTTTTTTTTCTACAATCCACTTGTCACGTTCGTATTACTATTTATCCATTTTAGTTTTCCAACTTGTATAAGTATAATAATCAACTTAGTTGACTTTTTATCGATAATCTAAGTTTTTTTTCTCTATATCGTATTTTTTTATCTGTCACAAAAACCTTATTTTATGATGATCATGCATCCATCATTAGTCTCTATTTCCTGGTCCCAATCTATTAGATTAACATATTATCAAACATATATATGTTTGGGTGGTGAAAAAACACGGAATCACCTTCGGAATGATTGGAATCGCTTTCTCTGAGAGAAAAAGAATCACACCTTGTTCTTTCTCTTCAATTTATACTTGTCAGGGAAAAGAGAGAAAAGTGGGGACATAAAGACGGCCGGTAGGGGAAGAACCTCCTATTTCCAGCTATAAAAAGTGTGTTTGCCCCATATCATTTTTTCTAATAATGAGGTGAAGACCTCCTTATATAGGAGACATGAGTAACCATAACCTCAATGGGCCAGGCCCAGTTAGGCGTTGTCTCTGCAAGCCCACAGCATAATGTAGTGTAAACCACAACGCTGAGATTCGCAGGTTAGTACACAATAACAAATAACATAATAAAATACGATAACACAATGACCGATCGTTTGAGTCTGGTTCCATACAATACCTTTACAGGTGGTGAAGAAAATAGATATTCAAATAAATGAATATCATAACCAAGAGTAGGGTGTAAACGAGTTGAGGGGTTTGAAAGAGCATGAGACCGAGCCAAAGAATAAGCTAGGTTAATATACATGTCTAAGCTCGAGCTTCACTTATCGAGCTCGAATAGCCCCCAAAACGTAAACAAGTCTATTAGTTATATTATTTTTAAGATTGAAAGAATGAATGCTTTATTTAATTCTGTCTATTCTCACAATATTTAATGTTTTGCATAGATACTTCTCATATGTATATCCCATATGTATATGTATACATAGATAGTATATAGTGAAGGGTTCAAATGAGAAGAAATTTTTTATAAGAAGAAATTTCAACCAATAAAAATGATTCATTTTACGTCATTTAGTTTTGCATTTAATTTTTATATAAGGGTTTATTGGTAAACTTACATAGATCGTTCGTTTGTATTCTTCCCCTTTAATAAATAACTAAATTAAATTTGTAACTACTTTTCAAAATATATATTTTCTTTCAAATTAATAAACAACTTAGTTTAAAATGTAGAATAAATTACTAGGTGTGTAGGATAATATACGAGTTGTGTAGGATATATTTCGATGTGTGTAGGACAAAATTCTATAATGTGTGGGGTATATGTCGGAAAATTTTGATATGTGTAGGTTTTGTAGATTATATGTAGGATAATTAATTATTAGTTGACTAATTAATTATAGAGAGAAAAATTAATGAGATGAATTATAAATAAATTAGTATTTTATCTTATGTTCTTTCTTCTTTTTCCTCTTTCAATAATTTTCTTCTCATATGATCTTCACTTACATAGATATATGTATAATGTTTATTTCTTTAATTCTTTATTACGCACAAAGCCACAAAATATGATTGCATCCCAATCGGGTTGACTTAAAAAAAGTCTGCCATTATTTAGCGAACCCAATGATACAGAGAATAACTTTGACTTTGTTAAATAAAATTTATAGTTTTATTAATACTTATATTGAATAAACACGATTGCCGTTAAAGAAACATGAATAAGCACAAAATTCATTAAATATTGATAAGGATTGCCGCAGGGCCGATCCCTAGAATTCAGGCGCCTAGTCTCATACGATTGACCATCGTGGAAGCTGTCTTGGCGGATGCTAGCGCAAACCGATTAGCTGCACCGCCTGCCATCAATACTATTTGTACTTATATTAGTTGTCACTGTGTTAGATGCGCCGATAAGGGCTTGCGCGCATGCTCTATTAAGAGGTGTGTATTGTTTTGCTAAGTCTATGTATGGCCCTCTGCGCACGTGTATTGTAATGTCTTGCACGGGATTTAGAACCATACCCCTTCAACTCTTGTTATTCTGAAATGATTCTATGGGTTGGCAATGTCAATAGGCGACGACAATGCCACTGTCAATGACAATGGGAATTTACACAGGTACCAACCTTTTTGTCACTGTTAATATTCTCAAATCTCATCTCTTAAATGCAGATTGGCTTTTGTAATACACTGGCAATGCTAAATCTTTATCATATATCAATTCCAAACAAAAAAATGAGGCGGTGTTAGGGGCGGTTGTAGGAGGATGGTGAATGGGTGGCGAGTGGGTGGTTGTGGTGTTAGGGTGGCGGTTGAGGTGGTGTTAGTGGCGGTTGCAAGTGGGTGGGTGGTGGTGGCTGGTGGCAGGGGCGGACCTACCCACTGGTGTGGGTGGGCGGCCTCACCCCCTGAAAAAAAAATTAGGGTTAAATTTTGCGTAAAATCTCAATCGCACCCCTTGGAAATTTTCAACCACCCCTTAGAAACAAAAATTCTTATAACCTTATAAAAATGTAAACACTGATTTTTATAAAAACATAACCTCGTTAAAACATAAAATTTTGAGGGTTAAATTTCGCGTAAAAAATTTGCGATCGACGCACGAAAGCAGTCAACAGGCACGATGGCAGCGGCGGCAACGATTGTATTCTCACCGGAAAAGCTTGATTCCGGCCACCACACCACCCGGAATCCATAATTTAACGAGGTACCTTCGTTTTTTTATGTGTTTTTTTTGTTATTTTGATGGCTTTTTAGGAGAAATAGAGTTATAGAAATGTTAAAAGGGTTTGATATTTTATGTGTTTTGATTTATTTTTCTTGTCGTTCTAGACTTTAGTAGCATGATTTTGTTGTTTTGGGTTTTTTTCCGTTCTAGACTTTACTAGGGCTTGAAAATTACAATTGAAAATTATGGACTATGGATGAACATGATTGTCTTTTTGTTTAAGTGTTTAGCGTTTTTATGAATTTATGGATCGATTTATATGTGATACGAACCACGAGTAGGGAAGTTTTGGCGAGATTTCTCAAGATGAACCATTAGGAAAGTAGCTAGATGATGTTTTGCATAGTTTTCAAAAAATGAAAACCCGTAGAGTGCAATTTTAAACATGTTTGTAATGACATTTGATGTGTTTTTTTATAGTAAATTTTAGTTTGATGTTCTTTTGTTTACATGACCCAACCCGATCCGACCTAATACGAACTGAATTTTTTTTATATTTCTAGGTGCCTAAATTCTTTAAAACTATTTCGCACCCCTGTGGAAAAATTCGGGATCCACCATTGGCTGGTGGTTGTGGGATCTTGGAGAAGAAGATGATAATAATAATAATAATAATAATAATAATAATAATAATAATAATAATAATAATAATAATAATAATAATTGTAACGCTCCGCATTTCCGAACTTTCCTTATTTAGAAAGTGTTATTATATTTCTATTTATGGAAACTTGTATTCGCTTTCCTTTTTCCTTGTATTCTGAGAAGTTGATCATAATAAAAACCCGCATTTTACCCATACTTATATACGTACAATTTAATCATTTTGAATGCTTTTTACATACAAACTTGTACTTATCATACGTGCAATACTCATTCTTGGATACTTACTCATGCTTGAAATACGTAATTAGTGAGCTATTATACTTATACATTCACCGTGCATGCTTAAAATACTTAACCCACCAAAACACGCGAAAACAACTCGAAACAGACCAACTCGTACGAAGCCATCACGCCTCGTACGACGTGACCATCCCCTCGTATGAGGAGGTGTCACCTCGTACGAAACAATGCCAACTCGTACGAGGAGGTGCCCAGCTCGTACGAGCAGCCTGTTTTTCCTATAAATACACCCAAACTTCCGAACTTCACACTTTCCGTACACTCTTGCAATCACTCTCAAACTTCTGATTTTCGGGCAGAACCATCTCAGACCTCTCAAAGTGAGTTTAACTCACCAACCCCTTGCAATTTACAAACTTTCTTCTACTTCTCTTTCTTTTTCTTTTGCAACAAGTGTTGTAAGCTAACCTGGTTCACTATCCTTATTGGATTGGACTAGAATTCAGCTAGTGAGAATGTTAGGAGCTTTGGCTACCTGAATTAAGTTCCACACTTCACTTGAACATTTTACTTTCTGTAATTAATGACCAACTTGGTTGTTATTTGCTACCTTGTGCTTTGGTGAATCATATAACAAGACTTAACATCTTCATGCTTGACTTCTATGACGAACTTGACTATATATACGTAAACTTCACTTACTTTTGTATTTTCCTAATGAACTGGCCTGGACATAATGCTAAACACGTTCTGAGTTAGTGTTATGGCTCCAGACTGTTATGCCTCGCGTCAGAAACCCCGTTCACAGAAACCACTATCGAAACGGACACGCAACGAGCTAAAACATTCTAGAACTGTCCCTCCGTGCACAGTCAACTCGTACGAGCTGTAGGTCAACTCATATGAGGCAACAGACAACTCATACGAGCTGCTAGTCAACTGTACGAGGTATGAGTCAGCTCGTACGACTGTATGAGTGGAAGTCAGCTCGTACGAGGAGACCAGTCCCCCTCGTGTAAGGTGGCACTTTCCCGTTTTCTCTTCGAAAGCTTATGTCTCGTAATCTGGATCGAACGTCCAACTCAGAATACTCACATCCTTCTACTTACCCCTTGTAGGGTAACCCCTGGTGACTCCACTTCAACACTCATCAACTCCCGAACCCGTTTAGGAAGCTTGCAAAATTGTGAGCATACTCGACCTATTTTTTACTTTTATCACTTTTGCGTGTAATACATGAAATCTATCAAAATACACAAACATGTTTATACTTAAATCACAAAACAATGCTTTATACATGCTTTATATGCTTAACTTTGATTCACACGTGCTTATACTCATATGCTTATATTCGTCATTAACTTTGATCGAGCCTCCCTTAACATGTATAGCGCTATAGGATTAATGCACCGCCCGCATTCTTGAAGTCGTGTTAAGTTTAATACCTAGGTCTTTTATTGCTATGAATAGATCATGCTTGCGGGAACACTTTGGGTTGACAAGTATAATTGCATGATAGTTTAGCCAATCAGTTTCATGTTGACATATTTGCATTTGTTAAAAACGTTTACTTTATATTATTATTCAAACTTGTATGCTCGTCAATACTTTGTGTGTTGAACTATACTTTAACATGTATTGCAGGTTGATGACGATGATGATCAGGGAACTAAGTAGGATGAACTTAGAAACCCACTTTTAAATTGATTGTTGTTGTACTTGTACTTTGACCCTCTTGTGCTTTCATCTTCAAATGTTGTATTTGTTTCGAATTGATGTAATCGGATTGTGAATTAAATGGAATGAAATTTGGTATCTTTAAATCATTGTCACAAAGTTTAGCGTTATGATTCCTCGAGCAATCTATTTACATCCGCCCCGATGATTCCGCCATCGGTTGGGGTGTGACAATAATAATAATAATAATAATAATAATAATAATAATAATAATAATTTTTAAAAATATTTTGTTTCATATTTTTAAATAATAATAAATAAATAGGTAAAAAGACTAAAATACCTTTGGCTGACCAGACTTAACAAAACAAAAATTAACTAGGTTAGGGCCAAAGGAAGTAACGTGCATGATTTTGAAACATTAAGTACACAACTTATCAACTTTAGTGCCAATAGACAGTGCCTGAAATTGGGTATATAGATAAATGACAAAACCCATAATTTACCATTAATTAAATTCTGATTAATTGACTAGTAGTTGCACTTTATCCCCTTATAAAATACTAATGACCCCCATAATTTTTAAACGGCCATAACTATTCCGTACATTAAACTGCAATTTGCCTCCCCTAGGGTTTGGTGGCGCTTACATTTTGCCTCCCCATCTTCCATTTTTTGGCAATTTGCCTCCCCCTTACAAAACCTCACACTATCCCTCCCTGCCATCAAACCACCATTAGTTGACTAATAGTTTAAGGAATATCATGGTGATTTCACATCCCCAATTTGTCCACTACTTATCAACACATCCCTTAACTTATCCACGTCACATTCTGCCTCCCCAGCTTTACTCTTCACTTCGCCGAACACCCACCACCATCACCCATCATCCACCATTTTTCTGATGAAACATTTTATCATAATCAAACTTGCTTTAGATCGAAATTTAGACCCATTGGAACTGGTGTTAATCCAATTGCCCAAAACGGCTGGTGATTATCACCTAACATATAGTTCAGGTGCAAATTATCCGAAATGTGCAGGTGTTTGGTAAATAGAAATATGAAGGGGTTGATAATTTGCAACTTTTTACTACATGTCTAGTAAAATTAGAAGTGGGGATCATGAATGTGGGATATAATTTATTGTCAGTGATAACATACGTGAAATTCGGCCAGCATGTTCATCAAGACTCACTGAACTTGAGTTTCGCGCCAGGTGTTTAATGAAATGCTTAATCATATTAAATGTGAAAAACACATAAGGAACTTAGCAATCTATCTTGGTCAGGATTTTAAGAACCAATAACAAGAGATGATGATTCTGTGATTGTTAAAATAGCAAAACAGACAGGTAACGTGAAGGAGTGTTATGGTTCTTTTAATAAGATGATCAATCAATTGCAACCTCCACAAGATTATGCATTAAAATGTTTCATGGAAGAATTGAAAGATGACATTCAAATTAAGGTTATAATTTTTAACCCCACAACTCTTTATCATGATTCATGTTGTCTTGTAAAATTACAAGACTAGATCCATTTTAAAGTCAGTCACAACCCACAAGTTGCTAGGAAATTCGAAGAAGCTCATAAAGGGTTTAATTGTAATTTTATAGTAGCAAAAGTTAATAGGAGTTATAAGGATGCACCAAATCTATGATGTAAATGTTTCCACCTAATTGGAGATTTAAGATTGGGCTATATCTTTGTTTCTAGGAAAACGCTTTCTACCTCAAAGTTTACATTTGCAGAACCAATCCAAGATATTGGAAACGTGGATATAGTTTTTAATACAATCCTAGATTTCTTTTTCATATAATAGAATTAAAATACCAAAGTAACAAATTACAAACAAGGGCAGGTAAACGGGCAACAAGCTGCGCCGCAACCCCCTTTTGAATTGCAAAACCAATCCTATTAAACACGAAACGGCCCTTAAAGGTTGAGAGATTACTATTCACAATCAATTGGACCCTGTTTAGGAATTCCACGGCCTCTGGGGCTAGGGACCCAAATGTATCAAACGCGAATGGGATAAACATGTGTTGATTCTCTAAACAAGCCTTCTCGTGTTTAACGACCTTGCCTGATTCCGCTTTCAACGCAGCCTGGCCAGCAACAAACTCATTATCCCTGAGCCCAACAAGAGGGGACACTCATGTAAGGTCCATCCACACAAGCGTGTTTTCCCCTGGCCCACCCAAAAACAAGAATATCAGTTGGCCAAAGAGTAGACTTCCCATCGAGCGGATCTGTCAGAAAGTTCATCGGAGCCTCCTTTTTCACCGAAATCCCTGCCCGCTTTAGAACATCAAAGAGAACATCCCTTACCAAATCATGTCTATATTTAAAACCTGGTAACTCCTTACAATGGACCGCATGCTCGCCAAAAGTATCTAAATGATGTGCTAAAAGTAGTTTAATTAAAAACAACTAAATTAACCTAAATCTAGACTCAAAGTAATATTCTAGACTCGCTAAGACACACTAAACTACTAACCAGCAACTGAACCGATCGACTCTAGTATAACTAAGTAAGTCCGGATATCGAACCCACGAGACTCTACTAACTACGTTAATGACTCTATCTAGACTATGACTGACGCGGACATATTATTTGTTTGTTTGATGGGGTTTTTGTAAAATTCCTACGAATGCAATAGAATTAAACTAGATTAACTAAACCAGAGATTAGACACAAATTAGGACGAAAGTTGTATTCAGTGATGATGAAAAGATTACCTAGGCTGGAATCCCTCTCGTTATCATTAAGACTTTTACAGGAAATTAATGTGATTTGGAACCGGGATAGTTATATTCTAAACCCTAAGAGATACCGAACATGACCCCCGACCCTTCTCAGGAAGATACCTATGGACTCTAAAAGGCTGTTAAAGTTACCGGTTGGCTAGAATCCCTTTCGGTCAGCTAGTATCTAATAAAGTACCTTAATTTGATTAACCCCCTCTCGGTTGAAAACCTAAGGCAACTAATGGCTTGGAATGGTTTAGTAGACAAGGACTCGGTAAGTAAACTAGACTCGTCTTTTCTCAAAACCTAACCAAACAATTTACCAAACAAGATCTACTAACAACCTAACATTTTTCAATGTTAAAATCGGCAGAATATTAAGATCCAATCTACTCTCGTTTACCGTCTCTATGGATATTGGCCAATTCACCATAAAATTAACCAAACGCGCTAGGACCCGAATAATTAACACAAGTTCATCATGAAAGACATTCAACACAACTTGTATGAAACATGCAAACAATCATAAATCGGAAGATAATACGCATATGCACCAAACCAAGAACAAAAGTCTTTACCTTTACTAAAAATCCAAATTCAATATCAAAATCCCATAATAATCTAAACTTTAACTTAAGTTCATCTTTAACCTAGGTAGCTACGAAAGATTTAGCCAATAATAGCCATGAAAGTCATCAAACACAAAGTATAATCAAACACACGAAACATGGTTAAGACAAGAAACGAGAAATAAAGACACCCGAGTGGTAAAACTGCACCAACGATGACTCCCTAAGCTTCGAATCTTCAACCGGTAGCTCCAAGTGCTCGAAAACGCTCCAAAGAATACCCAAAATTCGCCCAAGACTTTTCTAATTCGTATCTTAGGTCAAACTTTGACCTAACTTATGTTTTTATATGTTTCAGCCTTCAAATCTGCAGCTTTACGATACTGGGCTGCAAATAATACCCTACGCATAGCGCGTAGGGTCGTCACATAAGCCGCCGCGTAGCGATATTGAGGAGCTGGGATCTCGTGTCTCTGTCTAGCACGCTAGCGACCAGGAGGAAACGCACCCTGCATAATATCATTTGCTGGGTGTCCTACCGGGGCATAACCTGCGGCCCCTGTCTAGCATCTAACCAAGTAACGGGCTCTGTCACAGTAAGTATACCAGCTAGCTGCAAGTCTCTAATCCAAAAATGCCAAGAAGTTGTACCAACACGCAATGCATCCAAGTTATACTTCCTAAACACCCCTAACCTCTCTGCCAACCTCATGATGTACGGACCCATATCCAACGCAGCTATATGGCTGCCCCTCCTAGATCGATTAAAAGACCACGCCAACACACTAGCCAAATTCAGGTTCCTGTTCTCAACCAAACACATCAACAGAAAACAAATCGATCCAATTAGCCTTTTTTTTACCTGACTTCCTTCCAACCAGATTAGTAGAAAAAACCTTCAACACAAACCTATAGATAGGATCCCGAACAGAAGTAATCAAGTTGGTGTTCGCGAAACCAACATCAACAATAGTACCCCAAAACCTAGCTAACTCTGCACTGCCAAACCATAACTCTCTCTGATTCACATAAACACCCCTCATCCCAGTCAAAAACTCTAGAGTCGCTACCTCTGCCTCCGTATAAAAACCACTAGCCACAGCAAACTGTGGAATCGACATCTCATGAAGTATCCTTCATAGACTGAATGAAACTGCATCCCAGTCAGCAAAAGAACCCTCCTTATGCTGAAAGGTCGAATGAAACTCAACAACTAACTCATCATATTGCGGCCGCTGAAAGGTCGAATGAAACTCAACAACTAACTGATCATATTGCGGCCAATCACAATCAACCATAGCCCGCAATCTCGGCCCCAATAACTGCTCAAATCTCTCACTGGCACCCATACTATCCAACCAATCTCAATCTATCATCCAATGCTCAATCAACTCGGGGCGAATAATTTTCTGAAGCTTTGTCCATTCCTTAGTATTTACCTCAAACTGTAGGAGCAGATGGTTCCTCCTTTGCAGAATGCGAGCTCTATTCACCTGCTCCGGACCCTCATATCGAATACGTATGCGCCTAGGGTCCAGCACAGGCTGCGATTCTCGAGTGGCACCCCTCTCGGACGTTTGGGGCCCTCTTCTTCTTCCCGATGAACTACCCTGACATATCTGCAAAACAAACATATAGATAAAATAAAACAAGCGAAGATATTAGCGTAGGGTTAGTAAACATAACTATTTTTTATATTTTTGATTTTCTAATTTTTTAATCAAAATGGCACAACCTTATAGCATTTCATTCGCGGTTGTAACCGAAAAACCGGGTTACCGTTTACAAAAGCATAAGTTATAAACAACCGAGTACGGGCAAAGTGTTTTGTACCTGTACATGCATATAAGTAAACCCAAGACCAAACTAAACTCTTAAAATGACTCAATGTACACTACCCCCTCCCGGCACTTTAATTGTCCCAATTAAGAGCCAAGTGCCTACCAAACCGGACATTGAGTCCAAACCTGCGGAAAGATTGAGCTTTATGATAAAACTGAATTTAAGTCGAAAAACCCCGCCTAGTGAAAGGAGGTTTTGACCGATCAAATTCAAACCGCAAGTTTGGATTTTTCGTGATACTTATATATAGCAAATCAGTCTAGCAACAATGTCCTACCCAAACCAAGCCTCCCATAACCAGAAAATACCATAAACCCGCCTACATTACGAAACAAAACTGACCCGTCATGAACCAACACCTTAAATATGCAAAACTAGACTCAAACCTGGCTAAGAATAACTACTATATAGTAAATAAGCAAGAAAACATACCAGATTTGTGAAGAACAAGCTAAAAATTTTAGATTTTTAAGTGGCGGATGGTAGTCCCGTGTTTGGTGGATTCAGCAGCAGATCGGGTCAAATAAACGGTATAAATGGATAGGGAAGTGAATTGGGTGATGTGGGTGTAATTTGGGAGTGAATTGGTGTAAAATGGAGGTAGATATGGTGGTTTATGGTGGTTCCCGTCAACAAATTCGCGAGTTAGGGTTTTGGGTAAATGGGGACGATGGTGAAGGTCTGCAGAATATATGATGGATTATGAGGCGCTGCGCTGCGCGTAGGTCTAGGGGTAAACCCTATGCGTAGCGCCAAGGGTCAGGTCAAAGTCAGCCAGTTCACATTAGGGTTTCGCGTAGCGCGTAGGTGAAAGTGATGGAGGCTTGGCGTTGCGCGGCGTGTAGGTTTAGAAGTTCTGTTTGAACCGGGGCTTGGCATAGCGCGTAAGCTGAGCTTATGAGCCTTGGCGTAGCGCGAACCCCCATTTTTAACAGAAAGTTTCGAAATTTTGCCAGCTTCATGCCTTAAAATATTCAAACTTTTACCAAACCTCCCAAAACCTAAAACCAAAAATTTTCTAACACTTGAACTTACCTGGAACTCCGTTTTCTCGCCAATCCTTGCACATCCTCTATTATGAATTACTGCAAAGACTCAAAGACACAAACAAGGACCGATACGCTATGAAAAACAACCGTTAGCTAAGTGAAATAATCGAAAATAAACAAAATTACAATCGGTACAAACTCTACACTTGAACTTTCATTCAAGACACTAAGTGGTGGTACGGGAGGTATTTCGAGAGGAGTTTCCTCTTTCTCAGTGGGATCGATGGGCCCTCCTAAGTAATGCTTCAACCTATGACCATTTACTTTCCAGGTACCTTTGTCTGCTTCATCTTGTAACTCAACTGTGCCATGCGGAAACACCTCTTTTACTACATACGACCCCGTCCACTTCGATTTCAATTTACCGGCAAACATTTTCAACCTTGAGTTATAAAAAGAACTTGTCACCGGCTCTAAACTCCTTCAACCCCTTCGATTTTCTATCATGCAATGCCTTTGTTTTCTCCTTTATACTCCAATATTGTTCATATGCAGCGTCTCTAAGTGCCTCCAATTCAAGAATTTGGAAAAACCGTTTCCTAGTCGCTTCCGTAAGGTCGAGATTGACGTTTTTGAGAGCCCAAGCACTAGGTACTCTAATTCGACCGGAATATGGTAAGCTTTGCCATAGACTATCATGAATGGAGTGGTCCCTAATGGTGTTTTGTAAGCGGTTCTAAACACCCACAATGCATCGTCGAGCTTCTCCGACCAATCTTTCCTACTTTGCCCTACTGTTTTCTCTAGGATTCTCTTCACCCCTCGGTTTGCGTTCTCGACTTGGCCACTAGTTTGAGGGTGGTATGCGGTAGAGAAACGGTGAGTGACCCCGTAGCATGCTAATGGCTTTTCCATCACGGCATTGCAAAAATGAGTGCCACAGTCACTTATGATAGCACGAGGAGTTCCAAAACATGTGAACAACTTTTTCAAGAATCTCACCACCACTCGGGCGTCATTGGTAGGCAAACCTTGAGCTTCAACCCACTTAGAGACATAATCAATCGCCAAGAGGATGTATATATTCCTACTAGAGACAGGGAAAGGTCCCATGAAGTCGATGCCCCACACATCAAAGATTTCAAGAATTTGGATTGGATTTCGGGCATCTCATCCTTGGATGAGATGTTACCGGTGCGTTAGCAATGATCACAAGTCCTAACAAACTCTAGCGCGTCCTTAACTACTGATGGCCAACAGAAGCCACAATCAAAACCTTTTGTGCGGAACATGTGGACCATGGTGACCTCCCATCAATCCCTCATGCACATGTCTAAGGATATCTAAACCTTCTTCTCTACTCACGCACCTCCTAAGGATTCTATCGACTCCTACCCTATAGAGAAACGGGTCATCCCAAATAAACTTCCTAGCATCATGAAAGAACTTCTTCTTCTGTTGGATGGTCATCCCCTTCATTACTACTCCATTCGCTAGGTAATTTTCCAAGTCACTAAACTACGGCATACCTTCCTTCTCCGTCGTAACTAGCTCAACCGATCTGTGAGGGAATCTATCTCCTATCGCCTCCTCACGAATCTCCTCTCTCTCTGGGTCCTCTAACCGCGATAGATGACCGGCCGCCACATTCTCCGCTCCCTTTTTATCCTTGATTTCTATGTCAAATTCGGAAAGTAAAAGAATCCATCGTATGAGGCGGGGCTTAGCGTCTTTCTTTTGGAAGAGATAGCGCAAATCCCCATGATGGGTGAAAACGATGGTCTTTGAAAGTACGAGGTAAGAACGGAATTTGTCGAATGCAAAAACTACGGAGAGAAGTTCCTTTTCGGTGGTGGTGTAATTCTCTTGGGCATCATTGAGTGTTTTACTTGCGTAGTAGATCGGGTGAAAATGATTCTCCCGTCTTTGGCCCAAAACCGCACCGACCGCGTAATCTCTCGCGTCACACGTGAGCTCAAAAGGCAAGCTCCAATTGGGCGAGACAAGAATGGAAGCACTCACAAGTTTCTCTTTCAAAAATTCGAACGCTTTGAGACAACTATCATAAAAAACGAATGGAACGTCCTTTTCAAAGAGACGGGTCATGGGACGTTTGATCTTAGAAAAATCCTTAATAAAGCGCCTATAGAAACCCGCATGCCCTAAGAAACTACGGATGGATTTCATACTCGTCGGTGGAGGAAGCCTACTAATGGTATCTATCTTAGCTCGATCTACCTCTATACCCGCTCGAGATATCTTATGCCCTAAAACAATCCCCTCCGTCACCATGAAGTGACACGTCTCCTAATTAAGCATCAATTTCGTCTCAACACACCTCTTCATCATCCTCTCAAGATTTCCTAAACAATGATCGAAGGAATCGCCATAAACCGAGAAATCGTCCATAAAAACTTCCATCGAATTCTCCACCATATCTTGGAAGATAGCAACCATGCATCGCTGAAACGTAGCCGGAGCATTACACAATCCAAAAGGCATGCGTCGGTACGCATACATGCCATATGGACATGTAAATGTCGTCTTCTCTTGGTCCTCCGGCGCGATGGAAGTTTGGAAATAGCCGGAAAACCCACCGAGGAAACAATAGAATTGTTGCCTCGCGAGACGTTCTAGCATCTGATCGATAAAGGGAAGAGGGAAATGGTCTTTTCCGGTGGCGTCATTAAGCTTGCGGTAATCGATACACACTCGCCAACTGGTGACCGTTCGTGAAGGGATACGCTCATTCTTAGCATTCATGACAACGGTCATTCCTCTATTCTTAGGGACGACTTGAGTAGGACTGACCCAAGCGGAATCAGATATGGGATATATCAAACCGGCCTTCATCAACTTAAGCACCTCTTTTCTAACCACCTCTTTCATGTTGGGGTTGAGGCGTCTTTGGGGTTGCACCACCGGCTTAAATTCGTCCTCCATGAGAATCCGGTGGGTGCAAAAGGTGGGGCTAATCCCCTTAATGTCGGACAACCTCCATGCTATGGCCTCCTTGTGCTCTCTTAGCACCTCAATCACTTCCTTTTCTCCTCCTCCATCAACTTAGAAGAGATGATGATGGGCAAACTCGAACTTTCCCATAAAAACGCATACTCTAAATGGGAGGGAAGGACCTTAAGCTCTAATGGGGACGAAGTGTCTACGGGTCTACTCTTACTTTCCTCTCTAACCTCACAAAGCTCCAATGTCTCGGGACCCCAAAGTGGGTCCTCCTCTCTCAACTCTTCATCTCCTACCTCACTCTCTTCCTCACTCTGGTCGATTACTCCCTCATCTACGAGATCGGCACCACTAATAAAATCAAGAGAACGATCCACGCATGATATGAATGAATCTAAGAAGTAAACGGAATGACATGGACACGATCACTATCTATACCGTTGGGGTGTTGCATCGACCTATCAATCTCGAATGTGACATTCTTGTCACCAACTCGAAGTTGGATTTTACCATCGTGAACATCTATGATTGCTTTAGCGGTGCGTAGGAACGGACGACCTAATATGATTGGAACTCTCTCATCGACCTCCATGTCTAGAATGACGAAATCAACGGGGAATATGAACCTATCCACTTTCACTAAGAGATTCTCTATGACTCCTCTAGGATACTTAACCGAACGGTCGGCCAAGGAAAATGACATACGAGTGGGAGTGAGCTCTCCTAAGCCTAGTTTCTCATAAAGAGAGAATGGGATGATGCTTGCACCTAAATCGGCTAATGCGTTGGCGGGTGCAATAGCGCCACCAAAAAGGCATGGGATGGTGAAAACACCCGGATCGGTGAGTTTTTCTGATAATTTATCCAAAACGACCGTGGAACAACCCCCGTCAAAGGAACGTTTGAGAGCTCCCCCAGCTTATCCTTTCGTTTTAGAAGGTCCTTCAAAAACTTGGCATATTTGGGCATGTGCTGGAGAGCCTCAATGAATGGAAGGTTTATTTTGAGCTGTGTGAATATGTCCAAAAAGTTCCCGTATTCCTTAGCAAACTTTTGTTGCTTAAGGCGGGCGGGGTAGGGTACGCGAGAATGATCTATAAGTGGAGACGGTCTAACCTCTACCGGTCGCTTTTCTACCCTCCTCTCAACTTGAGGTTCCTGGTTAGGTGCGGTACTTGCTGGGTCTAGCCTATTTTGCACCCTCACCGGAACCTCCATCTCTATCTCCTCATCTACATATTCCTCATCTTCTACTTCAATTCTATCTCTAACTACCTCTCCTAAATTCTTTCCACTACGGGTGGTGATCGCTTTCGCAGATTAGTTAGCCGGGTTGGTGTGAGTATTACCCGAAAACTGACCGGTAAGGTACTCCTGGAGTTGCTTAGCGATACCACCAACAGTTCGTTGAAGATCTAAGATTGCGGCTTGGTTATTTTTCTGAAATAGTTCATTTCTTTTGTTCAATTGCTCTTGGTTTCTAATGTGAGAAGTAACTTCTGTTAAGGTTTTCTGAGTAACCTGATCCCTAGTTACCAACTGAGCAAGAAGCTCCTCTATCCTCACCAAACTACCCTCTGAACCTGAACCACTAACCTAACCGTCTCTGTTTGACCCCCCACTGCTGAACTGACCTTCTGAACCTGAACTGCCAAACTGACCCTGCTGATTTGAACCCACACTAGTAAATAACCCATGCCCCCTGTTTTGGATTGACCTGATGGAAAACCAGGGGATTACCGAAAGATCGAAAATTTTTATTATTATTACGCCAGTTGGAGTTGTAATTCGAATTATTATTATTAAATGGATTAGTGGGACCTCGGGACTGACCGGCTATATACTCTACCTGCCCAAGGGTGATCATGGGACAATCTATGGTATCATGGCCTCCTCTACAAACCTCACAACAATCAATTTTTTTCTTGATCTCATCAAGTTCCTTAGTGAATTTTTTCTGAATCATGTCTAAAGAAGCAGCTACCGATGAATCCAAGCCAACTTAGGATACCCCTAGAACGGCCGAAGAGGTACTAGTAACAGGAGTGGAATTCCTGCTGGTAGTTGTAACACCTCGTGTTTTTACGTCCAATAAAGTTCCGACACGTGTCCCGGTAATCCTCATGTACCGTATGGTGAATTAGGAGGGACCGAAGTCGTTGAAACGATAATAATATTCGTATTTTATTATATGAAATAAAGTTGGGGGACTTAAATAAAATTTTAGATTTTTTAAGTTCTGAAGACCCCTTGCGGACCGCAAGGCTCTAGCCATACGGTCCGCAAGGCCACCTGATTCTGTGGGCGCCTGAGGTCCTTACGGACCGTAAGGCATAACCCATACGGTCCGAAAGGACCTGCCAGCAAACAGAAAGGTGGCAGCAACCTGTTCTGTCACACTTGTCGAGTTTTGGCACCATCCTTGCATGCTTGCCACGTCCTAGAACCTTTATGTACGTCCCTTAACATCTGGCAACACCTCTTGGACCTTCCTTAGCCTTTAAGATGAACAAATTGTGAGTTGCAACAATCTTCCATACACATTAAACTCACAAAGTTCATCAAGTGAGGCTCCTGGCCATCTTCAAGCATTCCTCTGTGTTCTTAGCATCATCTTGATCCTATGTAAGTGTTCAAATTCGTGCTAAGTCATTTTTTTAAGGGTTAAGCTTAGATCAAAGTTCCGTCGTAAAATCGCCTTGACTTTGATCTAAATCCATGTTAGTCCAGCCATTGGTCCTAACGAAAGTGGCTACGTGATTGTGATAATGTAGGTGTTAATCCCTCAAGAGGGTACCTCCTGATTACCACGAATTCATGACCAATTGACGAGTCAACGTAAAAGTCAACAAAAGTCAAAATGGCCAAATTTGATAAAAATGCATAACTAAGTATATAGATGTTATAAATAATGTTTTGATGCACAAACAACTTAAAATATAGTTATAAATTAATTTGACTCGTCAAGACTCGGTCGAGATTCGGTTTCGGCCGAAAGTCGCAATATTTGACTTTCCTTTGACCTTCGGTTCTGACCCGATTTAGCCATTCTGGCTACTGAATTTAGTTCATTTTAGGATCATATTCAATTGTAGTATACCCCTTAAAGTCATACTACTTGATTCTTTAAGAATCTGAGTTTACATACAAGTTCCGCTAAATTACATAAACTTTTGAAAAAGGTCCTTTTTGTACAAATCAAGGTTTAAACATCAACGCATGTAAAAATAAGCTATAAACTGATTTGTAAATATAATTTGATTATTTTGATGTCAAGAATCTGACCAAGAACCCAGTTTTGATAAAAGACGCAAAATATGTGTTTAAATGGCTAAAATGCCCTTTTCGACATTTTAGGAAGCTTAAGCATGGTTTTATCATCAAAATAAGATACCCACTGATGTAACATGATAAATAACATATTTTGGTTGTATAAAACATGTCATAACTTCAGTTTACCTTAAATATCGAATTTAACGGCATTTATCGACTTTTACGCCTTTTCGGCGCATAGAATGGTTTAAAACCATAACTATGAGCCAAGACTTGTTACCAATTGATTTTTAAACTTATTTTCATCAAATTAACAATAAGTACAAGTCCCAAACTCCGTATCCCAATTTTGACTTCAAAGCTATGTGTGAAATTACTAAAACGCCCTTACGGGACATAGTTTATTTCAAAACCGTCAAACACACATATATTTTATATCCTACTGTTATAACATCATAAAATAATTATTTTTACAGAATATTAATGACCCTGACATCAGATTCTTATTACACATCTTTTATAAACTTTAAAATGACCAAAATGCCCTCATGAGGCATAAATCGGTTTTAAATACATTAAGGGCCTATATTTTTGAAAACCCACTGATTTGTTAACATAAATTAAATATTTTTTATATGGAACTTATATATGACTTATTCGGTTACCCTGTTTCGCTTATACGCTTATGGTTAAGCATAAGTTACTAGTTTACGTAATTTAACCGAAACGGGTTTAACTTTGTCATTTCCTTATCCAAAACCAGAATGTTGTTGGTTTACCCATATTAGACAAGTTTATATACTTGTTGGGTCCAACTAACATCCTATTCCGGTCACCGCTTAATCTAGCGTATCGTACCGCATTGTTTTAGCGTAAGACTAACCGTTTCAAGTCTAAGACTTAACTAAGGACCCGTTAGCATTCTAATATTGGTTAATAATTACCATCACTCCAGACTGAACGCCTTCCGGTAAATTGTGCCTGTACTTATCTTGGAAATTGCGGCTGAGTTTTGGACTTCTCGAAGACTTAGCTCAGGTAAATACTCTTAACCTATTTTCCCTATACGGGCTTGGGATACGGTAAATTATTATCGCTTGGTCCGGTATGGAAGTTATGTTTTATCCACTTGTGATAATTATTTAAATTGCATAACCCGGTTTTGATCTGTTTTGTCTGAAACTAAAACATTGGGGGCGGACTTGACCATGTCTGGGATATCTTGGCTCACTAAAGTGCTAGTGGCCACGACTTAAGCAAGGTGTAGGCATATACCGGTAATTGCTATTATTAATTAATGTCTGCTTTATGTGTGAAAGTTCAGTAGTGGTGTGTCAGTCGATCATGTCTCGGTTTCTGTACTAGGCCCCACATGTAAAAGACAAACATGTAAATCTGTATACAAGGTCTTTTGTACTATCCCGAGTTATTTATGAAAGTGTGCCTTGTGCACCTAAAACCATTTTCAAAAGGATTTTCAAAATGTGTCGGCTAATTGTATTTACCAGTGTAAACTGACGTATTTTCAAAGATTAAAAATTAAGGTACAAGTACGCAATAGGCCGGAAGCTGCGGGGCGTTGACATTAAAGAGTTGCGACCTTAGAGTTGAGCCTGTAGAGTCTGTTTTCATTTTGTATGTTATCTGATCCGCCTGTGGATCATATTACAAACCTTGTCTGTACATTTTTTATGTTTCGAACTCTGGACATTTTATGGTTTGTAATAGTTTATATTTTATTCCAAGCCTTCCGCTGTGTTGCTCTGTGTTGTAATTGGTTATGATGATATCAACTGTACGTCACGATACCCCCCCCTCGGGCCCACCGGAATACATGTGGAAATCGGGGTGTGACAGTAGCGCTATAGTCCATGTCAGAATGTGCAAAGCTTTCGAAAAGATCATTGCACTCAGCTACTAACTTCTTACCCATAAGTTGCCCGCCAGCTGAAGTGTCAAACCGGGCTCTGATCTCTAGGGTGAGACCATTGTAGAACTTTTCTACAAGTATCCAATCTGACAAGCCATGCTGCAAACAACGAGAGAGTAGGCTTTGAAATCTCTCCCAGGCCAGGTGATACGGCTCATCAGGTTCCATCCAGAACGAATGGATCTGATCGCGTAGACGAGATGCTTTTGCGGGTGGAAAGTATTTAGCTAAGAAAGCATCCGTAAACCTGCCCATGTGGTACAAGTGCCTGCTGACTGCGAATCAAACCAGATGGCTGCGCGGCTAGCAAGTGAAAAAGGAAATACCTCGAGATAGCGAGCGTCAAGGTTGACACCTTCAATGGAGAAAGTGCCACACAAACGGGTAATACGATTGACATGAGCTGGCGCATCCTCATCCTCACGACCGTGAAACTGACAAGAGTTGGTAATGGCGGTCATGATGTAGGATGGGATTTGCCAAGATTTTTCATTGGTGATGGCGGATAAAGTGATAGGGGAGTTCATACTGGTGAAACCGGTGGTGGCTTGTTGGTAAACGGTTCGGTTGGCCCTGTGGACAACGGGTGGTGGACTTTGGGGACCGGAAAGTGGTGGGGAATTGTGGGGTGATGACTTCGGGGTGAAGTCAAAGTTCGAAGGTTTAGATTGGAGGGTAGAGTCAGAATGGGTGGAAGATAAAGGTGTAGAAGTACTTACCATGAAAGAAGAAGACGAGAAGGAAGGCTTGTCCGTAGGCGGCTTCGGCGAAGGTCCTTGCGAACGCGTTTGGGGCATCCAGTGAAAAACCGAAAAGAAACAAGTAAGACGACTCTAAAACTGACTTGACAAAATAGAAAGGAAAATGACACTATTTTAGACTCCTATGACTCAAACATGACAAATAGCACGTATGATATCAATTAAGTCCAAATAAAGTGATTAACGCAATCGCTACGAGTCCCCGGCAATGGCGCCAAAAAGTTGATGTGCTAAAAGTAGTTTAATTAAAAGCAACTAAATTAACCTAAATATAATCTCAAAGTAATACTCTAGACTCGCTAAAACACACTAAACTACTAACCGGCAAGTGAACCGATCGACTCGAGTATAACTAAGTAAGTCCGGATATCGAACCCACGAGACTCTACTAACTACGTTAATGACTATATCTAGACTATGACTGACGCAGACATATTATTGTTGTTTGATGGGGGGTTCTGTAAAATTCCTACGAATGCAATAGAATTAAACTAGATTAACTATACCAGAGATTAGACACAAATTAGGACGAAAGTTGTATTCAGTGATGATGAAAAGACTACCTAGGTTGGAATCCCTCTCGTTATCATTAAGATTTTTGCGGCAAATTAATGTGATTTGGAACCGGGATTGTTATATTCTAAACCCTAAGAGATACCAAACAAGACCCCCGACCCTTCTCGGGAAGACACCTATGGACTCTAAAAGGCTGTTAAAGTTACGAGTTGGCTAGACTCCCTTTTGGTCCCCTTGTTTCTAATAAAGTACCATAATTTGATTAACCCCCTCTCGGTTGAAAACCTAAGGCAACTAATGGCTTGGAATGGTTTAATAGACAAGGACTCGATAAGTAAACTAGACTCGGCTTTTCTTAAAACCTAACCTAACAATTTACCAAACAAGATCTACTAACAACCTAACATTTTCCAATGTTAAAATCGGCAGAATACTAAGATCCAATCTACTCTCGTTTACCCTCTCTATGGATATTGGCCAATTCATCATAAAATTACCCAAATGCGCTAGGACCCGAATAATTAACAGAAGTTCATCATGAAAGACATTCAACATAACTTGTATGAAACATGCAAACAATCATAAATCGAAAGATAATACGCATATGCACCAAACCAAGAACAAAAGTTTTAACTTTACTAAAAATCCAAATTCAACATCAAAATCCCATAAAAATCTAAACTTTAACTTAAGTTCATCTTTAACCTAGGTAGCTACGAAATATTTAGCCAATAATAGCCATGAAAGTCATCAAACACAAAGTATAATCAAACACACGAAACATGGTTAAGACAAGAAACGAGAAATAAAGACACCCGAGTGGTAAAACTGCACCAACGATGGATCATTAGCCAGTACGTAAGAATTTCCCGGTATTCCACTGCCGACATATGTTGGCCTAGTCCTTCAATGGGGATGACTGTAAGGAAATCCTGAGAATGAGGTGCCCGGAGACAATCAAACACAACTTTCTGACGAGGGGATAGACTAAACTTCTCTCCCAAACTCTGGATAGTTCTATTAAATAGGGTACTCCCCAAAGCATTTTGGGCTTTAGGGGGTCGGTGTCCTTGTTAGAGAAACCGCCAAGATCGAAATCCGGAAGGGACATGTGCATGCAATCCAACGCGCACATATAATTAGAATCTAACCCGACAATACCACATTCCCGAAGAATGTGGTCCTGCAAACTCCAAGATTGCTCCCTCGAGGCCACGAAAGCATACGTAGATACATCCTCAGCCGAACATAAACCCAAACCCCCAAAACGGGTCGGGAGGGATGCAAGCCTCCATTGAAGATCCCCCAAAAAAAGAACCCCGCAAACCACAATGTCCTCGATAGCTCTCCGAAGGCCTTTGTTAAAAACCAAAACAGCCTCCCCAACAAAAGTGGGTTGGCACGTTCTGAGGCCAAACAACTTAGCAACACCCATGCAAGAGCGCAGCAAGAGGAGCTCGCATTGAGGGTCCCGCAGATGTGGAAGATAGCTCATCAGATCCACTACACAAGATGCCATTTTCACGGCTAACCTACTGAT
Organism: Scalesia atractyloides; assembly: GCA_947069175.1. Lineage (NCBI taxonomy): Eukaryota > Viridiplantae > Streptophyta > Magnoliopsida > Asterales > Asteraceae > Scalesia > Scalesia atractyloides. Next base: position 21,981,138 of record CAMTDV010000004.1, read on the forward strand.
AAAACCCGCATCCCGACTAACAGCGCCCCCAATGAGTTTGACACCCGACACCGGACTTCCAATCCCACTAGGAAACAAACCCTTTTGCACCTTAACTCCATTGCACGATGGCCAAAAAACTTATGGTTTCTTGACGTTAAGTTGAAGCCCCAATCAGGGCCCCATAACCCTGATGATTTCTAAAGCTTTAGCCACCTCTTTAGCATCTTCTATAATTGTACCATCATCCAAGTACCAAGCATGGAAAAGTAAATTGCATCTATCTCGTATCTAATGAATGAGGGGATGCAAAACTAAGGCAAAGAGAAGAGGCCCCAAGGGGTCTCCCTGCTGAACCCTAGTGATGGACCAAATATGATCGTCTCCGACATATAATCTAGCCGGCTCTCCATATATAAAATCCACCCATAAGGAAATGGACGGGCATCGGGTTCGAACTTCTGAAAATAGGGCGGTTCTATCCACCAGGTTGAAAGCATTAGAGAAATCAACAGTAATCATGGCTAACGACCCATCCGAGTGGAACACGTTTAAGAACCTATTCGCACTATGGAGCACAGCCTCAGCCCCGTTAGGAATACCCACCCTAAATTGAAAATCAGCAAGATATTTAGCCATATCCTTCCTGACCCCCCTCATAGCCGCCTTAGAAACTAACCTCCTACAAGTTGCGCCCACAGCAATAGGCCTAATCCCGTTGTCTGGTTTAAGTAAAGGCATGAGGGGTGTAGAAGCAACAAACTCTGCCAAGACCCTAGGGCACCTCCCCCCCCCCCCCCAAGCACAAGTTGACCACCTCAGAAATAGCCCTAAGCACCCCGCACGCGATCACTGACCCCTCCCCACAAAGAGCATCCAAAATGTGTTGAGCTCTCAACCCATCCCTCCCACAAGAGGTCCCTTTAGGGAAAGATTTAATGCACCCAAGGACGTTATCAACATCCACAGTAAGGGGTGGCTCCGATAGTAAGTACCCATGCATAGCCGGAGGAGGTAGGACAGGATGTTTAGCCACCAACGCTTTCATAGTATCCTCACCAAAAAGTGAAACCCCCGAAGAACATAAAACTTTAATCGCCGCAGTGAAGTGGCCATCTGCAACTTTCCGTAAACATTGCTTAACGTTGGTGCCCACCCTAGAATTATCGGACCCATGGGGAGGCTCATCAGGGCGCGAAACCACCTCTGATGGTTGGGCAAAAAGCGATAGGATGAGTTCAGCAAAACCATCCACATTGCCCCACGCTGCCAGGGCCCGTTGAAAACTAAGACATTATAAGGACTTCCTATTTCGCGACCTGCGCTGCTGACGATTAGAAGGCCTGAAAACCCGCAACGTGCAACGTGGCAACAACAAAAGTCTCACCCACGCCTCAACAGACTCTGGCGTAGCCACCACCTTGCATAAAGATGTCGTTAAAGCCTGGGAAAAGGCCATGCGACAACTATATGGGATGCTCTTAATTATTTTGATAGGAAGGGAGAAGACACGATCAAGCAGACCCACATCCACCCCCATACCTCCAAAAGAAACAATCTCATTTCCAACATGTGGCGTAGGAATCCCAACAATAAACTCCTCCGCATTTCTCGTAACCGACTTGTGTAACATTCGTCGAAAAACGGGTTTTCAAAACCCGCTTCGGTTATTAATCAAATATCCAGTTATAATTTTTCGTTGCGTATTTATTGCTCAAATAAATTTTAAACGATACATAATTAATAAATATATTAGAATTTAAAAACTATAATTTAAAATTTCTAATAAATAATGAATAAAAAAAATAAATGCAGACGCCGGGTTTCGAACCCGGGTCACTCACAAGACAAAACACACCACACACCGCTCCGCCACACACTGATGTTGTGATAAACATGGAAACAAATAACATATATACTAAAACTAAAAAATCAAAATCCGGACCTCAGCGCGGCAGAACTCGCAATCACCGGAAAATCCGGCAATCCGCGAGTTTAGCCATTTTCCTTTTGACTAAAACACTATAACCGACTTCGACATCGGTTATAACCGACGTCTAACAGTCAATTGCGGTCATAACCGCCGGAGAAACTTTGACCGTGAATCAAGACCCAAACTCGGACAAAATTCATCCAGTTCTACCCTATAAATACCCACTCAATCTTCCGGAAATCCTTTCGCTCAGAACCGCATACTTTTTCGTAGTTGAAATTTCTAAGAAACTCGTCGCCGGAGATTTCCAATTTCATCGGAACATCGCCGGAAATCCTTGATCAGAAAACCGTATTCATTCCTCGACCGGTATATCTATCTATAACTTCTCTGCTGTCTCTTAATTCATACTTTAATCGTTCAAATCGATAATCAAAACTGCTAAACAGTTCATACAGCCGGGCATCGCAAATCGGAGCCGACGACACTTGCCGGAAAACCGAAGCAAACCCGCTGTTCTGGTACACCATATCATTTAATTTCTCTGTTCATTTCAATCAAGTTTAAATCGTGAACGACTAAACAAGAACAGTCGGACATCACTGTTCTGTGTCTTTGTAAACGAAGAAGACGAAGTCGAATATGTGTATAAGTATAATTAAAAACGGATATTCAAACGGGTTAGACACACAGTCCAGCGGTGGACTGTGTGCACAAACAATGCACACGTCCCGGGTTCGAATCGCACACGTTACCGAATTTCAGAATTAAAACAAACATTTTTACAACTGAATCGGATTAGGTCACCGAATGTTAATAAGAATAATTTAATCCATAAGTTAAACAGATATGACACACAGCCCAACTGGTTGGGCTGTGCGCACTCGAACCGAAGGACCCAAGTTCGACTCCGGGTACCTGCAACCGGTTCAGCCATATAAATCGTTTTTAATAAAAACCCAAATAAGTTAAAAGTTAATTAGTATATAAATATAATTAAAAAGAGAATATTTCAGGTTAGACACGTAGCTCAGTTGGTAGAGCTGCGTGCACGTATACGAGAGGTCCTGAGTTCGAACCTCACTCAGCGCATAATTAAACACAATCCGACCGGTCAACGGTCAACGGTCAAAAAGTCAAATTTTTTATTTATTTTTATTAATTTATTTAATCAGAAAATCATTTAAAAATACTTAAAAATAAGATTTTAAAGTTAGAAAACCTCCTTAAACTCACAAAAATAAATCTAAAAATCACATTAAGAGTATGAATTAAAAGTACTAATTTACCGAATCATTTCGTTATTATTTTAGGTTAGTTTTCCTCGTCGATCAAATCCTAAAATTCGTGCGCATCCAACGTCATCAAAGAACGCACCCAATGTGAGTGAATCTCTACCAATTCCCCGTTTTAATCACATTTATGGGTGTATCATGTGTCGTTTAATTCCTTATTATATTTAAACACTTGTGCATCCATCATATCCGTGATCAAATGTGTATCAAATGTGTATCAATTGTTGTGTGAATTATGTTTAGATTGAAGTTATCATTTTCAGTGCATGCATTTCATTAGGCCCATCAGTTCCCCGTGGGATACGGGTTGAGTATCAGGTGCCTCATTCGATCGGCTCCGTTTGATTGAGCCTTGATCTCACATACATCATCATTCATGTCACTCGATCGGCTCCGTTTGATTGAGCCTTGATCTCATATATATCATCATTCATGTCATTTACTCATCCAATGTGGTTTGTGTTTTGTTATATATATATTTGCTCACATGTGATTATTGCACATTTCAATATTAAATACAACAAGAAATTAATAACAATGTTTTCTCAAGGTTCACTCGCCAACTTTTGTTGACCCAAAATATCCCCCATTTTACACATGATACAAGTGATCCAGTTGAGGCAAGAAACACATAGGAAGGCCTAGAAGAATAAATCAGTTTAAGCTTGGGATTGTTTTACTTAGTTTCATTTCCTTGTAATTGTATGGATTTGATTTGAATATTTAAGTTGTAATTTGAATTTAATAAATATGAAACATTTTAGTAAACATCATGAGCTTTGGTGATAACCCAATTATGCCCCGACTCTTATTCCGCTGCGGGTCGGGGTGTGACAACTTGAACCGTGCCACCCCATCTGCATGATGGCACCCCCGACTGAGAGCATGTAAACACATACACTCCCCACATAACCATTGGCCTGAGACCTTAAGAGCCTCATCAACCGAAACAAATAAATCCCAATCCGCGGATACGGTATCCCGCATGGCCCGCTTCTTGTCATCTGAAGATAAATGAAGCCGCTTGATATAGGCCACCAACCTCGGGAACCCCTTGGCCCCTGCCTGTCCATCGGGGCAATGGAAGCCTTTAAAAGGACACAACCAGATACCCCTTGAGGAACCAACACCCCCTCCTCGGATGGAGCCCCACAAACAGTCAAAGCCCCAGACAAAACCCCCCCACGCTAGACCCGGGCATCAACTATTCAAAATACAAACAAAGTTTAAGGAAAACTCGCACTAACACGGAAGGGCACGCTAGATCCGGAGGCTACTACGGAAGGGCATACCCTATCCAGTCAAGACCCACGAACCAAAGGCAACCCACCAACCCATGAGAAATTATCCGACCCAGCAGCACGTAATGATAATCAGCAAGTTTAGATGAAATGTGTCAAACCCCACTTACACCTCCATGTTGCATGCATGTAGAGTAAATGGATAAAATTATAGTTGTATCAGTAACCCATGTATGTTTTTTTTATGTAGGACCAACGTTTATTTCAAGTATGCATGATTTTACTTTAAATTGTAAGTATGCATGAGATAGTGAATTAAGGAAATTGCATCAAAAAATTGTCTCTTCTTTATATGTTCTATTTGGAGTTTGATCCACTCAAAAGATCTCATATCAGTTTTGTAGAGTTCGCCTTTTTTATCTTCCCTCGTATTTGAGTCTATTAAGTCAATCCTATTTGGGATCAGTTGGAACATTAAGGAATTAAGTTGTGTTGAAGTTATAAGAAGGAGAGTGGTTAAGGATGATGTATAAGAGTTTATACATCTTTAAACGTCAAATTTATCCCCATTTATGCGAAAACTCTTCGTATTTTATTGATTTTGGTACTTATTTGAGTTGTTTGTCAAAATACAGGTCCAGGCTTCGGCCCGGTGATGAAACGAAGACTTTTGGAGCAAAATGGATCAAAATGGATAATTCCAGCAAACTACCAAATATGGCACGTCCGTGCCAACACCTGGCACGACCGTGCCAGGTCAGCCAGCATTGGCACTCTCGCCCGCACAATCAACTAACCGTGCATGCACGAGCCATCTCCGAAGAATTATTGACAAGCACGACTGTGCCGCCCCCAGGCACGGTCGTGCCTGAGCCACATCACTTTCTAATCAGCCTATTCCCGAGATCGCAGTGACCATTACCATGAATCATCGATATGGTCGTGCCACCTCGAGAAACTTTGAGCGGGATTTTTCCAGAAATGGTAGCAAACAAGATCGACAGTGCCAAAAGGTGGCATAGTCGTGCCAAACGTCAGATAGCTTAAATACGAGTCTCAAGCTCATTTGCAAGGGAGTTGGTGCATTTTGGTGAAGTTTTTTCTCAAAAATCTTGACTTGGAAGCTTGTTGGAGCCAAGGAAGAGCTTTGGAGAAGGCCTAATCACTTGAAGATCCATCCATTACCATTTAATCTTGTCTTTAAACTTGGTTAGCTATTTATTACATTATGAACAATTTAAGCTTTCTTGTAGTTGAGTTGGCAGTTATGAGCCTTATGCGCTAAACATTTGTGTTGCTTAAACTTGGTTGAAGCTTTTGAATATGTGATAACATGGAAGGAGATGTGTTGATTGTTCTTGTTAATCTTCATAATGATTTTCAGTCTTGTTCTTGGAGTTCATGTACATGTTTGAAGTTGTTGTTCTTGAATGTTTAATCATAAGATATACATGATGTGTTGAAAAGCCCATGTATGGATTATGGTTTGATTCATAGCATGAAACTAGGAATAGTAATTGCCAACATGAATTAAATGGTGATTTGAACATGTGTATGAATTCTTGCACTTGGATTTGGAAAGATCATGATAGTGTTTAAGTGAATTCTATAGTATGTAATTGTGTTAGTATGATGATTTAGGCCAAGATTGTCTTCTAGCATGGTCATGCTTGTGGTTTATCTCAAGAACAAGATGAAGATATTATTTACTTAAAAGAAAATTAGGGTTATTAGTATGTTGTTCATAGTGGTTTTCCCTAATTTGTAGAGTTAAGAGTTTTGACATACAAGTAACTCATGATTAAAGATTAACATTAACTTAGCATTTGAACTTAAAAAGAACAATTCTTCGGTGATTAGAATATTATTTCATTTTAGTATTCCTAATTATTATAAAACTAGTAAACCTTGATTGGACTTAGTTGAACATAGATTTTGCATCAACTAGTTCCTCCCCTTAGTTGTCACTTGTTCATTAGTGGATACTTAATTTAGGCAACATTCGTTAGATATTGTTCTTCTTAGAATAGTTAGTAGTTTGTTATTTGCATGCTAATTTAGAAGAAAAAAAACAAACCCGTTAATTGGAAAGGCTTTAAAGTAGCAAAAATTTAGTATCGAGACACAGCGTCCACGAATTGATATTCGGTTCTTACCGATAAACTATATTACCATCTGATGGGTACACTTGCCCTTTGTGTGTGTAGTTTAGTTCTTGTGAGAGAACCTTTTTAAAACTAAATTAAATTCATTTATAAAAATATATATAATTCACGCACATCAAAGGACATGGTATATTCTTTGCTTCAGGATAAATTCAATTTATTGTTATTGGAAAATCGGCATGGTGGTGGTGGGGATGATGATGGTGGTGGTGAGTGGTGGGTGATTGTAATAATAATGAAACCACACGAACGCATTATGTAATAGAAAAAAGGCTATAATAGTTATCTACTCACTTTTTGGATGGTCAAACAAACAATCAACTGGCGGAGGGGCGCATACCATGACAAAATACATGCACGGGGAGCCAAAGTGCAAAAATGAAAGATATGGAGGCAAAGTGCAAGCGCCACCAAACCACAGGGAGGCTATATCAATCTTTTTTTTTTAAATCACACTACTAAAACGTGCATTTGGTATAGTTTTTGTAATTAAAAATCACACTCCATAATCAGTTTTATAATTAAGAAAAAAGTTACACTATAAAACGATAACTTCGATTTCAGCTTCAGTTGAGGGTAATAGCCGAACCGATCGAACCATACACATCTAATGGTGTCTATTTCTCGTTGCATCATATTGGCACCCTTCTAGCTATGAAACACTTCTAGCTATGAAACAAATATAACGTAGTTAAATATTATCAAACATATATAAGCATAGTCTATTTCAGACAATGATTTAAAATTTATTAAGACAAAATATTACATAATTAAACATTACAATAAATAAACCGTTAAACACTCCGGTTATCTGCGGGTTGATGAGCTTTGTGTTGACGCGTTGTATTTTTCAACCGAACACAACTCATATATTTACTCGGATTGATGACACGTAATAAGACTATGGGGGACGTGTGATTAGCAGGAAAGGACTTTCGAAACATAAGGTGGCATACCTCATTCTATTAATTTATTTTGTTTATTTCTATTTTTTATTTTTAAAAAAATTAAGTTGTACTTTGATAACGTATATTTATATAAAAACTTATAAAAATGTTTGTAAAATTATAATATATAAATCTATTAAAACTTAAGGGCTGTTTGTTTACCTCTTAATGAGGTTCTGAATGGTTCATGCCTCTTACTGGTTCAGCACTTAATGGTTCAGACTATTTGTATCGCGAACAAATGTCTGAATGGTTCAGACATTTGCCTCTGAATGGTTAAGCATTATACTGAGTCTGAATCGGTCAGACCTTTGCCTCTAAACGATTAAGCGTTACACTGTCTCTTAATGGTTCAGACCTCTTACTGGTTCAGTACTTAATGGTTCAGACCTTTTACTTGTTCAACACTTAACTATTCAGAAGTTATCAAACAACCTCTTAGTAAAGCAAAGCAGACATTAATTTACAACAATAAAAATTAAGGTATATTTTAAATTTATCTATAAAACTAAACTGTTGTTAAAATGAATAAATAAATTTTCATTTTCATTTTCATTTTCAATATCAACAATCTTAATATGCGGGAATAGTAGTTTACAATTAGTGATGGCCTTCCAATATCAACAATCTTTATATGCGGGAATGGTAGTTTAGCATTAGTAGTGGCTTTGGGCGTCCACCACTGTTTATTTATTTATTTATTTTTTTGCTTTTGTTAACTTCAATATGTGTATTTGAGTTTAAAATTACAATTTTAATCTCAGTTTAAAATAAAATTATGTTATTGTCCTCATCCAAAAATTATGATTTTATCCTTTGTTTGAAGCTACGATTTTGCTCCAGTTCAAAATAATTTATAGTTTTGTCTCTCAGCTTAAAATTACGAATTTGTCATCAGTTTAAAATAATGAATTTGTCCTCATTTAAAAAATTACAATTTTATCCCAGTTCAAATTTGTAGTCTTACTATCGTTTTAATTTTTCTACCTAGCTCAAAATTACGATTTTGCTTTGTGTTCAAAAATATGATTTCGCTCATTGTTTCTAACAAATTACTATTTTGCCCCCGGCTAAAAATTATAGGCTTACTATCATTTTAGTTTTTTTGTAGCATAACTATGGTAGTGTTTTGGTTTAATTGGTTGACTCGATATATTTTTTGTCGAGATTGTGTTATAAATAGTATGTACAAATAACTAAAATAAAGGTGTGCATGTTATGAAAGTACGAAATATTCGGTTTAGCGCCCCGCAACGCGGGCTGCGCATCCAACTAGTTACTTACAAAAGATAAATGTAAAAGTTGGTGATTTCAGTGAAACTTATAAAAACGTTTTTGACATATAAAACCATTGTTTAAGAAAAGTTGGTTATTTCAGTGAAAATTATAAAAGCGTTTTTTGACATACAAAAGTCAAAACCATTGTTTAAGAAAAGTTTGTGTGTTAAAAACCATACAAAACAAATCGTTAAAACTTAAAAGGGCCCATACATGGACACTCATTCCATGTATTGGGCCTTCAGGAAACCGCTGCATGTACATTAAGCTACAAAATTCCTGCTCAAATTATATAAACCTAAAACACTAATAAACAAAAAAAGTATATATATATATATAAACCTAAAACATTAATAAACAAAAATATATAAACCTAAAACATTAATAAACAAAAATATATAATCTGTACAAGACTATCATATAATTTGGCCATCATTGTTCCTCTTATCCTCGTTCTCCGCCAAAAAAAAAAGAAGATAATAATACCAACTTTAACAACTCACTCAGACACTTGAGATGATCTTTTTATATAAATGATTAAATGTAGTGATTATATATATATATATATTTAGCATTCATTTCAGTCTTCAGGCAGCGCTGTTGGTGCTGTAAATGCAGGTTCTTCACATTTACAATCCTTGTTGGTCATTTGGTTCTTTGGGGTATCAATACATCGCGCCATCAGATTCTGCGATTGTATTGGATGCCGAAGAATCAGGGATTTTAGGACCTTTTACAGTCCTTGATTTTGGTGTCCCTTTTTCCGTTGTAGCTTTTCTCTGCAAATGAAACAGGTTAGTTATTGGTAACAAAAAAAAATGTCGGAAACCCGTTGACCTGTGGGACCCGGTTCCATACCTTCTTACTGGACATCGATTTATCAGCAGGAGAGGTTGTGTATGTGTCTGGTGGAGGCTCAAGAGCCGAAAGATCTTCAAAGCGTGCATCACCTTCATCGTCTATCCTTATAGCTTTTGTTCCACCTTTTCTCTTTTGTCTATCTTTAACCTAAAATAAAAAAATTAAATGCATGATAATCAGATATAATAAACTATCATTAATTTATTTTAACATTCCCACATACAAACTTTATAAAATCTTTGACAAAAACGGTGGGTTATGATACCTGTGGAATTTCTTTTAGCTTTTGCTCCATTTGTGCATCATCAATGAGTAAAGAAATAACATCTTTGGGATCCAATATGTCACCCTGTATGTGACCACCGGTCATTACAAGTTGCTGGACCGTACTTTTTTGGCTAGCTCTCTGTAAAATCTTTTCTTCAACCGTTTCTTTGCAAATTAACCTGTAAACTGTAACCTGCATCATGAAAAACATATGTTTCAAACTTTTATATATTAATCCGAAAACAACTTAAAATTAAGTATAACAAGTTCATGTTTACATGTTAGACCCGTTAGAGATCCAACATAACCCGAACAACCCATTTGACAAGTATTCTTCTAAGCTATTGTTTTTATTATTTTACTTGTTTTGACTCGTGAAGTATAAAGCGTAGGGATGAAAACGAACCATACATTCGGCGAACATTTCGTGAACCATTCGATGGGAAGTTCGATTGTGTTCGATAGTTCATTAGTGTTTTTAGTTTTTATATCTTATTTAAATACTTCAAAATTCCGACAAATAAAATATCTATTATATATTTTGTTCATGCACGCTTGCGTGTGTTCGTTTGTTTCCATTTGTGTTTGTGTTCATGAAGGTTAGTTTGTGCCCATTTGTGTTCATCAACGTTCGTTTTCGTTCGTTGCCTAAAATTAACAAACACAAACGAACACAAACAAATTCATCTCCTTAACAAACGAACACGAACAAATTCATCTCCTTAACAAACGAACACAAACATAAAATCTCGCGTTTGGTAAGTGTTCATGAACACATATATTTCTCAACAAAGGAAAACTAACAAGGTCTTGTTCGTGGGCGTTCGGATCATTTGCAGCCCTAATAAAGCGTATAACCCGAATGACCCATTTTCTTTTCACCTATTTTTTCTATATTACTTGTTTGGCCCGTTTTAAGTAAACGGGTCGAAGTTTGTGAAATAGAAGCATGTGAAGTACATGACGCATACATAACACATGACACTAAAGTTTGTGAAAAGAAAAAAAAAAGTTAATAATGAGAAAGCGAAAACTAACATCTTTAGTCTGGCCCAAACGGTGAGCCCTATCCATGGCTTGTAAATCGAGTGTTGGATTCCAATCACTTTCATAAAATATGACTGTGTCCGCAGCGGTCAAATTGATACCAACCCCACCAGCTCTTGTGCTCAGTAAAAATACAAATATATCATTTCTACAAGAAGACAAGCGTTAGCCAAAGGACAAGTGTATCTTTTAGAGGGGACTCAAGAATAAAAAAATAGGGCAAATGTCACAAAAAAAAAAACTTTTGTCCTATTGGTGATTATAATTATCTTTATACGTTTTAGTGATTACAAGCTTTTAAAAGGCCTGCTTTAGTATTCACTAAAAGTAACTGTTTTTTTTTACATCTACTCTAAAATACCGTGTCTCAAGATAACTGAAATATACAATTCAATATGAGCAATAAGAAGCTCTATGGATTGGGATTTGAAGATGCTCATTATATTGCCGCTAATGTTTGATATGTTTTAGCGAAATAACAAGATAAATCATCTACAAGTAAAATCACATTCGTGGGCAATTATCTTGGTAATTAAATGACAGATCATTTGGGTTTAGAAGTTTGTTTAATAAAGAATCCGCGGCAATAGAATACCTAATAAGAATCAGAAACAAGAAGCAAACTTTACACTTTTCCTGATTTTAGCAAAAACAAACTTCAATTTATAACCAATTTTAGCAATTAAACAACATTTTTTTGCCAACTGAATTTGTTGAATCTTCAAAACTGCTGACGTGGCATCTAATTTGGCATTTTCGTGTATAAATTATAAGCATTTTTGCACATATGGCATCTGATATGGCGCTAGAATGTCATTAACAAGTGTCATTCCAGTACATTGATTTCTATTTCATCCAGTTTGCCTTATAAACGACGTGACACAGTAACTAAATAAAGCAATAGGAAATAATAAAATATAATGATAAATTCTCACCTTAGTTGAAAATCTTTGACCATATCCCTACGGTCCGTTATGGTAGATGATCCATCAAGCCTTAAGTATCTGTACTTCCTATAGTTCATGTAGTCCTGCAAATTAAAGACCGGTCATCAAGAAAATATTTCCACAAAACAAGAAATAAATATATTATATATTCAATTAGCAACTAGCAGCATTCGAAACACACCTACTAAATAATTAAGATTTACCCATTGTTACAAAAGGAAAAGGAAAAACTGAAGGAGTTTTTGATACCTCAATAATATTCAACATCTTGGTCATTTGTGCAAACAGGAGAACACGATGATTTCCTGCACGCAAGCGCTTCAAGAGTATATCCAGTGTTTGAAGCTTCCCTGAATCCTAAAGGATTAATCACAATCAATACAAGTTAGCTAATTGACCAGATATGAACTGAGTATGCAGATTAAAGGTGGCGATTTTGACCTATGTAGAACGGGTCGGTTAGATTTTCATACTGTCAGCATATAGGTTAAAACATGCAAGAAACTTGAAAAAGATGATATGTTAGATTTTCATACCGTCAGCATCTTGGCAGGATCAAAACTCTGCATAGGTGGACATGAGCCAAAGATCTTGTGTGTGAGCTGGAGAGCAGGTTGCAAAACAGGTAGTTCTTTGTCGATTTCTTGTATCAAATGGTGAGTAGCACCATCTGGTTTTCTAGGTCCATTCGAGTCAGACGTGCGTGCAAACCCGACCAATAATCTCTTAATCCAAGGATTATGCAATTCCTCAACTTTTTTGTAAGCAAAATCTCTATCTGGACAGTCTGCATCAATCTGCCAATTACACAATACACAAGTCAATAACAGAAGTATTATTTAAAGGCATGTATACATATAATTTAATGATAACACTTACGGGAGGTGCTCTTATTGGTGGAATGAAAGAGAAAGCTGAATGAAGTAATCGAACATCAGATGCAAGTCTATCTTCATGTGAGAGTACCAAAGCCTCAAACGGAGCATCCACGGGTCCCATTGCAAGTCTCCGTTTAAGAATATTACTTTTCGACTTTGATGGTAATAACATTTTAGTTACCGCCCTAACTTTTTCCTTCCCAATATGATTACACACAACACCGTTATTATCCTCCTTTTCCAATATCAAGTCCACAACCCCATCCAAAACATGCGAATCGCATCTAGAAATTGAAAACAATAATCTCTCCATTATAGAAGCATTTGCTACGAATGATGTTTCGGCTGGTGAGAGATCAATCAATCGGGAAAATCCAAATGCTCCGTTTTTATTGAAGGGATCGTGTTTGTCTTGAGTAAATATGGATTGATAAATGTTTAGTGGGGAGAATATGTTAAAATGTTTCTCAAAGAACTCTCTCTTGATACCGTATTTTCCTCTTGATGAAAAGATGTCTAAACTTCGCACAACTTCTTGGTATATTAATTTCGGAATCTGCAAACAAAATTATATATACTATAAATATGCTATTTTGTCAACATCAAACACCTTTAGCCCCTCAACGTTAATAATAAACACCTTTAGCCCCTCAACTTTAATGACATGTTTAGACCCTTGCATCAAACAACTTTAACCCTCAACTTTAATAATAAACAACTTTAGCCCCTCAATTTATTTTTGACATATTTAGCCCCTCAACTTTAATAATGACATGCTTAGCCCCTTAACTAAAACAACTTTAGCCCCTCAACTTTTATAATGACATGTTTAGCCCCTTAACTAGAACATCAAACAACTTTAACTCTCGCGATTTACTTATTTTTATCTACGTTTCGAATCCGCTGCAGAGCGCGGGTGGTAACCCACAAGTTAGTGATCAAGAACTTAACTCTGGATTTCTAGGTCTATGACAAGATACCACAGTATGCACGCTTTCCCTAACACATGATTATGGTCAACTAGTACCAGCAGAATTTGTTTTTTTTTTCTAAAACAGATTCAAGCAATTACCTTATATGTTATAGGATTCTTAATCCCGGAGTAGTATACATCCTCCAACTCCCCAAACGGAGGTGGAAGAAGGGGATTTGGGATATCACCAAAATAGAAATACGAACTTCCTTCATTTCTCTCAAATAACTCAGGATGATTGCAAACCTGTCATCACAAGGAAACATAATGATTTAAACAGAAATACAAAATGTTGATAAATGTGTTCTAACGAGGGTATAAAGAAAAAAGAAGAAAAGAGAATAAGGATTCTTACCTTTCTCAATTGGATAACAATATTCATCAAGTTCATAAACTTTTTCTCATTGAGTTGACCACGGTTACTGTCGAACAACTCAGCAAGAGATATTTTGTTTTTTATAGCTTGGTAAAACGCTTGTTGCCGTGAACTCAACTTGCAATGCACTGTGATTTCAGTCTTTCGAGTCAACTCGGAAACCACATCCTTCTTAACACGCCGCAACATGAACGGCTTCAAAATGGCATGCTGGTGATGAATTAAGAAAACAAAAATAATTATAACAAAAATATGGTGAAGATCTCAAATAAATAAAAAAAAACAAAGTACTTACCAATCTGCTAAGTTGGTGCTCATTTAACGTCCCACCATGTTCAGCATGGTTTTCAATACTGTATACACAGTGAAGCATGATCAGAGAGGTAATTCTTAGTTCATAATACTGTTGGAACATAAAGGAAACACATTATAAAAAAATAAGAAATCTTACCCTTTAGAAAACCACTCATTAAATTGTTCATGGCTGTCGAATAGAGTTGGCATGATGAAATGAAGGAGGGCCCACAACTCAGCCATGTTGTTTTGAACAGGCGTCCCAGTTAGTAACAGACGGTTTCTACAATTGAAGCTGAGTAGTGTCTTCCATCTTATACTGTTAGCACAATTAAACAAAATACAGTGAGAATTAGTAGCCAAAGAAAACTTGAATAAAATGCACAGGCGTGTTTCACTTCAAATAAATTAGAGGTGGACCAGTCGGCAACTAACACATTGGTTATTTACAGAATAAATAAAAATTGCAAAGATATTAAAGCATTTGCAGGTCAACTGAACAGGATTGGGTCCCGTTTTAAACCATTACCTGGTTGAACTTTTGATAGCCTGAGCTTCATCCAAGACCATATACTGCCATTTCACACGCCTGAAATACTTTTCATCGGATACTAGGAGTTGGTAGCTGGTAATAAGAATATGAAATCCAGCATCCCTGTTGTGTCAAAATTAAGTGAATAATAAGCATGTCTGGAATATAACAAAACATGACACAATCTGAAAACTCACATTTAATACGGTAAATCGTATAAAATTGTCTGAATCATGTATTTATCTAGTTTGTTATTATTACGTAAAAATTTAATTTCCATAATTGCTTTAAACTAAAAAAAACATATCAGAATTTATATATGTAAAATAAACAGATAAAAAGAGTGTAAACAGCACCCATTAGTGTCATGTTACCATTGCTTTCGAAGCACAAGGTTGACAATATAATTGTCCACCAAGTGGTTTTATCAGTTTGCTTATACGCAAAGAACACATATAAAAAACAAGCACCCTAACACTTAACCAGAAAATATGGTTGTCTAGATTGCAGTCAGCAATTCACTTGCATATGTATGTCGACTCAAAGTAAACAATACAACAGGAAAGCATAGGCATTTGCTGATTAGAGGAAGCCTAAAGGTTCACTTTTCAAAAGAAAAATCGTAAGTCTTTTGCATAGTTATAGTGTATCACAAAGAAAAAAAATGAAGGAGAAGCATGGAAACAGATGAGTACCTACGATAAAGTCGCTTTGGATTTATATTTTTCCTAAGTACTGTTCGTTCCTGAATACCACCCCAATAAGGAAGTGTTTTTAGGTCAGGGCAGAATCGGCCTATTTCATCAGCCCAGTTGTTCAGGACAGAAGTAGGTGCAACAACTAGAAACGGGCCCCATATATTTTTCTCCTGCAAAAAAATCATAATCGTTGCATGTTATTGCAATTGAAAGTTGAAACAGTAGAATTCAGAGGTAGAAGTCACAATTTTGACCGGTGTACTTTTAAACAGGTTAAATAAAGAGCTTTACTTACTTCAGCCAAATGGGCCAAGAATGCCATTGCTTGAATAGTCTTCCCAAGGCCCATCTCATCAGCAAGAATACCATTTAGACCCTTTAAGAATTAAGACAACAGTCAACATGACAATAGGAAAGAAGGATAAGAATGAAAAATTTTCCATCCGTGACTACTTTCATAATTTGTACCTGCTATAACAATTCACCAGCCACTGTAGACCTTTTAGCTGATACTCCTTCAAAGAACCTTTAAATAGTTCTGGTGTTTGTACCGAAGATGCTACCGGCATAGTTGACCTGAAATAATTTAGAACATGCACCCATTTAAGTAAATACTACTGTAAAAATTTAAGGGGAGTTTGGTTTGTAATTATAACATGTACACACTAAAAACTGGAAGAAAAAAACATACGGGTGTAATAAATCCATGTTGCTAGATCCGGCAACTGAAGAATCAAGCTGTTCAGGGTCCTCAATGCCTGAAGCTTGACGCAGTTTCAAACATTCATCATCGAATGCACTTGTGATCTGTTTCTGTTTAGAAACTGCATCTTGGGCTGCTTTCAGGGCCTCCATTTTCATTTGGGCCTCTTCAGGATCTTCCTCAATTGCAACAGCATCTGAAGAGCCAACGATTGCTTCTTGATCATTGGGTTTATCGTTCTCGAGTACAGTTTCAAGTGGCTGGGAAGAAGCCTTGTTCTGCATGAAGTGACCATAAAGTTCTGTTTGGGATAATAAAAAGTTTAATCTCTGTTGTTGGCGTTTGGCTTCACGAAGCTCCTGTTCACGTTTCAAAGCTTCGGCAGCTTCTTTTTCTTCTCTTTTCCTAATCTCAGCCTGAATAACGGATTGAAATTTCGAATACTAGTGAGACCATTCCCCAAACAATAATTTACTACAGATAGTTTTTCTAGGTATGTTATATGTAAACATCATGGGTATAAGCAAGCTGAATATTACTATATTAGTGTCGATCAGAAACAAATACAAAAAAAAAAAAAAAAACTGCAATGATGCATCTTAAGATAAATGACAAGTCATGGTTGAATGTTCTTTGATCTCGTATAAGCTCTGAACATGAAGATTCATAAAGTTGTTAACTTGCCAACAATAATGATCAATGAAGTAGAAGTTTGTAGCTAGCAAGCAATGCACAGAGTTACCCTTTTAATCAAGCCAACAACTGTAAGTCAATGAATGGTGAACAAGAGTAGCCTTTTCTTTTTACATTGTTAGAAAATACTAATTTGTAAACAAGTATAATGTAATAAAAAGCAGTTTTCAACTTTTTATGAGATTCATGTACACAGTATTGTCCAATAAATTTAGAGTAAAAAATATTAGTATATTACCATCTCTTTATCCACTCTTTTCCAAAACACCAACATATCTCGTGCCAGTTTTCGTGTACGAATTGAAGCACCCCTCATCAACTTAAGTGATCTGCTCACCTTCATTTTTACCTGAAAAAGAAAACAAAATTTAAGCATACCAAATGGTAATAATATATGAATTCTAAAAGACCAGTACTTGAAACTATATTATTGAATTTTGACTAATGCAGTAATGCTTGTAGACACAATAAAATACCTCTCTTTGACAGTTCTCAGAAAACCTCTTTGCATCAGTTAATTGCTTTCTATGAAAGCCGATAAAGAATCTGTGATGTTTTGGTATGTCTTTTCTGACCATATTCACCCAATATTTATCAACTCTATCCGTCTCCTCCTTCTCAATTTCAAACGGATCTTTCTTCCCATTTTGCTTCTTGGGTAGACTACGCTCAATAATCTGGAAGTCAAACAATTCAAAAAACATAAGTTAACAAATCCTGATGAACCATAAAAGTCAACATCTAGAAACAAAATACAAACCTCATACGTGTCACCTTTCTCCAACACCTTCACATAGTGCACTTGCAGCACTCCATTTTCCGACATGATAAACCGCCTAAACCCACCAGCTGCACCCTCAGGAGCAGAATATGAATCCAATGCAGCATCACTGACTTTAAGACTGAACTTCTGTGCCGAGTTGTTTGATGTTTGGGAACTTAATCTTGCCCAAAGAGATTCATATTGTGGTTTGGGCTCACCCATTCCTGATCCACTTCTGGGCCCAAACCTTTTGTCAGCAGACATCATTGAAGCTAACGAGCCCAAATCAAGAGTACCTGTAAGGTAAAACTCCTCCACTCGCATATCTGATGATTTAGGTAAGTTTAACGAGGCAGCTAGCATTTCATAAGTAGGAGGAATCTTGTAACTGACACCATCCCCGATATCCAGATAAGCAGGTTCATAAACTGACCTGCAGATTAAGAAAAAAACGTTTTAAATACAACTATGTAGTATCTTATAATCAACTCCAAAACGCGAATTGATACATCGTTTTACAATTCATACAACACAAACCTATCGAGGCCATACTCCGGAGAAAAATCGGTCTCTTTGTAATGCCCTACATACTGAGGAATCATTTCAATCTTGTGTACTCCCGGACGGCCATTACCCAATTTATGATCCTTTGATCCGATACCACCCTTGTTGCCAAACATACCATTTCGTGTGGAAGCAGAAGCTGGCAAATTATTATGTTTATGCCTTCTTTTGTACTTTGAACATGCTCACCAAGCATTGCTCTATATCTCTCCTCAGAAACATACTCATCATAACTTCCATCCTGGTCTTCATCACTGCTATACGTACTTCTCCTCTTTCTCTTTTCCAACATCATTCCGTTGTTTCGGTCCGTCATTGGCACACCTGCCAAAAGCTAAACCATTAACTTCAACACACACATTTAATCCACTCCATAGCAACCTAAACTCATTCAATCACTAGATACAAGATAAGAAACTTAACAACAGCTAATTCGCTTGTTCCTGTATCAAGTAAACTCATACCGAATACACGAACAATCGTTTTAAACCTGTAATTGAGAAAAACTACCTCGGTTACCTCTGCTCTCACCCTGACTACAATTCGCATAATAATCAAACTCTTCACCTTGGGGCAGTTGAAATTTCGTCAAAGACTACAAATATACAAAACTAGATAAGATAATTACACACAGAATACATAATTACGTCAAAAAACAAACTAAAATACGAACGAAATCACAGAAAACCTAAAACTAACTTCCAGACAAGTAAATTGAAATTCATCCGATACTGAGCGAATACAATTTATAATAATCAAACTCGTCACCTTGAGGCAGTTAAAATTTCGTCAGAGACTACACATATACAACACTAGATAATATAATTACACACAGACACCATAATTACATCACATAAAAAACCTAAACCTAACTTCCAGCACAAGTAAACTGAAATTCATCCGATACCGATACGCAAAACACAATCGCAAAAGCGCCGAACGAGAATTAAATGAAGAAAACAGATAAATACCTCGAGATTGAACAGATTCGAATAGTTATACGAGTTATTCGAGTTCCTGTGATGGCGATCTGAGTCCATACGACGTCAACAAGCGGCACAATGAAGAAATTGACGAGTGAAACCGTGAGTGTGTGAAGAGAATGGTGAATTTAGTGTGAGAATGTAGAGAGAGAATATGAAACCCTAGGTGTGATGGAGAAGAAGGCGGAGGATGTGCGCAGGATAAGAAGAAACAGGCGTAGAAGTGAATTGACATGGTTGTTTGAAAAGGGGAGTGTGCTAATGTGAGCGGGTAGGGGGGTGTGGATTGATAACGTGAGCCGGGTGCTTCAGATCAGCTTCTCGGCCTCTGTTCTACAGAGACTTGCGAAATCAGAGATGGTTGAGATTAGTTAAGCTGTGGTCAGGTCCACTGTAAACGTTTTGCGGTAAAATTATATTTATTAATTATCTATTTAAATATTTATTCTCTTAAAAAGTAGTTAGAGGGAAATTCTTTTTAAAATATAATTGTATTTATTTATTATTTATTTAGTTATTTATATTTAAAAAAGAACAGTGAGAGCACCTTCATGTCACATTCAAATTTCAGTTAACTTAAAATATATATAGGGAGGTTATTTTGAGAACCTAAATATTGCGAGAACTGTGAAAACAAATGAAAAAACTAATCAAAACTATTTTTAATACAAACCTCATTGTACTTAAAGTACAACATCAAAAAGAATTTATAACATCAAATAATTCATTTATCCTCTCAAAATCATTCTTATTATATTTTTTACACATATGAAATATAACAAATTTACACATGTGTAAATGGCAAACTTAGTGGTTGTTTGTTTACCTCTTAATGAGAGACTCTTAATGGTTCAGATCTTTTATTGGTTCAGCACTTAATGGTTCAGACTGTTTGTGTAACGCTCCGCTTTTTCATACATTTCCCTAATTAGAAAGTTTGTGTTGTATTTCTACTTTTGGGAACTTGTATTTATTGTAATCGTCTTTCGTTGCACCTTTGTAAAATCCGAGACTTGGATCATAATAAAATTCGCTAATTCTTGCAATTTATACCTTATTTATTCACGTGTGCTATAACGTTTAAATTCAATATGCATGTAGTACATTATTCGTGATTCTTGACAACGTTTAATAAACTTGCAAATACGTGACCTACATACCTGACTTATACGCTTCTCACACATGTTTTTACGACATTGGATACTCACGACACTTATTCATGATTCACATGCTTATTTTACGCTTAAATGTTATGTTTATATACTTGAAACCACCTTATAACACACTAAGTACCTTGAATCATATCAAGCTTGAAACATAAGGGACCAAAGTTACCAAAAATCAAACATAATCCCCAGATAGGGTGTCTCGTGGCCCGCGACCGTCCCCCACTCTCCCTGTCGCACCCCACCAGAAGACTCGATCTGCAGAAAATTGGATTCAGCTCTTGTATTGGTCACTTTCTCCTTCCCAATCACCATTCAAGCTCACAAACACAAAACCCTACCTCATATATTTATAAACAAGCCTCCACACCATCATTTTCACTTTCCAAACTCTTCCACACTCACAAAACACTCTCATAATCTCTGGAAAATCATATTCAAGGCAGAATCATCTAAGCTACAAAAGTGAGTTCATACTCACTTTTCTTCCATCTTCTTCACTTCTTCCTTTACAAAGTTGGGAATACCTCTAGGGATGATTCCACAGGTTTTCCATGGAAAACCAAAGTGGAACAACATCATTTTTTAGGGCCAACTTTCTGTTTTGGAAGAAATCTTTATAAACTTTCTTTATTCTTGAGTTTTCTTCAAACAAACCTATGTTCCTATGCTCTTAATCAAGATTATGATTAGTGAGCTCAAACAAGGTTGTTCCATACAAACTAGGAGGTGTTTATTCACTCCAAACTTTCTGTTTTGTAAGGGTTTTAACCCACAAGTGTTGTATCCTTCCAAGCTTGTTCTTGTAACAAGACTTGTGTTCGTTGTGTATGATTACTTGGAAGCTTGTACTATCCTACCTTCAATCCACCACCTCACTTGATGATTTCACCTTGCTATCCTAAGTGGTTTACTAGACCTAAAGATAACTTAGCCCCGTTGAACCATCGACACTTAGTTGATTCTTTCCATGTCGAGAGTGAAAACCTGTGTTGATGTTTACTTGACCACTTAGTATAGTAAGAGGTTGTATATTTCCATTTTTATTCATGACCATCCTTGTTCCTCGTGACAACTCGTGCATTGGTGAACCTTACGAAAGAGGTTAAAGGAAGGTTATCCTCCAACCTCCATGCATGACTTCTATGAACTTCCATGATAAACATGATGGCCTTATTAGATAACTATATAATATATATTAAATATAAACACATAACCGAATCCTTAGGAGGCGTTTGGTTCGCGGAATGTTTTAGAATTGGAATTGGAATTTGTATAGGAATTAGAATTTGAGGGAATTGGATTTGGAATTTAAACATTCCAATGGGAATTGGAAATTGTTTGAATTGGAATCTCAATTCCATTTGTATTGTGTTTGGTTGTCAAATGAATTGTAATCCATCACCCCGTCATGTGACACCCGACTATTTAGGTTGTACCGTACAAATGTAACACGTGTAATGAATGAATAAAAGGTTGTATTTGATTATTTATGATGTTTACATATGTTATTTGATGTGTTGGTAAATCCAAAGTTTGATAAAAATTATGTTGGCAATATTAAGATAAAGGCTTATCGTGTAACGGTTAAAATGCGAACGAACGTCGGTGACCGCTTGAATAATGTTAAAATCCTAAAAGTAGTCCGTTATGATTGAAATAGTATATTTAATCATATTCGTGAGGAAAAATAATTTAAAACGCTAAGAAACTCTAATTTTCGAGTTTAAGCGCGTACTGCGTAACACAGCGCGCATACTGCCAAATACCGACAACGTAGCCGGTCCAGGCAAATAAAATATTGATCAGTAATATTTCAGTGAGTTTATTTTTATAGAGCGTTGAAAATAATTTAAAACGTGTCAAAACGTGATTAAAACGCTAGATAAAATAGCCGGTATCCAGTTAAATACCTGTTTAAAGCCAATATACGATATATATATATATATATATATATATATATATATATATATATATATATATATATATATACATATGTATGCGTGTGATGTGTGTGTGGGATTAGAGGTGGCGACCCTAGGGCACTCTCTCTCTCCTCTCTCTTCCAAGTGTGGTCTAGAAACACATGCATAATGATTGCAACTTTTGCCAAAATCTTCTAAAGCCTTCTACAAATCCAAGACACCTTTCAAAAATCAGACTCACCCATTCTCTCTCTATCTAAGCTCGGTCAAACACCCTCTTGCAACATCCATTTTCAAAATTCAAACTTGTTTCTTGAAGAATCCATGTTCATACAATCCCATTTCAAGGTGTATTGAAGATTTAAAAGTGTTTCCAAGAAGGTTCAAGCTAGAACAAGTTCCATATCATCATTTTCATCAAAACCCACTAGGAATCTTGAAGGTATAAAACTTCATCTTGTTCTTGATTCATAGTGCTTGATAGTTATGGAAGTCTCTCTTGTTCTTGAATATAAACACTAACTTGAAACAAATAATACATGAGTTTTTAAAGAAAATGAAAATGGAGGTGTGTATGTATATATGTATGGCCTTATGTATGTGTATATATACATATGAGATTTTGAGTTTTGATGTTTGATTGATTCTTGTTGGATAAGACGTCGAAAGGTGAATGCATGTAATCTTTGGAAGGTTATAAAAGGGTTTTTAAATAAAGTTCATATGATTAAAGTATGAACATGAAAAGTTGAGTTTTGGAATCATATATATATATATATATATATATATATATATATATATATATATGTATGTATATGTAGCCGTGTATAAATGTGTGTATATGCATACATATGAAATTTTGTTAGTTAGTTCATAAATAATACATGCATGCATCTTGTGACGATGATGTACATGATTAGATGAACTTGAATGTTTTGGATTATATGAA
Source organism: Scalesia atractyloides (assembly GCA_947069175.1). Lineage (NCBI taxonomy): Eukaryota > Viridiplantae > Streptophyta > Magnoliopsida > Asterales > Asteraceae > Scalesia > Scalesia atractyloides. The sequence continues at coordinate 22,004,595 of CAMTDV010000004.1, forward strand.
AATGCATTTAAGATGATATATGTATTTAGTTCATGAGAAATGATGAAGATATGATATGTGTGCATTAAGTGATTGTACATGAGCATGCATGAGAATGTAGGTACAAGAAATGATGAGTTAATTATGTTATGATAAAAAAGGTTTTAGATCAGATTATAAACCTTAAAAATAAGGTTATTTGATGTGTAAAAGTGGTATGAAACTTGTCATAATACTAGCTTTGCATGTAGTACATTGTGCTTAAAGTGTTGTAAAATGCATGAAATCGCATGATTTATGCGATCTACACAAAAACTGCACTAATCTGATTATAACCATCACTTTAATCAGTAAATAACATGTATTGTGTTAAAATATGAAGTCGTTTCGAGTTCGGATGGTTATGGTAACATTTGACGCAAAACTATGCGGTAAAAACGGTAAAAATCGTCTTTTTAAGAGGTTTTTACGAAACAGTTTTAGATCAGTAACTAAACTGATATTTTTGATATATATATATATAAGTATTTTAACTTATATTAAGTTTATTTGGTGTTTGGTTAGTCATACGTGACTTCCGATGCCCGAAAACGTTACCGAATCACTAAAATACGCATTTTACAAAGTACACCAGTATGGGTTATTCTTGGGTGAACCTTATGTGTTTAAATGTTTTATGTGATTTAAATGTATGAATATGATAATATGTTGAGTGTTGACATGATAGCGGGAATCTAGACTATGCATGTACACTTGTGAGTTTAAAGCGGTAAAATCGGTGAAATTGCGTTAAATGTGTAACTTATTTGTCGAGCATGAAAATTGATACATAGGTTAACTTAATAAGTTATTTCATGTATGCATGCTTTAAAAATGATAAAATGTACAAGTTGACGAGTTTTCGCGTATTATGATATTGAATATTTGTGTACGTTTATATATATATGTTACGACGCGCAAATCGTATACATATAGTACTTATAAACGGGAGTGATAACGGATATAACATTTTAAAGGTCACCAATAAAATCGTTCAAGTTGCAAAATCTTAAAATATATATATATGAACACACACACACACACACACACACACACACACACATATATATATATATATTAAAGTGCCAATATAATAAAAAAAATAATGATTTTTCAAAAAAATCTCAAAGTTATGTGAAAATTCCAAGATTTGAAGAAACTTAGGAATTTTGTGAAATATTGTTTGATAAATCGTTCCTATGTATATTAGGACGTGTAGAAACAATCGTGGGATCACGCTAATTTAATTACGCACCCAAAGGTGAGTGTCATTACGCGCCCTCTTCTTACTGTTTTATATCTGTTTTGGGGGAAGAACACACCTTAAAAGGATAAGTATACATTTTTGTATAAAATATACCTTTTATTAAACTATGAATATATTTTCGTGGAAAATATATAGATTTGGATATAAATATGTTTCGGGGAGAAGAGTTTTGGATAAATGTGAATATGTGTTTCGGGGAGAAACGAGTGTTAATACGGTGCTTAAGAGAAAGCGACAGTGTAGATTTAAAATTGCTTAAATCTAAAGTTGTAATGAATTCGCTCGTCTCAAGAGAGTAAGTATCGGGTATTAGGCTTACGTTTCGGTGGGGACTTCGGGGAAATTTGTACAACTCGTTATATTAAATTTATCATTTTAGTAGGATATATATAGTGTTCATAAGGTTGGCACCTTGAGTGACCCATTGCGGGCACATAGCGCGAAATTAGCCAGTTAATCATTAATATCGATATGCGTGGAATTGTTGATAGATCTATTGGGTTGACCACCCCGTCGTGACCGGTAGCTCCGTGTCAAGTCAAGCGACGAATTTTAAATTCTGTTATTGTCTAGCGTTGATTATGTCCTTATTGTCAATATGTAGTTCGTATTGTCTTGCAAACATACGAGTCTAAACACTTGATGCTATTAATTTAATATGTGTAAACCTTGGGAACAAGTTGGGGATATCGCTATGGTTTAGGGAACGCTTGTGATGACTGACCCTTGGATTTTTATGGAGGAAATTAAATAGACTTTCTAAAATTTATATGGATGTTTAATTATAAACACATAATATGAAAGTTTTCCTTGGATCAAATTGTTTTAAATTTGAATACGTGAACTCACCCTCCTTCGTGTTGACACTTGATTTTAATGTGTTCTTCAGGTACATGAGTTCGGCTTCGGGAATTTTGGCGTATCTTGTGGTTGTTGATGCATGGTTGTTTTAAGAATGTTTTGGACAACTTTTAAAACTTATTTGGGACCGACTGTATTAAGATCCATAAGGATCGAGACAACTTAATTACTTTATGGTTGTGGTTTATGTTTAAACTTTTAAACAATGTTTTAATTAAGTAATATGTCCAACATTAACGATATATCGTTCAACAAGATATTTATAGGCACCAACTTCCGTCATCATTATGTTTGTATTTCCGCTGCGACGTTTTTGGAGTGTTACACGTCACCCACAACCTACGATTCGAGTCGAAACAGTACGGGTCGAAACGGTTCGGGTTGAAACGGTATGGGTCAAAACGATTCGCGTCGAATCAGTTAATGTCGAAACGGTTTGATTCGAAAAGGTATGGGTCGGTTCGCGTCAAACGATTCGGTTCGGGTCGAAACGGTACGGGTTGAAAAGGTTCACGTCGAAACGATTCGGGTCGAAACGGTACGGGGGCGAAACGGTTCGATTCGAAACAGTACGAGTCGAAACGGTTCGATTCAAAACGATTCGCATCTAAGCGGTTCGTTTGAAACGGTACGGGTCGAAACAGTTCGTGTCGAAACGGTACGGGTCGAAACGGTTCGATTCGAAATGATTTGCATCTAAGCGGTTTGACTTGAAACGGTACGGGTCGAAACGGTGCGTGTCGAAACGGTACGGGTCGAAACGGTCGCGTCAAATCGGCACGGGTCGGAACGGTAGTGATCAGAAAGGTTCGTGTCGAAACAGTTCGATTCAAAATGGTTCGAGTCGAAATGGTACAGGTCGAAACGGTACGGGTCGAAACGGTTCGGGTCGAAACGGTTGAAGATGTTGAAGATTCAAATGAATTTACTTTAATTCCTTCACATATAGGAAGGATTTTGAATTCCTTTAGTTAAAGGAATTTAAAGGAATTCATGCGTAATTCCAATTCAAATTCCATTGTCAACCAAACACATGAAGATTGGAATTGAGATTCCAATTCCATTAAATTCTTTGAACCAAACTTATTAAGAGATGGAATTCGTATTCCAATTCCCTTAAATTTTATTGAATTCCTGCCAACTAAACGCCCCCTTAATGATAGTCAAATGATTATTTATCATGGTACTAAGTTACATCATCTAAGTACTTAACCTCTCATTACGATTCTAAGGGGTATCTTAACCCATGAAACCACATCAACCCTTATGGGATTTATAGTGTCAAAGACGAGTATTAAGTCTAGATGATTATTTTCTCGTATACATACTTTGGTACATTTTTAATTCCTAATCCTCCGTTATCATCCGAATACTCACACACCTATGTTTCCTCGTGTAGGAGAACTCGGTGTTCCATCTCCAAACCACAACTCTTTACGGAATTTTCAAGTGGAAGCTTACGAAACCGTGAGTACACTTGACCCATTTTCATTTTCACACAATTTAGGTTGTAACATGTTAACTTACAAAATACACAAAAACACACAACATACTTTATACACTCAATCCGTTATACATGCTTATTGTTATGCTTAGGTTCATGCTAGATACATAAATGCTTTTGTCATTAACTTAGCTAGCCTAACTTAACATATATAGCGCTATAGGAGTAGCACGCCGCCCGTCAGGGTATTGTTAAACTTTTTATTCATAAATAGTCTCGTTAATTTTGTGGCGAGGGACACTTAATTCTTGTGGACACTTGGGGTTTGTATTTAGTATTGCGTGCTAGTTTACCTTGTATATAATTGCCATGTGGATTCGAGTAAATTCTTTTTATACTTATGCTATGTAATTTAAAACTTGTGTGCTCGCCAATGCTTTTATGTTGAACCATATTTTTAACATGTTACAGGTTGATGATGATGTTTATGACGAATCTAGTAGGGACGACATAGAAACGCCAAGAAATACTAGATTTGAATGTTTTGTTTTGTTGAACTTACTGTATTTGTTCTTTAAATTGTTGTAATTTGAATTTCCTTGTAATGTATTTGGCAATTTATGATATGCAATGAAATCGGTTTTGAATTAATTATTGTCGCAAATAGTGTTATGTGTGATGAGCAATCTATCTCGTCTCACTACGATGATTCTGCCATCGGTTGGGGTGTGATAGTTTGTTTCATGAGCAGATATTTGAATGGTTTAGACATTTTCCTCTGAATTGTTAAGTATCATATTGAGTCTGAATGGTTAAGACCACTAATCTGAATGGTCAGACATTTGTCTCTGAACGGTTAAGCATTATACTAGCTCTTAATGGTTCAGACCTCTTACTGGTTCAGCGCTTAACCATTTAAAAGTTGCCAAACAGCCCTTTACACATGTGTAAATTTTCTTTATTTACGAATTCACCTAAATTTAAACGTGTAAATAAAATTTCTAACATTGTATTCGAATAGTAATGATAAGTGTAAAAAAATTGAATTTGAATTGTTTTTGACCAAGTTCTCGCGGTTTTTTCATTCGTTCTCACAATATTTTGCGTTTTCATTTAAAACTTCCCATATATATATATATATATATATATATTTATATATATATATATATGCATAGGATTAGGTTCAAGAGTGAACACTAGTGTATTTGCGAACTGAACAAACTAATCCTTGCCATACACGTGTGTAAATCAATGGTCAAGATTTGATGACGAAATCCTAGCCATAAACGTGTGTAAATCAATGGCCATGATTTGTTCACTCAGTTTGCAAATACACTAGTGTTCACTCTAGAACCCACTATATATATATACACACACACTAGGTTATCCCCAAGGAGTATTTACGGGGTTAGGCTATTTAAATTATGCATACAACAATTGTAAAACATAAAGCTTACATATAGCTATCTAAACATAATACAAAAATAACATTTTTTAAAATGTTCATCAAATTAGTAGAACTTGGTTGAAACAGGTCAAATTAAAAACACTAAAATTAAGTTTAAATATTTGAATAAACAAACACTTACAATGCATGCAGTAATAGTATCATAAGAGAATTCTGTTCGAAATGTGAATACTACATTACAAGTCATAATCACATGAAATGAGATTCTTTCATGAAGTTAAATGTCTAACAGATATACATAAAAAGTATTAAATTAGTAAAATACTTTGTGTATCGAGCAAAGCTTTATGGAGATCCTTATACAACCTTATAATTTATGTGGAAGATCTTTGCATGCTAAGGGTCTGTTTAATATGGGCTAATGGAATAGATGGATGAATGGAATTGACAAGGTAATAGAATGGGCAATAAAATGAAATGAATTATTCCATTCTATTGTGATGTTTAGCTACAAATAAATAAATAGAATGAATAATTACTTTATACAATTTGATAAACAAAAAAAAAGTAGTGAAACACAATTCTACTAAATACGACAAAAATATAGTTGCTATTATAATAATAATAATAATAATAATAATAATAATATATTAATAGTTAAATTAAATAAAGTTTTGAAATATATTTTTCCAAATTTGCCGTTCAAAAAAAAGTATATTAATAGTATGAATATAGATATAGATATAAATAACAAATATAAATATAATAATAATAATATATTCATTTCCATTCTTTGAAGGAATGAAAAATACACCCCCTTACCAAGGAATGAAAATTATTAGGAAAGAGTTTCCTTTAGAATGCTTCATTCCATTACCACATGACAACCAGACATCTTTATTTTCATTCCATTAGAATTATTTATTCCATTCCACGTAGGGGTTAGGGGTGTTCACTGTTCGGTTTCAAACCATGAAACCGCCCAAACCGGTCATCGGTTCGGTTTTACGGTCGATTTTTTTAGTTATCTTTCGGTCGGTCGGTTTATTGTAAACCGTAGCAAACGGTTTGGTTTACGGTTTATAGCAAAAACCGACCGTAATAAACCGGACCGGACCGGACCATAAGAATATATTTATTTTATTTTTAATATTTCATATATTATATATATATATATATAGATGTAAATATTACATCTAAATTTAATCCAAGTAAGTAAACTAATATTGTTAGCTATAAAATGGGCCACTTTCGATTTCATTAACTAATAGTCATATCGGCCCCTATTTGAACATCAAAAGTCCATATTTTTCATATCAGCCACTTTCAATTTCATTAATTAATACAATCATATCGGCCCATATTTTTCATTCTTTTATTTTATTTTTTCATTTTTAGCAAATAAAGCCTAAATAGCCCAAACCGTGAAACCAAACCGAAACCAAACCGTTAATAATGGTTTGGTTTGGTTTGGTTTGGTTCGGTTTAAGAGATCAACGGTTCGGTTTCGGTTATCAGTTACCAAAACCATAACTAACGGTTTGGTTCACGGTTTGATTAAAAATCCGACCAAACCAGACCGTGAACACCCCTAATTCCACCTTGTATTCCTTCATACCAAATGCTACCTAAAGGTTTATAACGCTTTTCACGAGTATGGCTTTGATGGCATTCTTTGCAATCTCACCAAATGGTAACTTCTACTACTGCACAAAAGTAAATAGGTCCAAGTTGATACGAACAAAGATTTTGGTAAAAGAAAATTGATGCTTTTGTTGGATATCAAGCTTTAAAATAAGACAAAAACACTTAATCTAACGTATGTAAGTGTGAAGATTAAATGTGAAGACAAAGAAAAGAATGCGATGGAAATTAAAGGCCACACTTTTATTAAATAAACTAAGAGTTAAACTAAATAATCCAACTGGGAACCTCAAAATGCCAAAAAAAAATAACGATAATAATAGTAATGAATACCTAATAACCTCATAAGGAAAAGATGTAACTTTTGAATATTTTAAAAAACTCTAATGAGATAAACATGACAGTCAATCTCATCCTTGATATCTCAAAACAAAGAATGCCTATACATAGTCAACAACAATCAATATATATATATATATATATATATATATATATATATATATATATATATATATAACATGGATTAATAAAAACAATGACATCTAAACATAAGATAACTCATGTAAGACCAACATGAAAAAATCCACTGTTTCTTAAATAGTTGTAGACAAAAGAAATGTTTTGACCCGTTCAACCCATTTTTATTTTGGCTTATTATCAAAATGTAACCATTTGATCCCTTAAACAAAAAATGAAATTAGCACAAACCAACTCCAATAAGCAAAAGGCTAAAAGTCATGTAACCGTCACTCTGAGAATTTCCATAGTGTGAGTGAGTTTAGCTTCTTTAACGTTCAATAAAGATCATTGTTGAAAATTATGGCAAATACCTTGTAAAAGTCAACAGAACCAACAATCTTGATAGTTGACTCATCATAACGGGGCAAGAATCGTTTTTTATTCTGTGGGATCTAGGGGTGTGCAATAACCAAACCGATAACCGAAACCGAACCGAAAACCAACAAAACCGAACCGAAACCGAATTAACCGAGAGTCGGTTAACGGATAATTTTTTTACTATCGGGTAACCGAAATTAACCGAACCGAACTATTTATTTTTTATATATTTCTAGTTTTTATACATCTATTCATGTATTTCATGTTTTATATTTTCATTTCATGTAATAATACCTCAATTTTATTTATTTATACCTTCATTTCATTTATTTATACATCCATATCATGTATTTAAACATCTATTTCATGCATTTATACCTCCATTTCATTTATTTATACACCAATTTCATTTATTTATACATCTATTTCATGTATATATACCTCCATTACATGTGTTTCTAAGAAAAAAATTTAGTCCTTGTTTGAATTGGTTATTAACCGAAAATTAACCGAACCAAACCGAAAACCGACAAATTAATCGAATTAACCGAACCAATTAACCGAAGACTTCGGTTATGGTTACGGATAATGCTAACAACCGAACCGAAGCGAACCGAACCGTACACACCCCTAGTGGGATCCATCTGCATTTTTTAGAGTTGATTAAAAAAACATAAAACATAAAACATCCGACCTTCCTATTAAAGGAGGACTTTGACTAAAGTGAAGTTTTAAAATTACTTCCATGGAAAAAACACAACACCACAAATAACATAATGTCTCGTCGCCAACTTTTGTCAAGAATCCAATCGCCACGCAAAAACTTGAGAATATCCGAATATCACATTTACTTCAACCAAAAGCATAACGAATCAATTACAAATACAAATATTTCGACTCACGAATTAGCTAGTAATAATCACTTACCTCAAATTCAGCGAACGCTTGCAGCCTCTTAAGTATTTTTTTTTCATATGAGTCGAGAAAAACTAAAAAAATGTAAATATAATCAATAAACGAAAACAAAAACAGAATCAAATCAACTCAAACACGATATATTGTTTTACTTTCTCGTTATCCATCTGGATGGCTGGGAAATTGACGAAAAAGATACAGAACCTTAGGGCCGCACTTCACCTTCTTTTCCATAACACAAATACGACTATCACTTTCTTCTTCTTTCTGTCATTATTCTTCTTTCTTTTTACAGTCTCTTTTAATTTTATCTCCCTCTGAGTGTAGGTGATCAGTGCATTTTAAGTACACATTGTTGAATACTAATTATGATATAAATGCATTGTTGCGAGTATAAAATATAATGATATAACTAGTTTTTATATTTTATAAATTATGAAATAAAATGAGATTAAAACTATTTATTAATAATAATAATAACAATAATAATAATAAAATAATAATAATTACAAGAACCTTTAACTCTTGAAAAGCAAAGATTATAGTTGTGGTCATTTAGTAACTCACGAGAAAAGAAAGAATATTAATATACAAGAATTATTGGTTGAGTTTACTTTACATATGGACTCAAAATATGGTGCATAATTATTTGGTCTACACAGTATTCATGAGTTGGATTTTGGCAGTGTGGAGATTAACCGAGTGGAATACTGGATTAGGCTACGGTAATTAATATGGGCTATCAAAACTTACAATATACGTTGGGCTTTGCGACTAAATTGTTCACATAGGATGAAGTGCAACAATAAAAGATGTGTGCTGGTATCTATACCATATTATAATACACAAGGAAGGATTATTTTAAGATACTCTAAAATTAAGAACTTTCCCCCCTTTATTTACAGATAGACCCATAAAATGAGGGTGCTTTAGTCTTTTAAACATTATTTATTTTAAAGCTTCTAAACTTATTACACTAAGATCCATGAGTTTTCTTTTATTTACTTTTATGTGAATACTAACTTATTTGATTTTTCAGATTCAGTTGAACGATGAACACACCAATTTAAACACCCCAGTTGTCGAACAAGCTTCTAAAGTATTAATTTTGTTGTTTTTAAGTATTATTTTTGCGTATAAATCTTTCATATTAACATGTTCGTTATAGTATTATATGGTGTTTTATTGTAGGATGGTGGTGATAATAGTGTTGCTATTATTTCTTATGGTGCAATGTTTAGTCCATACAAGTCTAATCTTCAACGTGAATTTAGTGAAGAGGTAATTTTAAAATTTATTTAATCCTTTTTTAACCTTTTTATTAAATTTTTGTTCTTTTTAAGGATCAGAAGTATGAGACTCAACGGAAAAGATCCAAAAGACTCTCTGAATGGAAATATAGCGAGGTTATAAATTTAGATGATTCTGGGGACAATGACAAAGAAGAGGAATTAGAAGATACTGAAGCACAAACCAGAAAAAAAGGATTAAAAATAACTCGAGTGTCATTTCAGAAGTGAAACAGGTTTCATGCAGTGTAATATGAAATCTATCAAAGTGTTTTTATGTTTTTTTTTTCATTTTCAATTGTTATGTTTGATGTAGATGTATCGTATGAATAATAAAGTTTATTTTATATTGAAGTTTATGTTTGGTGTAATTTTATTGCAGTTATAATTTACAAGTCAACTGAACTTATCTACTTTAATATCCCAAAGTTGCAATAAATAGATATTGCAGCTAGATATAATCAAAAGTTGAAATTAGAAAATATTGTAGTTTATGAATAATTTGTATTTCTTAATATTTAAAAAAATAAAGTTAATAAAGATATAAACTTTTAACAATTTAAGGTAAAGGTGTAAAATGTACTTAAGAGTAAACTACTATTTTTTATATCTATAAAAACGAAATTTAACAATTAAAGTGAAATGCGTAAAACGTACTAACGAGTCAACTATTATACCTTGTTTTTATAAAAACAAAAATTTAAAATTAAGCTTATTGGATGAGTATCATATGGATATTTAAAAAATGATATGAACTTTAAAGAAAAAAAATTATAAACTTTATCATTTAACCAACAAAATAAAGTTACTTTGCAACTATCATATCTTAAAAAAACGAAACTTGACAAGTATAAAACTGTTTTTTAATTCTTTTATAAACAAACTGTTTTGTTTTTATAAAAAAAGTAAGTTTTTACAAACGTTTTTTGTAACAAGTAATATAGTTAATACTCCAGAAATTTACAGTCTTTACTAGATAAATACTAAATAGAGATAAGAATAGTTAGTTGAAAAAATAATTTACAATCTTTATATTTTTTAGGGATTGTAAGTTAAAACTAGATTATGTTTACATGTTTTTATGATTATAAGTTAAACCAAGACTCATAGAGATAAAAATAGTTAGTTGTAAAAAGCTACAAATAATTAAAAATCGTTGGTTTAAATACAACTCATTTTCAATAGTATTTTTACTTCCATAAAATCCTGTTCTTCAGAATACGTTCGTTTTATTTAAGTTTCTATGAATCAATGATTTTTGTAAAAGAATCTTAATTAAAAAGTTCATCTTTTCAATTTAAAATTAAAGGTAAAAGTGTAAAATGTACTTCGGAGTTAACTACTATTTTTTTATATTTTATATCAATAAAAAAAAATTAACAATTAAAGTGAAAGGTGTAAAACGTACTAACGAGTCAACTATTATATTTTATTTTTATAAAAACGAAAATTTTAAACTTAAAGCTTATTGGATGAGTACCATGTAGATATTTAAAAAAAGATATGAAGTTTAAAGAAAAAAAATTATAAACTTTATCATTTAACCAACAAAATAAACTTACTTTACAACTATCACAACTTAAAAAACGAAACTTTACAAGTATAAAATTGTTTTTTTATTTTTTTATAAACAAAACTTTTTATTTTTATAAAAAATTAAGTTTTTACAAACATTTTTTTGTAACAAGTAATATAGATAATACTCCAGAAATTTACAATCTTTACTACATAAATACTAAATAGAGATAAGAATAATTAGTTGAAAAAATTATTTACTAGATAAATACTAAATAGAGATAAGAATAGTTAGTTGAAAAAACTATTTACAATCTTTACATTTTTTAGGGATTATAAGTTAAAACTAGATTCTGTTTACATTTTTTTAGGATTATAAGTTAAATCAAGACTCATAGAGATAAGAATAGTTAGTTGTAAAAAGCTACATGTAACTAAAAATCGTTGGTTTAAATAAAACTCATTTTCATTAGTTTTTTTACTTCCAAAAAATCTTGTTCTTTCGAATACGTTCGTTTATCGAGAGGTGTTACGTGACGAAAAAAATACTTGTGAGTGACAATGTGATGATTTTTATGCATTTGGTGGTTTACGAATTACATTCTAAATATAGTTACATGATGTTATTATTTTACACACTTTGGTCTTTTTTACCCAATTATTTATTTTTCCCTTGCAGATTAATTAAGAATTTGATATGGATAAGACAGAGAGCAAAATGGAAGATGTGTCAGGTATCTACCTATCTATCAGATCTTATATATAACAATAACATGATATTACATATGTAGCTAAAATATTTGACATTTCTTTCAGTTCTCCAAACTGCTCCAGCAGCTACTACTGATTTATTAGTTAAAGAGGATATTGAAGAAGAAAAACATCCTCAAAAAGATGTAACAATCAAACAGGAAGAGATACAATAAATTCCGGAGGACGTTGATCTCGATGAAGATTTACAAACGAATAATAATTAGCATTAACCATAGACTCCTCATGTAACAACCCGATCCTTCGGATTATTATCCGAATCCGTATGATTCCCGTTATTTTATCTTTTCGTATCTGTTTGTAATCTGGGATTTGGTATAATGGTTTAATTATTATAAAACACATTTTACATCGCTTATTTATCGCATTTAAATCGCTTAATACTCGCAACTCTCAATGCGAACTCAAATCGCAATTAATTACATTACTTTATGTTACTTATGTGTTATGTGTGCTTTATGTTTTATGGTTGTACTCGTTATCGCAACGCTCTCGCTCACACAAATCTCTCAATCGCATTATTTTATTAACGCAACGCTTAACACCTCGCTAAAACACTTAAAGACGCTAAAATAACTAAAACGAACGAAAATACCGAGCCAAAAAGGGCTAGTTCGCACGATGTAGGACCCTAATTCGTACGAACCAGACCAAATCAAGGAATTGGCCAGGTTCGTACGAAGTAGTGGCCTACTTCGTGCGAACTGCCTCTCCTGCCACACCATCCCACCTTCACCTATAAATACCCAGCACCTCCACACACACTCCTCTTGCTACCACTTCGCACCAAACCCCTCTTACCCGCATTTCTCTGAGTTTCAAGTAAGAAACAACTTGTTTTATGTAAACCACAACGTTTTCCACTACGATTTTGCACAAGGCTACCTTCGATTTCATCTAAAACTTTATCTTTTACGAAAATCTTCATCTTTTTCATAAAAACTTCTGCTTTTAACTTGGATCTACACTTAAACGAGTATATTGGGCTGGGCCTTGGCTTCCCAAGCTATAAATCTTGATTATTTCGACTCACCAAGTGTTAGATCTGAGAAAACTGTTTAAAGTATTGTTTTTACCCAAAAGAACCGACCTAAGTTCGTTCACTAAAGCAACGGAACGAAGCGGAGTAAAAAACAGCCTGAAATGGATTCGAATCACGTCCGTTCCAAGCGAAAACCCTGTTCATAATGCACAAGACACAAGACAGTCAGTTCGTACAAAATGGGCTGCTTCGTGCGAACTGCCAGTTTGCACGAATCAGCCCAAGTTCCTATGAATTGACTAAACTCGCTCAAAAGACCTCTTCGACGCTAGGTTTGATCAGTAACTTGAGGCTGGAGGGATGACCACTTGATTTCCCGAAGATATGACGCGAAAACACTCGATTTTAGACACAAAAAAGCCTAAGTTCGCACCAAAAGGGCCACTTTGCACGAACTAGACACCTAGTTCGCACGAAGTACCCACCTGGTAAGGACATGGTACTACTTCGCACGAAGTACACTTGGTAAGAACTTGGTGCTACTTCGCACGAAGTTCCACTTCGTACGAACTAGCACTAGTTCGTGCGAAGTAGGCTGTTACATCATCTCACTTCGCTTCAACCGTTTCAGCACTTCAGAAGACTGATGCACTTCTGTTCTCTCTTACAGGCTGTTCTGGCGCTCCCTTCAATCCATAGCAGATTGTGTTTACTTGTTAAGCACGAACTGCGAGTATACTTGAACCCCCTTTTTCGCTTAAACGCACTTTTGGGTGTTACATACGTTCTCTACATAAAAACACGCTACACACAACGCTAAACTCTTTTAACTCTAACCGCTCTCGCATGTTATACGTGAATCACTGAATGCTTGTTTTCTATGTGTAAATAATGAGGACTTGCAGACCACCCTTAGCAACGATAGTACTATAGTTTGGACTCAGCACCCGATTGGTTCGGGGTTGTTAAGGCTCGCATATTAACTTTACATGCGTATTCGCTGTTGTGAACACGTTCGCGCATACTCCACCTCGCAGTCGTGTTGGTTAGCTTGTATCATTGTTGTTAGCATACTTAGATTCGCCTCTCTATGTGTCACATGCTAGTTATGCGTAAACCCTTTATCACTATTATTATGCTATTAAACCTGTGTACTCACCTTTACTTATTGTATTGACTTGTATTTTAACGTATGTAACATGTTGATGGATTACGCTGCAATTGGGCTTAGGATTATCTTTAGAAACTCGTAATAAAAAACTTAGCATCAAACTGATTTATTTAAGAATAATGTAATCCGTATGACTTTTGATGTGAATGTTTAGTTCGATTGTATGGGAAATTGGATGTTATTAAATATTGTCATATTAATTGTCGTGGAAATTCTTGAGCAATCTGTTCGCTTAGTGCCACGCGTCGATGATTCCGCCATCTGTTGGGGTGTGACAGATTGGTATCAGAGCCATAACTATAGGGAATTAGGTAGAATTGCCATGTTCAATCTAGTCTATAGTCTAAGTACCAAATTAGACCGCTCTTTGACTTAAAACACAACTACTTGCCTTAAATGCTTACATGCCTTTCCTAAGGATAACACAATGTACACGCTTGAAAACGCTCGTATAGCACAAACGAGTAATTGTGTCGAGATTAGGTGTGAAAACCAAGAACTCTCGATAAGATCACTCACTCCGCGTACTATTTACTGCACGAGATTCTTTCGTTAAGCTAGGAGTGATATCCATATCTTGACGAAAATCTCCACCTCTATTTCAGTGGAACTCTCGACATGTTCGGTGAAAACCACAAACGTGGAACGAAGTTGTTAAGTTAGGGGTGAAACCCGCATCTTAACAACTGATTCCACTCCTCGATTTTAATCTCACCAAATTCTCGACTATTTCGATGACTCGGGACACGTCGTAACTGGAAGGATAAATTTCGTTAACCGTAGTACGGCGAGAGCATTTGTCTATTAGGCCAAAGCGTGTGCCCGAACTCGAAGGAATGTTCGAATCACTTTGGGTAGTCGCTGTCTCAAAACCTAGGACGCTCTATTTGTTTTAAGCCTGCAATCACCGATTTTACGCATCATCGAATTTTATTATTTATTATGTGTTTAAATTTGTGAATTTTACGCTTCATCGATTTCTTGTTTTATCACTTTTTTCTTTACAAAAATACGCACAACTTGCACAGTTCTCGTAATCTAAAATGCTAATTAATCGTAACCCAAACTAAAACGCTCAACCCTCTTAAGCGTATGGCCTCATACGCGAAAATTCTCGCTTATTACGCTTATCTCATAAACGCTAAGCATGATTTTGATTTAAAGGTGAATACGTGCAAAATATATGCTATCATGACTTATGTTATTATGTGCTTACGTGTTTACATGCTTATGTGGATACGTGCTTACGTGACTTTACGCCTTATGTGAATAGTAATAATATGTATATGGTGTAAAACGCAAACTTTTCAACAAAACCCATTACAATCAAATCTCGTCTAATTTCCATATGTGTCATTCCATAGAATCTCACTTTCGCAAATGGCATCCATGGGATCTCACACTCGCCGCAACGCCCAATGGAACAATGCCGACAAACGAATTGCCTCACTCGTGGCTAAGCAGATGGCCAAGATAATTTCCCAGATTGTTAGCGAGATCCAGGCTGTTAGCAGCAATTCATCTGTGGACTCTAAGGGCGATGCCCCGAAATCTCGATTCAGTTTCAAGCAGTTTAAAGCCTGCGGTCCTACAACATTCACAGGTGAAGACGGACCCATCAAGATGTTTCACTGGTTCGACTCGATCGAAGTCACTTTCAGGCAAAGCGGATGTCCTGAAAATCTCCGCACTGTTAACGCCACTGGAGTCTTTCAGTCAATGGCACTTGACTAGTGGACTACTGAGTGCAACAGGCGCGGTAACGACAAAGCTTACTCTCTTTGCATGGGAAGAACTTAAAGAACTCATGATCAAGGAGTTCTGTCCACCGCACGAAATTCAAAAGCTGGAAAACGAGTTCTGGAACATCAAACAAGACGGTGGTGATAACGCTGGCGTCACCGCCCGATTCAAGCAGTTGAGCATCATTTGTCCTGGTCAAGTGGACACCACCGAGAAAGCCATCAAAAAGTATCTCTGCGCTCTCCCTGACTGTGTCGCCGACTTTGTTCAAGCTGCAAGACCAACTACAATCGAAGAGACTTACTAACTCTCATCCTAGATCAACGACAAGCGAGTCTTGGCTCGAGCTTTCAAAGTCACAACCAAGAACCTCAGCCAAGCTACTGTTGAGCCAAGCATCGACGCCACACCATCTCAAGCCTCCAAGTCAAATCACCAAAATCGCAAGCGAAAGGGCAACAACAAGAATGGCGCAGTAGTCCCAGCACCGAATTCCCAGTCTCGCCAAGCTGCTACCCCAACACACCAGCTGCTAAGCGTGCGCATACTGGTACTCATCCTCTGTGCTCTAAGTGCACTTATCATCACGCGGTTGGCGGAAACTGCCGCTTTTGTGCTAACTGCAACATCTATGGGCACTTCACGGTGCACTGCCGCACTGGTCCACGTTAGCAAGCTCCTCCCGCTCTCACAGCACCGCTAGCTCCTCTCAATGTTGCTCCCCTCAACCAGGCACCGCAAGCACCAGCAGTTCAGGCACATTCGTGCTACACCTGTGGTGATCAAACCACTTCAGCAATGTCTGCCCGAATCGTGTTGTGAAACAAGAGCCGCGGCAGCAGCAGCCTCAGCAACAGCCACCACTGGCGCCGCAACAGCAACAACCACAGGTTGTGCGTGGAAGAGCTTTCAACATCAACCATCGCCAGGCTTAGAATGACAACAATATTGTCAATGGTACGTTCCTTGTTAATGGTATTTATGCTTCTTGCTTATTTGATACTGGAGCCGATAACTGTTTTGTATCGTTAGAAATCGAAAAACTTTTAAAATGTAAACGCGCTAACCTCCTAAGGACCTTCGATGTCGAAATCGCCACATGAAGAACTGTTACCGTTAACTCCGTCCTACGTGAATGTACTATTGAACTCAACAATCACAACTTCCCGATCGACTTCATACTTATGCAACTAGGTAGTTTTAATGTCATAATAGGCATGGATTTTCTTCACGAGAATCGTGCCAAAGTTGTCTGTTTTGATAAAATGATTCGTTTTCCCCTTCCAAACGGGGACCAGCTACATGTTTACGGCGAAACACCCTCAAAGAAGTTGATGCTTTTGTCATGTACCCAAGCGAACAAGTATTTGCGCAAGCAGTGCGTCACTTTCCTAGCCCATATCGTGAACCCGGAGAAGGAAAAGAAAACCTTGAAAGACGTACCTGTTGTTTGTGAATTCCCTAAAGTTTTTCCCGACGATTTACCTGGTTTACCCCCAACTCGTGATGTCGAATTCCGGATTGATCTGATCCCCGGCGCTACACCTGTCGCTAAAGCTCCCTATTGTCTCGCACCATCCGAAATGCGCCTGCTATCTAGCTAACTTTAAGAGTTACTTGATAAAGGCTTTATACGCTCGAGCACATCACCTTGAGATGCACCCGCCCTTTTTGTGAAAAAGGATGGATCGTTCCGAATGTGCATCGACTATAGGGAACTTAACAAGCTTACAATTAAGAACCGCTACCCTCTTCCCCGAATCGATGATTTTGACCAACTTCAACGAGCTACTTATTTTCAAAGATCGATTTACGTTCCGGATATCACCAGCTACGTGTACATGAGCAAGACATTCCGAAAACCGCCTTTCGTACTCGCTATGGCCATTATGAATTCGTGGTCATGCCTTTTGGACTCACAAACGCGCCCGCGGTCTTCATGGATTTGATTAACCGTGTATGAAAAGCCTTTTTGGATCATTTCGTCATTGTATTTATTATGATATCCTTATTTACTTGAAGTCGAGAGCCGAACACGCGTGACATCTCCGTTTAGTTCTCGAACTTCTCCAAGGAAACCATATTTACGCCAAATTCTCCAAGTGTGAATTCTAGCTTAATGAAGTTCAATTTCTCGGTCACGTTGTTAACGACCAAGGAATCCACGTCGATTTCGCCAAAATTGAAGCTGTAAAGAGTTGGAATACCCCGAAGAATCCGTCCGAAATCCATTCTTTCATCGGATTGGCAGGTTACTACCGCCGATTCATCGCCGACTTTTCGAAAATCACCGTACCTCTTACCTCTTTGACTCGTTGTTATGGGTGGAATTTTCTAATTCATATCGTGAAGATATATCCTGACTTTGCATGTTAATCACAGCAACCAGGATATTGGTAACATCCTACGGGGGTATCCTACTCGTTACTAACGGTTTACTTTGTATGCAAGGTACAAATGATCAAAAGACTTGGTCTTCCTGAAGACTCATTCACGGCAGTTAGAAGAAAGACGTTGGAAACCTGAAGAGAGAGTCAACAACGGTCATAAGGGAATATTCGTAGCATCCCTAAAATATAGGATAGTTAGTTATCTTTGCAGCAACAATCACAAACACTCACAACACTTACACAATTCGATCATTGTAACACTTAGAGCTGATCCACGCAGTATCCCGAAGTTGTATCATGCTGTTTAATCAATAAGAAGAACAAGGCAGCTGGCGATTGTCAGCTCCCGAGGTTTTATGCCGGCGATCTAGATTGGTCAAGGGCTTTCCTCGTACATCATGTGTCAATTTCTACTTTTATCGCATTTACTTGTTATTTTGATACAGTTCATTATCATGAGACTATATACTGAAACTGTTTTCATAATCAAGCAACTTAGCATATTTTTGCAAATCACAATAGCACGCTACCTCACATACTAGGTTGATCACTAAATTGCTTCATTAATTTTTGACCAAAACAATTTGGCGCCCACCATGGGGCAAGTGGTGCTATTTCTAATCAAAAGTTTTCTAAAATCACTAATCAGTTTTTTATTCTCTACTCTTTTTGCAAAATTATTTTTGATGGCTTCTCAGTCAGGTTTGAGCTCTTCCTCGGTGCACGCATCAAGCTCTGCTGTAACTGGTTCATTACCTCTTCCTCCTCCATTAGTCCAGACTTCTCAAAGAAGGAGTGAAAGCCAAACAGCCCGGGATGCTACTGCTGCTCAAAATGCTTCCAGATCCGGAGTTTCGGCAAGAACACCGCTTTTTGCTTCTAATGATGAAATCTTATCTTTGTTTGGTAGTATATAGGATCAAATGAAGAAACAACAGGAAACTAACCAACTCATGATGAAGGAAATACAACTCTTGAAATCCAACTCCAAGAGACCTGCTGAGGATATTGTTACCCCTTTGCAGCCCAGGATGCTGAACTTTAGTTTGGTAGTATATACTGAGGATAATCATGGCAATGTCGTACCAAACCATTCCCGGAGCAATGCTCCTGAAATACCCTCATCAGCCAGGATATCGACTGTGAGGGGCCCAGGATACGCTCCAGGATATGGCTAGAATCAATAGACTGGTAACTTATCTAATAATGTTGATACTCTTGCTACTAACAATGTTGGATCTTCGCAGGATACAAGTGTAACCTCAACACTCTCCAAAGAGCTTCAGAAGCTGAAGGATATGATATCAAGTGTACATGGGGTAGTGCAGCCCATAACGGAAGTGTCCCAGGATAGTCACAACATATCCCGCTTCGTTCGCCACATTTGTGATGCTGAAATCCCAAAGAGATTACAAACTCCCAACATGAAGCTTTATGATGGGACGACGGATCCTGAAGAGCATATTGCCCAGTATAGGGAGAGGATGGAAGTGAATCCTATTCCACTGGATCTTAAAGAAGCATGTCTCTGCAAGGGCTTCGGCTCTACTCTGACAGGATCAGCCTTGAAATGGCTCTTAAGCGTTCCACCACATTCAATTACATCATTTGCTCATTTGGTTAATTTGTTTAACAGTCAGTTTTCTTGTAGTAGAAGCTTTGAAAAACTAACAAGTGACCTCTACAGGATAACACAGGGACCTCAAGAATCCCTTAAGGATTACGTGAACAAATTTAGTAGGGAATCCCTCGATATCCCGAACCTTGATGTTGCTACGGCAGTACAAGCATTCAAGATGGGATTACAGAAGGATTCCTAATTTTATCAGGATCTTGTGATGAATCCTTGCAGGAATCTGGATGAAGCTCGAAACAGGGCTCTAAGATATATCAGGCTTAAAGACGACAAAAAAATGCAAGAGAGGATGATTCACCCTCAACATACGAATCAACAAACAGGAAATCAGAGTCCTCATACAAACCATACCGTTCTAGGCCGTATGGTAAAAACAACAGCAAGAAAGTTAATGCTGTTGAGGATGAAGATGGCGAAAAATATCCTGAGTTATCTGAATACTGTTTTTGTTAATACTCATGAACTAATATATGCAATGCATGGTTTAGGAGATAAAGCAAGGTGGCCTAGGAAGAACCAACAATAGGTTGATTCGAAGGATAAATCCAAGTGGTGCGCCTTCCATGAAGATTTTGGACATGTAACAGAAAATTACATAGCCCTGAGAAAGGAGATAAGCTATCTGCTAAGCAAAGGCTACTTGAAAGATCTTATCGGTAGGAAGAAGAATAAGGGTCAGGATACTGACAAGGATCCTGAATGAGCAGCATCGCCTCCCCCAGATGCCAAGATAATCAATTTCATATCCGGAGGATCCGATATATGTGGGGACCTCTTATTCTGCCGCTAAAAGGCATGCCAAAGAGGCAAAGGCAGAAAGAGGGGATAAGCCAACGATGATGACGATGCTTACGAATGATAAAGTCATAACATTCGATAGTGACGACCGGGATAACATCCAAGATCCTCACCATGATGGTCTAGTAATTACCTTGTATATCGCTAACCATTTTGTACGCAGGATACTGGTGGACAACGGGAGCTCGGTCAACATCATCCAGTTAGAGACCTTGAAAAGGATGAACATCCCAGAAATGGAGATTACCTCGTAATCCATCGTGCTTGTAGGGTTCAGTGGAGAAGCAAAGAACACTGTTGGAGAGATAAAGCTACCTGTCTACGTTGAGGGAGTAAATTCTATGCAGCGATATTGTGTCATGGAATCATTATCCTGCTACAATATTATATTAGGCAGGCCATGGATTCATGATATGAAAGCCGTGCCTTCCACATGTATGAAGATCCCTACTCCTTGGGGGGTAGTCAAAGTGGAAAGCGACCAGCAAGAAGCAAAGGAATGCTATTCCTCTTCAATGAAGGCGACAACAAAATCCACGGCAGGATAGCAATTAAAGATACAAGCCCAGGATATCTTGAAAACTTCGGAGCAGGATGTTAAGAAGATTACCCTGGATCAAGATAATCCTGATATCTCGGTGCTTGTAGGGGCCAATATCCCTCAGGATATTGAGAGTCAACTTACTAACTTTTTGAAATGCAGGATGTCTACGTTTGCATGGAAACATGAAGACATGACAGGTATATCAAAAGTTATTATAACTCATAAACTTGGAATTGACAGGTCTTTCAAGCCAATTCAGCAAAAGAGAAGGAAATTTGCTCCTGAAAGAAATGCGATTATACAAGAGGAGGTTGAAAGATTATTGAAGTCCAGGATGATTAGGGAAGTCAAGTTCCCTAAGTGGCTAGCAAACGTAGTGGTGGTTCAAAAGAAGAATGGAAAAATGGAGAGTTTGTGTAGATTACACAGATCTCAATAGAGCTTGTCCGAAAGACCCATTCCCATTGCCTCATATAGATTCGATGGTGGATGCAACTGCCGGCCATGAAATGCTGACCTTTATGGATGCATCTTCAGGATTCCAGCAAATCCAAATGGAGCCATCTGATCAGGAAGATACAACATTCATGACACCTACAGGTATATAATGTTATACTGCCATCCCTTTTGGTTTAAAAAATATAGGTGCAACATACCAGAGGCTGGTCAATATGATGTTCAAAGACAAAGACAAACTGGGGGACACAATGGATGTGTATATTGACGACATGGTGGTAAAATCCAAGAAAGCTGAGGATCATCTCCAGGATCTTGAATGTGCTTTCAATATCCTGGACCAGTATAATATGAAGCTGAATCCTGCTAAGTGCCATTTTGGAGTGGGGGCAGGAAAGTTTTTAGGTTACTTGGTGACCGAAAGAGGGATAGAAGCAAGTCCAGAACAGATTAAAGCCATCCTGGATCTCAAATCGCCATCCAACATGAAGGATGTTCAAAGGCTAACAGGGAGAGTAGCGGCATTAAACAGGTTCATATCAAGATCCTCAGAAAAGTGCAAGGAATTCTATGATATCCTGAAGAAAAACAAAAAGTTTGAATGGGGTGAAAGACATGAAGCTGCCTTGCAAGAGTTGAAGCAATATCTTTCAAGTGCACCCCTGTTAATGAAACCTGAGGATGGTGAACCCTTATCCCTATATCTTGCAGTATCAGGGAATGCAATAAGTGCTGTTTTGGTAAAGGATCACGAAGGTCAGCAGTATACTGTTTATTATGTTAGTAAAAGTTTGTTAGATGCTGAAACCAGATACTCACATTTAGAAAAACTAATATTAGCTTTAGTAGTGACATTAACTAAGCTTAGACATTACTTTGAAACACATAGGATTCATGTTAAAACTACTTATCCTATTTAAAACATGCTTAGGAAGCCCGAAATGTCTGGTAGAATGGCTAAGTGGTCCGTAAAATTAAGTGCATATGATTTAATATATGAACCTAGAAATGCTATAAAATCTCAAGCTCTAGCAGACTTTGTGGCTGATTTTAGTAGTGATATTCAAAATGAAGCTGACCTAGAAGTACAACAACTAGGTGAGAATTAAGACCTTGGATATTGTATACTGATGGTGCATCTAACGTAAGAGGTGTAGGATTAGGGATACTACTAAAATCGCCACATGGGACATATTACCCCAGGCTATTAAATGTGAATTTCCTGCTACTAATAATGAAGCTGAATATGAAGCCCTGATAGCAGGATTAGAATTGGCTAAGAATATGAATGTTGAATGTTTACAAGTGTATGTTGATTCCCTGTTGATTACTAACCATTTCAATGGATCTTATATAGTCAAAGGTGAAAAGTTGGCTGAATATCTTGAAATTGTTAAAAAATTAGCAGGATATTTTGAAAATTTTACACTTGAACTGGTACCGAGAGAAGAAAATGTTGAAGCAGATGCTCTAGCAAATCTAGGATCTACTGTCAAGATACTGGAAGGAACTCGGATACCAATACTACATATTTTGTACCCGGCTATGGAACTTTTCAAGTCTTAGGATAAGGAAGTAGTAATGGTGCAGGATCGTGGTAACAGATATCCTAAGGAGAATCCTGAATCCTGGATGACTCGAATTATGAAGTATCTTGACAAAGGAGATATCCCAAAGGATGAGAATCCCAAAGCTTTCAGAATGAAGGTATCCCGTTTTACTATTATAAATGATGTTTTGTATAAGAAATCTCTTGCAGGTCCATATCTGAGGTGCTTGGAAGATCCTGAAACCAAGGAGGTACTTCAGGATATACATGGAGATTGTGGCAACCATACTGGAGGCAGATCTTTATTCTCGAAGGTGTTAAGAACGGGATATTACTGGCCGACTATGAGAAAGGATGCTGCGGAGTATGCTCGAAAGTGTGATGCATGTCAAAGACATAGCAATATACTGCATCAGCCTGCAGAACCATTATATCCTATCATATCTCTGTGGCCATTTATGAAGTGGGGAAACTACCTAAGGCTCCGGGAGGAAAGGTTTTCATGCTGGCAATGATGGATTATTTTTCCAAGTGGGTTGAAGCGGAAGCCTTTGCCCAAGTAAGGGATCAAGAAGTGGTATCTTTCATAAAAAAGGAATATCCTGACAAGGTTCGTGATACCGACCGAGATAATTTGTGACAATGGCTCTCAATTTATCAGCAAAAGAACCACTGATTTTTGCAAAAGTTGGGGAATCAAAATGATCACATCAACACCAGTGCACCCTCAAGCTAATGGACAGGCAGAATCCTCAAACAAGATAATTGTGAATAATTTGAAGAAGAGATTAGGTGCTAAAAAGGAAAATGGGTAGAAGAATTACCATTTGTACTATGGGCAGATAGAACAACAGTGAAGAATGCTACTGGACAAACTCCATTCTCATTGGTGTTTGGGGCAGAAGCAGTGATTCCATCAGAGATGGTGATACCTACTGCAAGATCAAGCCTACGGGATCCTGAAGTGAATCCTGAAGTCTTATATCAGGAACTAGACGCCATAGATGAAACGAGGGATGCAACAAAGCTAAGGATGGCAGCATATCAGCAAAGGATAACTAAGTCATACAACAAAAATTTAAGAACTAGGAGATTCCAAGTTGGAGATTGGGTATTGAGAAAAGCGTTTCATAATAAGACTAATCCTGCTGATGGGAGGTTAGCTCCAAAATGGGAAGGACCATACGAGATTGAATCAGAATAAGGAAAAGGAGCATACCGGCTCAAGACCATGAAGGGAGATATGATACTAAGATCCTGGAATGCTATATATCTTAAGGCTTATTTCAAGTGAGTTTAGAATTTGATTTCTAACTCAGGATGGTATGAATTCTATATATATTTTTGGTTTGAGTTATTATTCTTTGAAACCCAATACTGACTTAAGCATCGGAGGGGTGTTAGCCAAGCTAACACCCACCTTAGTTTAAAGGTGTTTTGTAGGATATGATTCAAGATACTTGCTTAAGATGAATCGAAAGATTAGAGGATTGGCTCCCTCTCTCATGTTTAAGGGATTCAGATCCCTTCACAGGTTTAAAGTATTCACCTTTCTTCCGAATTGGGTTTAAACACCCCGCCTGGAGCGCAAGTATCCGGGTATAGTTCAAGATGGCGGAACCAGTTCATGTAAAAGTAGTTGACAATTTCGTTATTGTTGGCTATATCCCGGATTCTTATGGTATATGAGGATTGATCACCCTCTCTCGCGAAAAGGTATTTTCATACTCTCTAAGGTTTACAGGTTTTCACCTTTCTAAGTCTTGGAGTTTATACACTCCCGCCTGTAGCGCACGAAAACAAGGGTTTATTCCCAGGATACTAAGGGTTTATCTCGAGTGAAACTATAGTTTTCGAAAGATTTCATAAATGTGACCATGATCACACACATTCTTTCATGGAGGAAACGTTACAAAATTCGATCATTAAGTGAAGGGATACTTAAGTATGTCATATACTGATGCAATATCCTGCACGGACAGGGGACATCCATGCTGGGGACATTGCAAATGATTCAAAGGTTGGAATTGAAAGTTGTTGCACAAGTATTTCTGGTATGGTTTTTATTTTTCAAAGATTGAAAGCCTTGTCTACATAATCCAAATTTCATATTATTCAACCGAGTTCTGTCTAACATTTTGATTAAAGGTAACAAAAATGTTGAACATTTCATCAGTATCCTGACTAGGATATTCGGTCAGGATATCCAAAACAGGTTTTTCATAATAATAACATAACAACATCGGATAAGGCTAAAAGGTTAGTTAACATTCCAAAATGTCACATTCTTGGCTTCGTCTTAAACCAAGACCCATCCACCAAGAATGTGATAAGGTCTAAAAGCATATAAACAATGATGACCAAAGGTTTCGTCCTGAAACCCAGGATCCCTCCACCTTAGGTCATCACAAAATACTAATGTCTAAAGTGCAGGAAATGTAAATTTTTCAAGTGCAAGGAAAAGTAAATTGTTTGGGGATTACATACCATTCAAATTAAAAAAGTGGGCTCCGGCCTAGGCATCAAATATCCATCATCGCCCACTTCACTACCATTATGCTGCAGCATCTTCAGCAGCATCCTTGGCAGCATCATCAACCACATCCTCACCACCAGCATCAACATCTTGACCACCAGCACCAGCATTTGCCTCAACATCCTTAGGAGCTTCAACCGCCTTAGAAGGCTGCTCGACCACCGGTTTGGCAGGGCACTCCACGGGTTTCCCTCCCAGGTCCTTTAGCTTCACCTCCTAGGCATCGATATTCCAGGCAGGGTATTCAAAGCCCGCAGCTTTGGCTTCATACGCCATTTTCAGCCTGGCTTGGAGGAGGGAAATCACGACATAACCTTTGAGGCCTTCCCGGTAGGAGTTCATATCCTGCTCATGCTGGAGTTGGGCTGTATCCACCTTGGCCTGGGCATCCTGATTAGCCTTTTGGATGACAGCCTGAGCTTCCTGAGTCATTGCCTTGTATTTGTCCTCGTAATGCTGGGATTTGGCGGCAACAATCTTTTCATGGTTCTTGTTCGTGACTTGAGCTTCCTTCAGCTTGGCCTCTAGCATCATGTTGACCCCACATGCGTCCTCGAAAAGATGCGTCAGGCGACCGAGACCCTGCAGTTCGAGATACAGGTATCAGTATATACATAATATAATCAGGATATATGTTCAGCATATATGTACAGAATACGGGATAAGGATATTTACCTGGTTAAGAGAAGAATTCATCAAGGCATTGGACTCGAGGAATCCCTGGTTCTCGTAGGGAAAAGCCTCATCGGTAGTAGGGGAGTCTGTTTCTTTTCTCTTTCGAGAGCTGGTGGCACGTGGCTTTGTGGCAGGGGAAGGTCTAGGCATGGCCGTGGCCTTGGAACTGGTTGCAGGCTTGGATACAGAGGATGGCTTGCTGGATTCCTTCTTCGCTTGGACAAGGCCTGAGTAGCTGTCAAGTTCTTCAAGATCAAAGACCTCTGGGATTTTGGCTGGCTCTGCACAAAAGGGAGAATTCTCAATCTTAACTTTAATTTCATAATTACGTAACTATGTACGAAAGTATATAATCTTTACTAGACATGTTGGATGAAGAGTATTGACTTGAACTTGGGTGATGAGACGAGAAGCTTCTGTTGCTTTCAGGTAACTTGTAAATTGCTTTGATCCTTTCCTCAGATTCTGCAGTAGGAGGAGCTAGTTCCTTGAAATTTGCTACATGGAAGAAACAAGGATATCAGTTCAGGATATAACATCAAGATACGTTTGGGGATATCCCCAAAACACTAAATCCTACCAGCGGTAAACCACTTCGTCGGAAGGTCAACACCTTCGTCGATAGAGTCCCTCTTAACAAAGAAAAACTTGCATTTCCAATCATCCTCGTTTTTTGTCACTTTAAGGATGAGGGGGTTGTTAGAGGAGGAAAAGAGCAAGAATCGACTAGAACGGTGTGATCTTAGGCGATAGGCGATGGGAATATCCTCAATACGCAGGTCAGGGATATGATGGGTCTTGATCCGGTCGAGTACAATCAAGACCCTCCATGTCATAGGCATGGTTTGAGCGAAGCTAAGCTTGGTGGTACGAAAAAACTGCATAATAAACTCAGGAAATGGGTATCGAAGTCCTAAAGAAAAGGGGTAGGCTAAAAAACAGATCCATTCCTCGGATACTACATCTTATCGGAGATTTCGCTCAAATGGCGGATAACTGCCTTGTCGGGAAAAGCGCCGGAAGCCCTGAGGGCAGCGATGTCAGCATTATCGAAGGAGCACACCTCTTTCTCCGGATTCTTGAGAAGATTCTGTTGGGTGAAAGTCGGAGTGGAGTCATCGGTATGCGATCGTGTACGAGTAGCCATGGAGGAATTGAAAACAGAGCAGAGAAAACAAAGAGAGGAAAAAGAGATAGTACCTGTAACTCTGAAAATGGTGATAATTATCTAAAGAGTGGGAGAAGATATAGTCCAGAGATAGGATGTGATGAGTGAATTTCGCCTTGGAAGTTACAAGTTGTCTTATCAAACGTCTACCTCCCATTAAAAGCCTCAATCTGCGCAAATAAAAATATATCCGTTTAGATCAGAGGATCCCAACAGCTATATTTTTGGGGACAATTGTTATGGGTGGAATTTTCTAATTCATATCCTGAAGATATATCCTGAATTTACATGTTAATCACAGCGACCGGGATACTAAACTAGGATATTGGTAACATCCTGCGGGGGTATCCTACTCGTTACTAACGATTTACTTTTTATGCAAGGTACAAATGATCACAAGACTTAGTCTTCCTGAAGACTCGTTCACGGCAGTTAGAAGAAAGACGTTGGAAGCCTGAAGAGAGAGTCAACAACGGTCATAAGGGAATATACGCAGCATCCCTAGAATATAAGATAGTTAGTTATCTTTGTTTACTATTTAAAGGGGACTTGGATCAACAGTAAGACACACGAAATCTCGTACACTTTCACTTTAATTGCAGCAACAATCACAAACACTCACAACACTTACACAATTCGATCATTGTAACACTTAGAGCTGATCCAAGCAGTATCCCGAAGTTGTATCCTGCTGTTTAATCAATAAGAAGAACAAGGCAGCTGGCGATTGTCAGCTCCCGAGGTTATATGCCGGCGATCTAGATTGGTCAAGGGCTTTCCTCTGACATCCTGCGTCAATTTCTACTTTATCGCACTTACTTGTTATTTTGATATAGTTCATTATCATGAGACTATATACTGAAACTGTTTTCATAATCAAGCAACTTAGCATATTTTTGCAAATCACAATAGCACGCTACCTCACATACTAAGTTTGATCACTAAATTGCTTTGGTAATTTTTGACCAAAACAATTTGGTGCCCACCGTGGGGCAAGTGGTGTTATTTCTAATCAAAAGTTTTCTAAAATCACTAATCGGTTTTTTATTCTCTAATCTTTTTGCAAGATTATTTTTGATGGCTTCTCAGTCAGGTTTGAGCTCTTCCTCGGTGCACGCGTCAAGCTATGCTGTAACTGGTTCATTATCTCTTCCTCCTCCATCAGTCCAGACTTCTCAAAGAAGGAGTGAAACTGTTTTCAAGCTCTGCTGTACTTGATATTTTGATATAGTTCATTATCCTGAGACTATATCCTGAAACTGTTTTCATAATCAAGCAACTTAGCATATTTTTGCAAATCACAATAGCACGCTACCTCACATACTAAGTTTGATCACTAAATTGCTTTGGTAATTTTTGACCAAAACACTCATAAGGATAAACCTTTTGTTTGGGGTTCCGAACAGGAGGAAGCCTTTCAGACTCTCAAGTGTATGCTTTGCGACGCTCCCGTACTCGCACTTCCCGACGGAGATGATGATTTTGCCGTTTATTGTGATGCCTCTAACCTAGGTCTCGGTTGTGTTCTCATGCAACGAGACAAGGTTATCGCGTATGCGTCTCGACAACTCAAAATCCAAGAGAAGAACTACACCACCCACGATCTCAAGCTCGGTGCAGTTGTTTTGCGTTAAAGATATGGCGACACTACCTTTATGGTATAAAGTGTACGGTCTTCACTGACCATAAGAGCTTACAACATATCTTTAACTATAAAGAACTAAACATGCGCCAACGCAGATGGGTTGAACTTCTCAACGACTATGATTGTGAGATACGTTACCATCCCGGCAAAGCAAACGTCGTAGCCGATGCTCTAAATCGACGAAGCTATGTGTATAGCGTTCACGACGTTCAAACCCAGAATAAACTCGAAACCCTGATTCGCGAAACCCAGCACGCATGTTTCATTGAGAATACCCTGTTTAAGGAAATGAAATGTGGTGCCGAAACCCAGCTGGAAAACAAGTCTAACGGGATCTATTATTTTCTGAATCGCATTTGGATCCCTAGCCGCAATAACCTTCGAGAGTTACTAATGACCGAAGCCTATAAGTCTCGATATTTCATTCATCCCGGTGCCGATAAGATGTACCAGGACCTCCGTTCCAGGTATTGGTGGACGGGCATGAAAAAGGATATCGCTCTGTATGTTTCAAAATGCTTAACTTGTTCGAAAGTTAAAGCCGAACATCAACGACCCTCTGGCTTACTCGAGCAACCCGATATCCCGAAGTGGAAATGGGAGAGTATAGCTATGGATTTTATTACAAAACTCCCTCGCACCTCTTCTGGTCACGATAACATTTGGGTTATCGTCGATCGCCTCACGAAATCTGCTCATTTCATTGCCAGACGAGAAGACTATAAGGTAGAACGATTAGCACGAATCTATACCGACGAAGTCATTTGTCGACACGGGACGCCTCGTGACATCATCTCTGATCGTGATGGTCGCTTTACGTCACGTCTCTGGGAGACTTTCCAATCTGCACTCAGTACTAAACTTAATCTTAGTACTGCATTTCATCCTCAGACCGACGGTCAGACTGAGCGCACGATTCGCACCCTCGAAGACATGCTTCGATCGTGTGTTATAGATTTCGATGGTAACTGGGATTCGCATTTACCTTTAATAGAATTTTCGTACAATAACAGTTATCATACTAGTATTCAAATGACACCTTTTGAGGCGCTATACGGTAGAAAATGTTGATCGCCTATTGTATGGCACGAGATCGGAGACGTTCAACTCACCGGTTTCGAGTTAATACAAGAAACGATAGACAAAA
Organism: Scalesia atractyloides; assembly: GCA_947069175.1. Taxonomy (NCBI): domain Eukaryota; kingdom Viridiplantae; phylum Streptophyta; class Magnoliopsida; order Asterales; family Asteraceae; genus Scalesia; species Scalesia atractyloides. The sequence goes on from CAMTDV010000004.1 coordinate 22,035,004, forward strand.
TCCTCCAAATCAGAGACAATCTCCTGAAAGCTCAGAGTCGTCAAAAGAGTTACGCCGATAATCGCCGTAAGCCCCTATTGTTCGAAGTGGGAGATCACGTTTTCTTAAAGGTTTCACCTTGGAAAGGAGAGATCCGTTTCGAAAAGAAAGGGAAACTAGCGTCACGATACGTGGGTCCCTTTAAGATTCTGGAAAGAATTGGCAAAGTGACCTATCGACTTGAATTACCGAAAGAACTCAGCAACGTACATCCGACCCTCCACGTCTCAAACCTCACCTATAAATACCCAGCACCTCCACACACACTCCTCTTGCTACCACTTCGCACCAAACCTCTCTTACCCGCATTTCTCTGAGTTTCAAGTAAGAAACAACTTGTTTTCTGTAAACCACAACGTTTTCCACTACGATTTTGCACAAGGCTATCTTCGATTTCATCTAAAACTTTATCTTTTACGAAAATCTTCATCTTTTTCATAAAAACTTCTGCTTTTAACTTGGATCTACACTTAAACGAGTATATTGGGCTGAGCCTTGGCTTCCCAAGCTAGAAATCTTGATTATTTCTACTCACCAAGTGTTAGATCTGAGAAAACTGTTTAAAGTATTGTTTTTTACACAAAAACGGATAAGAACCAACATAAGTTTCGTTCACTAAAGCGGTGGAATGAAGCGGAGTAAAAAACAGCCTGAAATGGATTCGAATCACGTCTGTTCCAAGCGAAAACCCTATCCGTAACGCACAAGACTCAAGACATCCAGTTCGTACGAACTTGGCTGCTTCGTGCGAACTGCCAGTTCGCACGAATCGACCCAAGTTCCTATGAATTGACTAAACTCGTTCAAAAGACCTCTTCGGCGCAACGTTTGATCAGTAACTTAAGGCTGGAGGGATGACCACTCGATTTCCCGAAGATACGACGCGAAAACACTCGATTTTGGACACAAAACAGCCTAAGTTTGCACCAAAAGGGCCACTTCGCACGAACTACACACCTAGTTCGCACAAAGTACCCACCTGGTAAGGACATGGTACTACTTCGCACGAAGTACACCTGGTGAGAACTTGGTGCTACTTCGCACGAAGTTCCACTTCGTACGAACTAGCACCAGTTCGTGCGAAGTAGGCTGTTACATCATCTCACTTCGCTTCAACCGTTTCAGCACTTCAGAAGACTGATGCACTTCTGTTCTCGCTTACAGGCTGTTCCGGCGCTCCCTTCAATTCATAGCAGATTGTGTTTACTTGTTAAGCACTAACTGTGGTATACTTGAACCCCCTTTTTCGCTTAAACGCGTTTGGGTGTTACATACGTTCTCTACATAAAAACACGCTACACACAACGCTAAACTCTTTTAACCCTAACCGCTCTCGCATGTTATACGTGAATCACTGAATGCTTGTTTTCTATGTGTAAATAATGAGGACTTGCAGACCACCCTTAGCAACGATAGTACTATAGTTTGGACTCAGCACCCGATTGGTTCGAGGGTTGTTAAGGCTCGCATATTAACTTTACATGCGTATTCGCTGTTGTGAACACGTTCGCGCATACTCCACCTCGCAGTCGTGTTGGTTAGCTTGTATCATTCTTGTTATCATACTTAGATTCGCCTCTCTACGTGTCACATGCTGGTTATGCGTAAACGCTTTATCGCTCTTATTATGCTATTAAACCTGTGTACTCACCTTTACTTATTGTATTGACTTGTATTTTAACGTATGTAACAGGTTGAGGATGACGCTGCAATTGGGCTTAGGATTATCTTTAGAAACTCGTAATAAAAAACTTAGTATCGAACTGATTTGTTAAAGAATGATGTAATCCGTATGACTTTTGATGTGAATGTTTAGTTCGATTGTATGGGAAATTGGATGTTATTAAATATTGTCATATTAATAGTCGTTGTGGAAATTCTTTAGCAATCTGTTCGCTTAGTGCCACGCCCCGATGATTCCGCCATCGGTTAGGGTGTGACACCTCAGTGGAATACGATACCTACTTACCGATGTACTAGTTTAAGTGTTTTTAGTAGGTTTTTGCATAGACCCAACGACAGTCTGTCAAAATGGCGTCGTTGCCGGGGAGTCGTGCGCTTAGTGCTAGTTTAGTTTAGATTTGTTTGTTTGCTTTCGTTTTACATAAAAACTCAAAAATACAAAAAAAATTGCTTTTCTAGTTAGTTTCTCTTTCACTTTTGTCTTTGTTTTCTTTTTGTTCTGTACTGCTTTTCGTTTGCTACTTGTGCAGGAAATATGAGCTAGGAATATGAAGAATATGCTTCACGCACAAGGTGTGGGTGCCAAGGACACTAGGAATATGATTGTCCAATGTTCGAGAAAAAGGCTGAGTTTGATGAGTGGGTATGGTCCCAACGCATGTAAATACAAGAAGTTGAGGGTTACCACGGTTATTCTTATCAAGGTAGATATAAAGAATAGATGGATGATATGGACTACGATGAATTGGGAGTACAGTGGTTATGAGATGGATGATGGTCACTGTTACAAGCCAGATTGGGGTTGTAATAGAGAATCAGAATATTTTGAGGACTATGGTTATGAAGGCAATGGTCATTTTCATGAATATGACTCGTCAGGTTATGCCCAAGACATCCCCAACGATAGGAATAGGTTATTGGATGCACTCAATGCCTTCCATGATCCAATGAAGGAGATAAACAATGATACAATGAAGGAGATGAACCAAAGTTCTGAAAGGGTACAACAAATTTATGAAGCTGTAATCAAACAAGGTGAATTAATAAATGCACAATGCAATGAGCGGGTTAAAAGAGAGTCCGAGAGGTTAGGAAGCAACAATCAAATGGACTCACAATCTCAAATATCTGAGTCAATTGAGGATCCGTAAGATGAGGGTTGTATTGAAGAACCAATTGTAGAGGAAGTAACCCCGGTACGGGTAATAGTTGATGATAATGATCCACCCTTCCATTTAAATATGACCATTGGTGCAATCTGTTTGGTCGCAAGTGTTGAAGATGAAGAGGAGAATGGGCCTATGATCCCAATCCAGTTGGGTGAGTTCAAGACTGAAAGGGCATTGATGGATCATAAGGCAAGTATAAGCATATTGGCGAGTTGAGTGTTTGATGAATATGATTTTGGTGAGCTTGAAGAGGTGGACACCATGGTTGTGCTTCTAGACGAGTCAAAGAAACCATCTTGAGAGGAATTGTTGTAAGAGTGGGGGATTTTTATTACCCCGAAGATGTCCTAGTTGTGGACCACACGCCGTCCAATGTTGAAGGACAACCGCCGGTTTTCTTAGGCCGGCCATTCTTGAAAACCGCGAAGGCTACTATTGATTGCAATGCTAATACTGTTAATATGGTCTTCGGGTCAAGTAAGTTGTCCTGAAACTTTATGTCTCACACTTGTGCTTATTCTAATATTGCTAACAAGTGCCATCCTCCAGTTAAGTTAATGAGGATAGCCCAAAAGAAAATGTTGTTGTGATTGACAGATCTAGATGTGAAAAGAATGTGAAATTTAAAGTGGCTAAGTCACCATGGTGGCTTAGGATGAGGAACAAAAGGATCAAAAATAAGCAAGAGAAAGAGGTACCTAAAGAAAATTCAATGAAATCAGAAGAGATACCTAAGAGGAATCCGTCTAAACTTTCTGAAAAAGATAAAAGAGCAGCTTTGTTGGAGAATATGAGGAACCAAGGGTGGAAGAGGAGAACTTGTCTTCCATTTGCAGAGATTTTGCATGGACCTATTAATGGATATAAACCACCTAGAGCATCGCAAGTACGGTCTGGCTGAAGCCCCATAAACTTAGCGCTTTCGGGAGGCAGTCCGATGGTGTAGAGCAGTGTATTTTTGTTTTGTTTTGTTTCGTGTGAGTGTTCTTGCAGGTCATCAACTTTTAATAATCTCTACAGATGCATTTACCCATGTGTGTGGATGTTTGGTGAATTCCCAGGTATGTTTTAGGTGCGATTGGGTAAGCGGGGATAAACAGTCAAAATTATATGCGAAAAAAAACCCGAACACACACGTTTAGTATATATATATATATTTTACATAAAAATTTACAAAAACAATACAAAAACAAAAAAAAAATTATTAGTTTTAGTAAAAAAAAAAAAACCTAACACGTGACTAAAGCATAACCTGCTCCACCACTTTGATTTATGTTATCTCATGTGACCTGCTCCATAAACCTTTCTCATTAATTCCATCCATTCACACCCATGATCATTCCATTAACCATGACCAACGCCAACCAGGTATGTGTTCCAAATGTTGTACATTGAGTCGTGTAATTTGAGTATTTTTAATTTTAGTTTTTTTTTTAATTTCTTTGAGTCGCCACACTTCCCATCGTGGTACCTTCTCTCACTAATCTTTGGTATACTCGATTTGCAGAAGTCCGAGGTGAAATTATATTATTCATTAGGAGATAGATCATTTTTCCTTTCTCATTTAGTTTGTGAGTTACATACCCAATATGATTAATAGATCACTTTTACTTTTTCATTCAGTTTGTATTAGAGGTATATATGTTTTGAGCAGTGGCGGATCCATGAATTTTTTCCAAGGGGTTCACTTTTTTAAATGTTCGAGTTCATATGTCGGAACACAAAAAATACGGGTCGGTTCGAGAGTTCGGGTCGGAACATATGTATAACTTAACAACTTGATTAATACACTAACTAAACGGAGAGTGGTTGGATGTGCGTATCGACTTAATAGTGAGTTTTCACTGTATAGGTGACGATGATTCTAAGGGTAGCTTTGATTGTCCGCAATAAAAAAACATGAAATGAAGCGAACGATCTAAAGAAATCAACAAGGTAATAAAATCACAAGAATAGACCATTACATTACACTAATCAAAACAAAAAGTTTTACTTCCATTCCAATGGAATGAACCAATCTTAGTTCTTCCCTAATTCTAGCATACTAAACATTGACTGTCACTCACCGCAAACTACATTCAGCCTCTACGCAATCTTGCAAAAGCGACTAAAAGGGAACACACATAAAGCAAAACAAAATCATCTGCAGCGAACGATTTGTAAGTATAGTTTATTCCACCATACTGTAGTCAAACAAGGTGAATTAATTAATGCACAATGTAATGAGCGGGTTAAAAGAGAGTCCGAGAGGTTAGGAAGCAACAATCAAGTGGACTCACAATCTTAAATATCTGAGTCAATTGAGGATCCGCAAGATGAGGGTTGTATTGAAGAACCAATTGTAGAGGAAGTAACCCTGGTACGGGTAATAGTTGATGATAATGATCCACCCTTCCATTTAAATATGACCATTGGTGCAATCTGTTTGGTCGCAAGTGTTGAAGATGAAGAGGAGAATGGGCCTATGATCCCAATCTAGTTGGGTGAGTTCAAGGCTGAGAGGGCATTGGTGGATCATAGGGCAAGTATAAGCATATTGGCGGGTTAAGTGTTTGATGAATATGATTTCTGGTGAGCTTGAAGAGGTGGACACCATGGTTGTGCTTGTAGACGAGTCAAAGAAACCATCTAGGAGGATGTTGAGAGGAATTGTTGTAAGAGTAGGTGATTGTTATTACCCCGAAGATGTCCTAGTTGTGGACCACACGCCGTCCAATGTTGAAGGACAACCGCCGGTTTTCTTAGGCCGACCATTCTTGAAAACCGCGAAGGCACCATTGATTGCAATGCTAATACTGTTAATATGGTCTTCGGGTCACGTAAGATGTCCTTAAACTTTATGTCTCACACTTGTGCTTATTCTAATATTGCTAACAAATGTCATCCTCCAGTCAAGTTAATGAGGATAGCCCAAAAGAAAATGTTGTTGTGATTGACAGATCTAGATGTGAAAAGGAGGTGAAATTTAAAGTGGCTAAGTCACCATGGTGGCTTAGGATGAGGAACAAAAGGATCAAAACTAAGCAAGAGAAAGAGGTACCTAAAGAAAATTCAATGAAATCAGAAGAGATACCTAAGAGGAATCCGTCTAAACTTTCTGAAAAAGATAAAAGAGCAGCTTGGTTGGAGAATATGAGGAACCAAGGGTGGAAGAGGAGAACTTGTCTTCCATTTGCATAGATTTTGCATGGACCTATTAATGGATATAAACCACCTTGAGCATCACAGGTACGGTCTGGCTGAAGACCCATACTTAGCGCTTTCGGGAGGCAGTCCGATGATGTAGAGTAGTGTATTTTGGTTTGTTTTGTTTCGTGTGAGTGTTCTTGCAGGTCATCAACTATTAATAATCTCTACGGATGCATTTACCCATGTGTGTGGATGTTTGGTGAATTCCCAGGTATGTTTTAGGTACGATTGAGGATAACACACAGGTAAGCGTAGGGATAAACAGTTAAAATTATATGCGGAAAAAAACCCGAACACACACGTTTAGTATATATATATATATTTTACATAAAAATTTACGAAAACAATAAAAAAACCAAAAATATTTTTTTATTAGTTTTAGTAAAAAAAAAAAAACCTAACACGTGACTAAAGCATAACCTGCTCCACCACTTTGATTTATGTTATCTCATGTGACCTGCTCCATAAACCTTTCTCATTAATTCCATCCATTCACACACGTGATCATTCCATTAACCATGACCAACGCCAACCAGGTATGTGTTCCAACTGTTGTACATTGAGTCGTGTCATTTGAGTATTTTTAATTTTAGTTTTTTTTTTTTAATTTCTTTGAGTTGCCACCCTTCCCATCGTGGTACCTTCTCTCACTAATCTTTGGTATACTCGATTTGCAGAAGTCAGAGGTGAAATTATATTATTCATTAGGAGATAGATCATTTTTTCTTTCTCATTTAGTTTGTGAGTTACATACCCAATATGATTAATAGATCACTTTTACTCTTTCATTCAGTTTGTATTAGAGGTATATACGTTTTGAGCAGTGGCGGATCCATGAATTTTTTCCAAGGGGTTCACTTTTATAAATGTTCGAATTCATATGTCTGAACATAAAAAATTATGGTTGGTTCCACGGTTCGGGTCGGAACATATGTATAACTTAACAACTTGATTAATACACTAACTAAAGGGAGGTGGTTGGATGTGCGTTTAGACTTAATAGTGAGGTTTCACTGTATAGGTGACGATGATTCTAAGGGTAGGTTTGGTTGTCTGCAATAAAAAAATGGAATGAAGAGAACGATCTAAAGAAATCAACAAGGTAATAAAATCACTGGAATGGACCATTACATTACACTAGTCAAAACAAAAAGTTCTACTTCCATTCCAATGGAATGAACCAATCCTATTTCTTCCTTAATTCCAGCATACTAAACATTGACTGTCACTCAATGCAAACTACATTCAGCCTCTACGCAATCTTACAAAACCAACTAAAAGGGAACACACATAAAGCAAAACAAAATCATCTGCAGCGAGCGATTTGTAAGTATATTTTATTCCACCATACTAAACAATGGTTGTCACATACTTATCTCAATAACCTCCCCCCATAAAACACTTAAGATGAAGTGAAACGAAAACATCTACAATGAGCCCAATGAGGCAACCTATTCATACTAACTAGCCTATGTCAATTCAATGTCTAAACAAACATGTAAGTCAACAAATTCAAAGTTAAAGTCAACAACTTATAAGGTTTAAACGAACCTGAAAGGCTTAAGAGTGTAAATAAATACGGGAAGGAGCTGCATGTGGAGGCTGGAGTGGCTCCGGCGAGAGGCTATGTAACGGTGACAACGTGTGGAGGGATGGTGGTTGGAGACGAGAAGATGAGTGGTCGCGTGTGTCCTGTTCTGTGTGTGTTTGTGTTTGAGGCTAAACTGGAAAGGGCGACAAGCATGAATCATTAAACCCTAATTCGCTTTTGAGTTAAAAAAGTAAAAATAAAAAGAAAAAAATGGCCTTAACCGGACTTGAACTCGGGGGCGTCAAGTATAAGAAGCGCACGTATTAACCAATAGACCACTCATAGAATTTTCTATATAACATAACGTTATAAATTACCAACCAAACGGGTTCCTAGGAACCCCTTCTTAGCTCTAAATCCGCCCCTTGGTTTTGAGTTAAAATACAATCCTCTTGCTGTGTATGTTTTGAGTTGTGTCACCAATCAAATTATTATGAGTAAATTTTTCTTTGTAGCTAATAGATGATATCTTACACATGCAGACTACATAACATGTTGACGATGGCAAATCAAGAACAATTGTCATCAAGTTTATTTTGATCCATTTGAGCATTCTATTTGTAATGGACCAAGTTTATCATCAATTATATATCTTCTTTTATGACCATATAATTTAAAGGTTTTTGATGTCGAAGCCATAATTATTTTCAACAATTAAAAAATTAACCATCACTTAACTATATTTCGTAATTTTGTAAAAGTTTTGATATATTTTTAAAAAATTTGCACCAAATTTAAACTTTATTTTTTTCAATTTTAAAAATTTTCTTGGTAATTTATGACTTTTTTTTGCAGCTTAAAAAAATAGGTTGTAATTTTCTAATGCATGTTGCCATTTATAAGCCATGTCAAAATATACAAAAGAAAGCCTATATAAATGCCATGCAGGATGGATAACCTTATATATATGTAAAACTAGGTTATCACCCGGGATTGCTTTACGGGCTCAAGAAAGTTTCTTCCATTAAAAAATATTATGATTAATATACTTAGCATTTAAAATATAGACGTATGCATCGATGTTTGCGTGCACCGTGGTGATAAGGTGTTGATGCATTTTGTGTCCGTCAATGTACGAATAGGCTAGATAAAGCGTGTGTTGAATATTGTATAGATAGATACGAACAAATGACCCAAGTACGAACGTGATATGTGCATTTATGTAACTTCGTATGAAGTGATAGCTCACTACGCATGAGGGTAAAACGCATCTATAAATAGTGTCGTGTGTTCATTGTTTTGTAAGTTTTGGAGTTCCCAGAGGGGAAACGCTGGCAAAATTTCTCCAGAATTTCGCTAGCTTGACAAGATGTATACTCTTTCGATACGAATGAATGAAGCTTCAGCGTACTCTGCCTCTACTCCTTTCTTAATAACATTCTACCGAATTAGTGATATTATGCCCAAACTTCCGTCTAAAACCACCGGATCCTGGACTTTCAATTGGTATCAGAGCTACGGTACCGATTTAATCGTCGATTGAATCACTTACGCTCATGAATGAATTACGGACATTTATGGACTTAGGAGGGTTTTAGACGTAAAACATCAAATAAACGGACAATCACGAACAAAAAGTAAAATTGAACTTATAGGATTGTTAGAAAATCATTTTCGACCAGATCTGTGCAAGAATCATCTTAAAATTTGCAGATATAAGGATTTTGGATTGAAAACATGTTCATCATGGATTTATCTTCGCACGAAGGTACTATCCTCGTACGAAGATAATTACATTCGCACGGAGATAGGTGCCACTTCGCACGAAGATAGATTGCACGAAGGTAATTACCCAGGTACGAAGGTAACCCAAAATGCCTAAAAAGGCATTTTTTGATCGTTTTGACGAGACGAGTATCCAGAAAAAATTTCGTGATTGCAATTTTTTTTGAGTTTTTATCGACAAATTCGGCATGTTTGGGGACACCATCTAGAGCTTCAGAGTACAAATTCGATGATACGATCACAGTTGGTTGAAGATATTGGGGTAGTCACTAATACATATGTAGAATGTTGATCATTTGGTATAGTGCTTACTAATGGGCCTTAACGTTAAATCCGCATTTGTTAAAACCTGATTTTCCAGATTTGAGGGGGAAATTCAGTTAAAAATTTGGTACGGTCAGAATCTGCAAAAATGAGGGGGAATAAAAATTTCATGTATATATGAAGATTCTGGCATTTTTGAAATTCCCGACTATGCAACAGTATTCGGGTGGTTTCCAATTGCAGACTATCTGAAGATGCAAAGTATCTTTGATTTTTTTTTTGTACAAGATCAAAGTGTAGTCAGAATTCATTAGTGATAAGATAAAGTTGATGTCTACTTTTCGTAAAAGTGGGGTGCATAACTGAGTCTTGGAGGAGTTGTTTATCGGATTCTTTAGTTGTGGTCACTTTGATGCATGAGTCTTAGTACAAGCCGGTTAGCACACACGACTGCTTAGTGGTACGAGTAGTTATCAGAGAATGTTCATGGGATAGCTCTGTGATAGACTAAAGTATCCAATTTAAATCTGCAAGGCAAATGAATTGTTTTCCGGCCTAACCGCCAGGAAATGATGATGTTTTTTTGATTCAGTTGCGCCGGGACTAACAAGGAAGGCTATACTTGCAATTCATGACTAAAGAAGATGATTTACGGGTTTTTTTTAGACAAAGCAGTGTACCGATTGCTCACGAAATAGACTATACATTTGAGACTATTATGAAAGACGAAGATTACATGATTGATCTTGAACAAAGAAGAGAAGATTACTGCGTACTTACAGATAGTTTTTCCGATGAAGATTTGCTGATTGAACAGATTACCGATTTGCTGATCAATCATTCAGGAGTATGCTTAACTGTGATTACGGAAATCGGGATTTCAGATTTTCACGGGCATTCATTAATTTGAAGTTTACCATTGTGGTAATTTGAAGTTTCTATCAATTGCCAGTTGGGTTTTTGAAGATCAGAGGATCGAGCATAGGAGGAGTGCGCTAAAACCGAACTTGGATGTGGTTAAAAGTTGAAACGGGGAAGCTGCATTGATTAATTTCAAGTTGGTTGTTATTCAAGAAAATTTGTCGATTCAGCAAATCAGAGGAGGTCGGAAACCGTGCAAACAAAGACCTGAAGATTAATTACTAGAGAAATTAGTTTCAGGGGTAATTTGCGCTTTATAAAGTCAATGCAAACCCGAATAATCAATTAAGGGGGAATTTGTTGACGCGTTGTACGACATCGACAAGATACTTGATTGAAGTTGCAGAATATTCAAACACGACTCTCATATTTCAAAATCAAGATAAAGCTTCGACAGTGACGTCCAAGGGGGAAATTGTTGATGCATTTTGTGTCTGTCATTGTACAAATAGGCTAGATAGAGCGTGTGTTGAATATTGTATAGATAGATACGAACACGCGACCCAAGTACGAACATGAGAGGTCCATTTATGTAACTTCATACGAAGTGATAGCTCACTTCGCACGAAGGTAATTTCCTGACTTCGCACGAGGGTAAAACGTGTCTATAAATAGTGTCGTGTGTTAATTGTTTTGTAAGTTTTGGAGTTCCCAGAGGGGACGCTTCCAGAATTTCGCCAGCTTGATAACACGTATATAGTTTCGGTATGAATGAATGAAGCTTCCGCGTACTCTGTTTCTACTCCTTTCTTAATAACATTCTACTGAATTAGTGATATTATACCCAAACTTCCGTCTAGAACCACTTGATCCTGGACTCTCACAAGGACTTGCTATAAACAATAAATATTAAGAATTATGAACTACTATAAACTAAGAACTGTGCACTACTACAAACTAAAATCTGATGACAAAAATATAAATGAGCACATGAAATAAGGAAAAAAGTTAAGTTACAATTCAATCACTGCAAAGCCATTTCCAATAACATTGAACGAGAGGTAAAATTGTAGTAAAATACTGAGTGGGCTCATATATCAAAGTTAAATATTGATAAGTTAACTTAATAAACATGATGAATTGTAAGTGGTAAACCGAGGTCATCAATTGAGCCATTAAAAGCAAAGAAGCAGCTCCAACCCATCCGCATCGTTACCTATCCAACAAAAAAATTTAAAATGTCCTACTTGGATGTCACCAGCAGCTACCAGCAAGACCTTAACCCAAAACATGTCCAAAACTGTCTTATGGCAAATAAACAATATTACACCATGAGATAAGATTTCATAGTCTCCATGACCAATAAACAATTATAATAACATGTTATGGTTTAAAATGTGATGTGTCCTAGCATTGAGATCATTTAATCTACATCAGCAGTTGGTGTCTAGTGAAAAAACAAAAAAAGAACATGCTTTTGCATTCTCCTATCTAAAATCATGAAATAGTGTAACAACAAATAGTGTAGTTAACAGACTTTTGTAAATGAATGAACTATTTGTGAGAACAAAAAACGTGACAGGTGAGTGAAGTCTCAAAAGTCAGAATTTAGAATATAACATAAAATTTGATTTATCACACTACCATAGAACAACTTTCTATCAACCAATTTAGTAGTGTAGCTTTTAAAAACTTCAATACACTAACTTCTTCATAAAAATACAAAAAAAAAATCGTTGGTGGTTAAACCTAACCTGGACTAAATAAAGTTTGACCCGTGCGAATTCTTCGAATCTATCCCAACCATCAAGTCAAGCTGCTTAGGTGAGGTGCCCTTTGTTCTTGCTTATCTAAATATTAAAAGAAAATGTAAAAAGGATTAGAATAGAAACAACATGTACAGATTAGGTATATAACCTAAAAGCCACAAAAATATCTAAGCTAATATATATATGAAGATGTCAGAATTTTATGAAGCTTGCTATTTAAATTCATTTAGTTAATTGGAAGAATGTTGGAATTAACCAACGTTGTTTATAATTTGATTAACTACGATGGATATACTTTGATTTTGATTAACGGAAAAACAACTATTGATTCAAACAAGATTTAATAAAAAGGGTTCACACCCGGTTTCGGTAATTGCCAACCTAGGGTTTCTACAAGTTTTAGATCCAACTCAATTGCATAGTGGTTAACGGATTTAGTGTACCATGATGTAGGTCCAATAACTATCAACGCTCCGAATAACTGGCAAGAATGCACTTTATAATCACAACAATGCATAAATACACATAACCATTTCGTAAAGTCATAACTTTATAATCGTTCGACAATTTACGAGTTTGAAACAAATGTAAGCTAGTGTCAATGATTTCAAAAACCAATACAAGTTGTCACAAATTCAAATCAAGAACAATTCAAAACCCTAAATTAAACAACTAACCGGGGTGAAACCAAGGTGACTAGCGCTCATGGTTGAAGGAACTTGATCACCGGATGATTGAAACTTGGATCTTGACATCTCAAAGCCTTGAATGAAAGATTAGGGTTTATTTTGAAAGTGGAGAATATGGATGGTGATGATGATGGATTGATTCAGATACCAAGATAATCGATTTGGTGATTCGGTGTTGATTGGATGGATCGGAGATGATCTAGGACGAAGGGAATGGTGTTCTTGGCTCCAAGGTGAAGGGTTCAAGTTCAAAATTGTGTAAATATGGAAGAATGTTCAAAAACCACATTAAAACTCGTCAAAACGTAACAAACAACACAAGCCACCGTCGGCGAGCAGGAGGCTGCGTCGCCGACGCCACCCCTGCGTCGCGGATGCTGCCTGGTTGGTCAAATTTTCTGTCGACGCTATTTCGTGTTGTCTACGCCAATTTTCACCGACGTGATGCGTCGGCGATGCCCCCTCTAAGTCGTTTTCCTCTGGTTTTCCATTTCACGCGTCTCCGGTTGATCCCGTTTGCTCCTGGTACTCCAAATAGATCCCGAATAGCTCCTTAAACTTCGTTAGACATGCAAAACACAATTCTAATCAAAAGTAGGCTATTCGAAACTAAAAGCTATGTAAATACACAAACTTAAACACATCATAGCACCGGTTTTCGACCAGGTATCAATCCCGAATATCCTGATGTGGAGAAAGGGTCTATAATTAAACACTGTACTATATTGAGGTGTATCTCGAATATCCCAATGTGGAGAAAGGGCCTGTGATTAAACGTTGTACTTTATTGAGGCGTATCCCAAGTCTCCCAATGTGGAGAAGGGTTTGTATTTAAGCACTATACTATATTGAGGCGCATCCCAAATATCCCAATGTGGAGAAAGGGTATAAAATTAAGCACTGTACTATATTGAGGTGTATCCCGGATATCCCAATATGGAGAAAGGGCCTGTAATTAAACGATGTACTTTATTGACGCGTATCCCAAGTCTCCCAATGTGGAGAAGGGTTGGTATTTAAGTGCGGTACTATATTGAGGCGCATCTCGAATATCCCAATGTGGAGAAAGGGTCTATAATTGAACGTTGTACTTTATTGAGGCATATCCCAAGTCTCCCAATGTGTAGAAGGGTTTTTATTCAAACGTGGTACTTTATTGAGGCGTATCTAATATCTCCCAATGAGTAGAGGGACTTATATTTATACGTCAACTGCAACGTATTCCCATATCTTCAATTAAGAACAGGGATTTATATCTAAAACGTCAATTAAGACGTACTCTCATATTTCCCAATAAGGAGAGGGACTTATATTTAAACATCAACTGAGACGTATCTCAAATCTCCAACTATTCCCAGTTATGTGGAAGGAGAGAAATCATAATACTGTATTGTCAGTCAAATAATGACAGTTGTGGTCATATGACTCCCTGTCTATAGGTGGTGAACTGTGTTCAAGCCTTATTTTCTATAAGATCAAATGAGATCTTGACTAATAGTATTATCAAATTAAGTGATCATAATGTTATAACATTCAATGTAATGTTAATACTTTAGGCAGTGTGACCTGAGGAACCACACTAGTTGTCTGGGTAATAGGCTATGTCCAAACCCTATAGCATGTGTGTTCAAATCAGATTCCGGTTGATATCAACAATAAGATGATCATGATTAAACATCCGTTAGTGATGTATTGCCAATGTGCAATAATGATTGTCCAACATGACAATGACAGTTGTAGTCTTGCGTTTCCAGAGGTAATAGGCTATGTCCAAACCTCGAAGCCTTATGATCTAATGAGATCACGGCTCACATATCTTATGTCCAATGTGACGGGCCTTTGAGCCACATCTTTAGTGTCCTTGTGACAAGGCCTATGTGCCACATCTTAACGTCCTTCGTCACAAGCCAATGATCTATATAGTTAAGCCCATTACCAACTACGATAAAGCGGCTAGTGAAATATCATATATATATATATATATGCAAAAATTTGATGCAAATGAATAAATTGCTTTTAAAGTTATTGAATCTTACTGATGGCTATATAATATTTCAGTTAAGCTTATAGCGAGCCTAAATATTGGCGAAACAAGTAAGAAAAACGGTGGTGACGACTTAGAGCACCAAAACCGTAAGGACGAAGAGAATCATCTTCGATCCATAATTTCCAATGAAGTCGGTAAACCTCTGGCTAGATTTATGGCCACACCGAAAGGGCTAGAACCATTAGTACATAAGGAGAACTCTATTTCCAAACCCCGTTCTAATACTCATAAGACTGAGAGGTCTCATTGCTCCTCAACTAAGAGTGAGGGAAGTATAAAGAGTATAAAGAAAAATGAGTCGTATGGCTCTAAGAAGGGGTGTCTTTGTAAGTACTTTGTTTCTTGTAAACCCCGTGACTTTCTGGGTGAAGATGGAGCTATTGATGCTCTAAAGTGGCTGGATGAAATGGAAACTGTTATTGATATAAGCGGTTGTGTCACCAAGGACACTGTTAAATATGTGCCCCAATTCTTCAAGGAGTATGCTCTAATTTGGTGGAAAACACTTATCCTGACCACTGGCAAGGATGCAATGTACAGCCTGAGTTGGTCTAAATTCATGGAACTGATCCGCGAGACTTACTGCCCACCTCACGAGGTGGAGAAAGTCGAATCTGACTTCTGAAGCTAACCATGAAAGGTCTCGAGTGTCGAGCCTATGTATATGAATACAACTCTTTATCAAGACTCGTTCCTTATTTAATCACCCCGAGTTTAAGTGCATTGCACGGTTTATTGGAGGACTCGCTCCAGAAATCAAGGGAATGGTTAAATCCTCCAGACCTGCAACTTATAGATCTGCTGTGGATCTATCTTTATCTCTCACTGAAGATGAGATAAGAGTAAAAGCGTCTAAGGCCGAGGAGGATCGCAAACGAAAGTGTGATGATACCCCAAGTAAGCATTACAAAAAGGGTAATACTGGCTTGAATAATCACTAGTCTAAGACGAATGAGGCAAAACCCAAATGTAAAATATACGGGAAGCGACATTTTGGAAGATGCATCCATGAACAGACCAAAGGGATGTGGCATCTGTAAGCAGATGGTCCACAAGTCCCATTTTTGCTATGGATGTGGCGAGAAAAGGGCATATAAAGAACCGCTGCCCAAAGAGGGCAACTGACAGGAAGAACAAGGGCCATTGATGGCAAGAAAGGCAATGCTGGAGCCTTTCAAATAACTGCAAGAGAAGTAGTTTAAGTCATAAAATATCATTATGGATCTGTTTCCCGTAAATGATTTATTTATTAGAAACTTGTTTTAAATTTTGAAGTGGTTAAAGCTTCGTTAAACTCTGAATCTAATAAATTCTGAACTTGCTTTTTTTGAGGCTTAAATATGATTTATGAAAATCAAGTGGCCAATATAAATGGTTTCACATATGATATATCCTTCAGGAATCATTTGTCCCTGATAATCTTCTATCTATAAATCTTGCGGGATTCGATATGGTTTTAGACATGGATTGGTTAGATCAAAAACCAAATCCACGTTGACTGCAATAAGAAGCCTATCGAAATCAAAAATCCCCATCAGGTGATATACTCACCAATTGTGGAATATCGACACCATGGATTAAGTCCAGGTCAATGCCACTTGTCAATTGAGGAAAAATTTATAATTCCGACAGGTTAAGCTATAAAAATACGACATCGAACCTCCTTATGGAGTACCGTTGATCTAACATCTCATAAATTCGTGACCGGTAAAATACCGACACATGTTCGTACTCTCGAATGTGCCACATGTTGGACGAGAGGAACTAGTCTTGTCGTCGTGTCATTATTATGACCACTGAATGACAATTGATTAAATTAAAGTACTAGTCTTGTCGTCATGTCATTATTATGCCCGCTGAACGACAATTGATTAAATTAAAGTACTAGTCTTGTCATCATGTCATTATTACGACCGCTGAACGACAATTGATTAAAAGTACTAATCTTGTTGTCATGTCATTATTATGACCGCTGAATGACAATTGATTAAATTAAAGTACTAGTCTTGTTTTCATGTCATTATTATGACCGCTGAACGACAATTTATTTAAAAGTACTAATCTTGTTGTTGGTGCATATGTTTGTTGACTACGTCATTATGTATTGAGTCTGAGTGAATAGGGCTTAATCTGTTAGAAACGAGGCATATATATGTGAGTCTTAGGTCATGTTTGCTGGTAATGGCTTGTGAGAAGTCAAGTTCGGCCGAACTTGACTAAGTCAAGGTCGCCCGAACTTCAACACTCACCAGCGAACTTGAAAAACTATAAATAGGTGCCTTGGTTATTCATTTGTAACTTGGAGATATTTTAGCACAGAGACGGCGAAGCTCTGTCGGATCCGGTTCTCATATGTATTGAACTTTAGATCAATGAAAACAACATTTAAATGAGTAATTCTTGTTATTTGGTTAACTTGTCATTAGTTTCCGCCTAATTGGACAATAGATAACAAATTTAGGTTCCCGTGCTAATTGTGGACGTTCCTACAAGTGGTATCAGAGCCTGAATAACTAAATTTGCTGGAATCAAGATAAGAATTTCTCTATTTCATTTCCATTCTATCATTTTTCTTAACATTTTCACATATTTGATGATGTCATGGACAAAATCAGCTGAAAATTGAATATGTCATGTAAACTACAGCTGTGATAAACCCCTGAGAGTTTGGACATCAAATTCAACCGAATTAATTGCAAAGAGTTCAAAAAACCATGAATTGTAAAATCATTTTGTCCGAACTTGACTAAAATTCTTTGAATTTTAATCAAGTTCGCCCGAACTTGATAG
Source organism: Scalesia atractyloides (assembly GCA_947069175.1). Lineage (NCBI taxonomy): Eukaryota > Viridiplantae > Streptophyta > Magnoliopsida > Asterales > Asteraceae > Scalesia > Scalesia atractyloides. The sequence goes on from CAMTDV010000004.1 coordinate 22,052,820, forward strand.
TTTTTCAAGAAATTAATCTCAAGTTCGCTCGAACTTTGCTAAACATTCTTCAATTTTATCAAGTTTGCCCGAACTTGTATAAAATTTTTTGAAAATTAGTCTAACTTCGCTCGAACTTAGCTAATTTCTCGAAAAATCTTCCTAAGTTCGACCGAACTTACTGTTTTTCTTGAAATCTTTTACAAGTCCGCTCATAGGTGTAATTTTTCTAAAATCTCACATCAAGTTCGACCGAACTTGAGGTGATTGTGATAAAACTTGAAATCTCTATCTAAGTTCGACCGAACTTGTGGAAAACTGAAATTAAAATCTGATTTTCAAACAAGTTCGACCGAACTTGTTTGTTTCTAATCAATTTTCGAGGTTTTTTTGATCGTATTTTCAGATAATCCTTCAGATTGTCAAACTGGAAGATTTCCACAACGTGTTCGTCTCTCAAATGGCTTCCTCATCAAATGCTAATGTTCTTGCGGCAAACCAGATGAATATTGACAATGAAATGGGTACTACGTCGAAACCGCCAAAGTTAATGAGTATGGACGAGTTTGAAGGGTGGAAGGAAAAGTTTGTGACTTGGATACAAGCGAATCAATTCAACTGCTGGGTTGCAGTTGAGGATGGTTACAAATGGCCAAAGGAGAGCGTGATCAAGATCTTCAGTTGAACAAGTTCTCACCAATCGACAAAGAAAATTATGTCGCTGAGAAGAAAATGATTAGCTTGATTCAACAATCAGTAAAGGAAGATATTTTGATATTATTGCCAGAATATGAAACGTCACAAGAATTATGGCACGCACTTTGTGACAAATTTAAAGGAAGTGATGAAATGATCAAAAGCAAAAAGGCCCTGATCAAGAAAGAGTTCGAGATCTTCACCATGATCAAAGGTGAAACAATGAAGCAGATGATCTATAGATACTGTCATCTCATGGTCCAAATGCGGAGACATGATATCAAGAGATCTAATGAAGAGCAAATTGAGAAGTTGGCCGATGCACTTCCTGATGGAGAATGGACAACATATCTGATGATTCTGAAGAATAGTCCATCTTGGAGACATTTCAAATTGTCATATTTCATCGACAAATTAGAAGGTCATGAAATGGAGTTGATGAAGATTGCAAAATCAAAGAATGCTAATGTTGTTCAAGATGTCGGTGTTTATTACAAAGGAGGTGTTCAACATACTCCGATTCAAAGTCCAAAAATTCGAAAAACATTTAATGCAAATATAAATTCTTCTCCAAATCAAAGTTCCCCATATGCTGGATATACAAGTGCTAGTTCAAGCTCTTCATTCCAAAATCAGAACAACCAGTCGCATTAGATAAACCAATCTAGTTCCGATTCAAATGTTTTCCAGTGCAACATAGCAGTCAATTTGAAGAATGTTTTCCCTGAAAAAGTGGCCAAACAGCACATAGCACTTCTTGCTACTGTTCTTGAATCATATGAAAGTCTTTTTGCTGGAAAGATCGGTAATCCTGAAATGACTTCCGAGGATTATGATCAGGTGGACGAAGAAGAGTTGGAGTTGATGGATATCAAGTGGAGTCTAGCATCTATCATTAGAAAAGTTACCCAGTTTGTGGCACTCACTGAAAGGGATATTGGAAATTCAAGCAACAAGCTTGGGTTTGACAAGTCAAAAGTCACATGCTTCAGGTGTCGACAAAAGGGACACTTCAAACGTGAATGCAACAATCAAGAAGCAGGTGGAAACCAAAATCCTTTCCCCAGCAGTAACGAGTACTACAAGAAAGCTCTTTAATATAAGCCATATCCAAAGAGAACACAAGTCGAATTTGAAGATAAATCTGGAAAGAAAACCGAACAAGCTCTTGTTGTTACTCATGAAGAAGATGGCTTTGACTGAAACAGATACATCGGAAAGAAAACTGGTGTTGCTATGATGGCAGAGGTAGTGGATGAATCTGAGACATCGTATGTTGATGCTATTTTGGAAAATTCAATTCTGGAAGGTTATAGGCAGAGAGCTGAGGAAGAAGAGTTAGCTTACCTTGAGATGCAAAAACAAGAAGCGTTGAAATCAGAGGCAGAAAAGGTAAAAGCTGAGGTAAGTGTGTTTGAAAAGGAATTTGTGAAAGTTGTGGAGGTTGAAAAACCTAGCACAAAGTGCGCAAGTCCTTGTGAACCATGTCTTGAAAAGGTCAAAGTCATAAGAGAAATAACTGTACACAACGAAAATTTTCGTTACGATTACAGAACTATGAAAGAAGCTTATGACAAAATAACAAGCAAATATAAAAATGTTAAAAAAACTAATCTTGAACTCAGTGCTAATGTAAAGATGTTAAATGCCACAGTAATTGAAATATAAAAAACAATTAACATGTACATTAATACTATTGCCGAAACAAAGCGTGAGCTTCATGACATAAAGATAGAAACAGAAAGGGTAAGACGATTGCTGAAAAGTTACACTACAAACGCTTATGTCATTGATCACATTTTACCTACGATTAAGTCGGAGGAAAATGGTGATAAATCAAAGCGTAAAGAATACGGAAGTGTTCCTCCACCACTTTTTGCAAGTTATTCCTGCAAGAAAGATGATGAGATTGAAAAGGCATTTAATATTTTACTCTTATCAGAAATGAAAGATAAATTGCCTGAGAAAATTGAAGTAGACTTTACGAAATTAAATGATGAGAATGAAGCGGTGGTAAAAAATGTGGTTAAAAATGTGTTGGGAAATGATTCTGATGAAGGCAGCTCTAAAAGCGCCAAATCAAGTTCGAACAACTCGGAATCACAATCTGAAGATGACAATACATTATCAGAACATGATCTAAGTGATGATCCTAATGTTGTCATGTACAAGATTAAGGAATCTGATAGATTATACTTCGATGATAGTTTTCTGATTCGGAAAGTGAAAGAGGATCAATTTGATAAATTTTTCAAACTTTTAGAAGTTTCATCAGATGATCTTGAGAAAAACAAGAAAAGATTTTACTCAAAACCCGAAAGGAATGCTAACAATTTTCGAAAGTTTGGTGGTGATTTTCCTGAGAACAGGAGAGGAGGATTGGGTTTGGAGGAAAATGAAGATGAGCCGAGAAGGAACCAGAAGTCGCCATTTCATGAATACAAAGGTAAACACATGAAGTTTGTGTATGGGACGAATACGGTTCAAGAAGAAGGTATGATCGGTAAGAAAACAAATGTTGAATTCAAAAAGGAGAAAGAACTTCAGGACAAGGTTCAGACCAAATCCACAAGTGGAGTAAAACCCACCAGTGGACATGTTTCTGATAATCGGACCTGCTTTAAATGCAATACTGTTGGTCATATTGCTCTCAAGTGTCTGAATCTAAAGCATGTGTTTCCACGAAGAAAAACTGGGTCACAAGATGAAAAGCAAAAACAACCAGAGATTGTGAACCTGTCACAGAATCAAATAGAAACTATGAATCTAAAGACGAAGTGAAACCTAAAACGAGTTCAAGGTTTGAAAACTCAATTTTTGAAAAAGGTGAAACTTCAAAATTAAATGAAAACAAAGATTCTAGGTTCTATATTAAGAAAGTGAGAAGCAAGCTACAATCCTGGGTTGCTAAGAAAAAACTTTCACCATCAGAAAAATCAAAGTCTGTTGTTGATGTAACTAAAAATGTCAGAACAAACGAGTCAGTAATTAAAAAGACAAAGAAAGAAAAGGACAAAATGTTTTCACAATCGACATCGGACGAAATGTTTGATGATGATTGGATTTTGATGATTATGATGCTTATCATGTCAAACCCAAAACCAAAAAGGTTTGGGTTTCCTTATTCAAATAGTTGCTTTATGTGCTGGAGTTCCAAAAGATCCGCTTTGTCAAAGTTAAATCTGGATAGCGGAGCTTCATGTTACTTAACTTATTCAGCAAGTCAAAATCTTAATCATTTTGAGAAAGAAGTTGGAGAAGGAAAATTTGTCAAAATCAAATTGTGCAAATCCACACCGTTGAATGAAACACGGATTTTATAACCATTTACGCTTTCATGTTAAAAGAAATTTTTGATGGTTTTTGTCTGTTGAACAGGTGTTGATACAGATGTTGGAAAAAGGATCGGACGACGAGTTCTCGTGATCCTCATTCGTTTGTTATTTTTTTAAATAGTATTTCTTAAAACCTAAAATCCAAAAATATGTTTTTGATTTTAGGGGGAGTAAGAAAATTTAAAAAATTTAAAAAATTGTTAAAAAATAAAAAACATATGAAAAGTGAAAATCCAAAAACATTGAAAAATTTAAAAAGTTAAAAAACATCGAAAAAAGACAAAAAGTATTTGGTTGTCAAAAAGGAAATGATAGTACATCAGTGGACTATCACAGTATGCTAAAGAATTGTAAAGTTTTGAAAAGTGATAGACAAGTCTTACTGTGGATGGGTCGATAGACTTTACACGTTTAGTAAATTGTATCTGAGATATAAACTAAATTTTACAACTGCTTAATCTTGTGGATTAACATCTCTTGAATATATGGACTTAGTACTTCGAAATTTCGTTTGAGAGATTGCCTGATTCTGAGATACGAGGTCTTTATAGATAGTTGATATTTGGGGTATGATACAAGTTCTTCTGATTTTGCGGAAGCAATAGCCTAGAACTTCTATAATGCTTTTGCTAAAAACCCCAAACTGCATGCAAAACTGAAAAGTATTGAAAGATCTAATCATTTGCAGTGCTGAAAAGATTCCTTAAGTGGAACACACCTTTAAATACGAGCCTTCATCTCTTTGTCTGTACGGTAGTACTAACCTGAGCTCTCAAGGTCTCGCATTAACCCAAAGACAGATATCAATTACGTTATATTCACCTGTAAGATGAAATCTAGGGAATCTGGATTCGGGAGTATATTCAAGAAGTGGGAACCATAGTTAAGTCAAGTTTAATAAATCATACTTAACATATCTTGGAATAGTTGAGAAACGTGGTAAAGTTTAAGTGGACAAACATATCGACAATCTAAGTAAACAAGTTTAAATCTTAAAGTCTCAAAAGGTCAACGGTACTGGTGATATGTCTCAACAAACTGATATGATCCTTAGACACGAGTTCACAAAAATATGTCTGTAAATATGGTTGTACATAGTTTACTTTCTTTAATTGTTTTTCAGATAAAAGTAAAAAAAAATATTTTCAGTGTGTTTTAGCATAATCTTTCCAAAATTCAAAAATATTTTGTTTCTTCATTAGTTTCAACAAGCCAATGATGGAGACGGTTCTTCGAGAGTCTGGTAAGGTGCTCTAATGGTGAAAATCTTGATGACATCTGTGAAAAACTTAAATGATCAAAAGTGTTAAAAAGTTCATTAAGTTGAAACTTTAAAATTTGAAGAAAACATTGGTTCAGTCATAACGGTTTCAAACCAAGGTCATTAACTTGAACTTGGTGAATGATATTGGTTAACCAAGGTCATTAACTTGGACTTGGTCAACCAAGTGGATTTCATATTTGAAAATTTTATCAAGAGGTCAAAGACTTAAATGTTAAAAGTGTTCAAGGTTCATTAAATTGAACTTGAATATCTAAAATTTGAAACTGAAAGTGAAAATTTGAAAATTAACAAATTTGAAATGTTGGTGTTACAAAAATTTCAAAGATTGAATCTGAAATGTTTATTTGAATGTCAGAAAGTATTTAGACAGGAATTAAAGATTGAGGGGGAGTTGATAAAGCAAAGATTGAAGATTCCGGAAAGCTTGAAGCAAGGGGGAGAGCTTAAAGCTAGGGGAAGCATGTTGATTAAAGTTTTATCAAGACAAAGCTCAAGAAAGAGGAAGAGGATATAAAAATCGAGACGTTAAAGTTTATTCAAGAACTAAAGATCAGAAGATTCAGAAGATTTTAAAAGTCAATGACTACGACAACATCCAACGGGGAGTCTGTTGGTGCATATGTCTGTTGACTACATCATTATGTATTGAGTCTGAGTGAATAGGGCTTAATCTGTTAGAAACGAGGCATATTTATGTGAGTCTTAGGTCAAGTTCGCTGGTAATGGCTTGTGAGAAGTCAAGTTCGGCCGAACTTGACTAAGTCAAGTTCGCCCGAACTTCAACACTCACCAGCGAACTTGAAAAACTATAAATAGGTGCCTTGGTTATTTATTTGTAACTTGGAGAGATTTTGGCACAGAGACGACGAAGCTCTGTCGGATCCGGTTCTTGAATGTATTGAACTTTAGATAAATGAAAACAACATTTAAATGAGTAATTCTTGTTATTTGGTTAACTTGTCATTAGTTTCCGCCTAATTGGACAATAGATAACAAATTTAGGTTCCCGTGCTAATCATGGACGTTCCTACACTTGTCGTCATGTCATTATTATGACCATTGAACGACAATTGATTTAATTAAAGTACTAGTCTTGTCGTTATGTCATTATTATGACCGCTGGATGTCAATTGATATAAAGAAGTACTGATCTTATCATTATGTCATTTTGTGACCGTTGAACGACAGTTGAACTAATCAAAGGACTAATAGTGCCGTTATGTCATTATGATGACCTCTAAACGATGTCTGATATTAAGGATTGATTCTGCCGTAATGTCATGTTATAGACCTTAGAACGACATTGAATAAAGTCTAAGGACTAAAGATGTCAACATGTCAAACATTGGCCTATGACTGACTCTTACAGACCGTAACCATAGTATCGGATTGAGATACTAAATATATTCTTATTTCTAGAAATTTCCAGCATAGCGTTAATATGTTCTTAAAATCTTAGTACGACTCACCACCCAGACTGATGGGCAAAGTGAGCGTACAATTCAAACTCTGGAAACATGCTATGTGCATGAATGATACACAAGAAAGAGTAGAACACCCATCTGTTAGGATAAAGTTGGCAGAAACCAACTTTCTGAACCATGGATTGTTCTAACTAAAAGATTCTTACAAATCTGAAATACACTCAACACTGCCCATGATAGGCAGAAGAGTTATGCTGATAAAAGGCGGAAGCCTCAAAGATAATACATTACTGAATAAGGGAAATTGAGTCCTAGATTCATTGACCATTTAATGTGTCCACTATGTAGCTTTGAGTTACTAATAGAGTTGAGTGGAATCCATAGTGTATTCCATACCTCTAATCTACAAAGTGCTTAGCTGATAAACCCTTGTCATGTTTCGCCATGATGTTTAAACGTGAGCTTAAGGTTCATTGAAAAACCTTGTCCATTATGAATGATGAAATTTAGAAAGCTTCGTAGAAAATAAGTTTCCCGCATAAAAGTGAAATGGGATTCCTATTGTGGCCCAGGATACACTTGAGAGGTTGTAATCTTATACAGAAATAACTATATTATTCTAAACAATTCTCGAGGTCGAGATTTCCTTTAAGGGGTGAGGATGTAACACCCGTAAAATTTTCGTCCAATTACGTGATGAGACGTGTCTAGAAATATTCCGCATAATTCACAATGTTGAAAGGAATGATTAAATTTTATTTTAATATATATATATATATATATACATATATATATGTACATATATATATATATACATATATATATATATACATATATATATATATAATAAATTTAAAGTTGAGGGGCTAAATATGCAAAAAGGAAAATTTTATAAATATCTGAGGTCCCTTACGGACCACAAGAACATACTCTTACGGTCCGTAAGTATGTTCAAAATATTATGCGCGTCTGAGGTCCCGTACGGACCGCAAGCATAACCCTTTACGGTCTGTAAGGGGTGCGTTGACAACAGAATGATCGTTGGCAACAGCCTGCTGCATATCTTGCCACACTTCATGTGATCTTGCCACCTTTCATATAACTTTGCCACACTTCACCACATTATGACACATCATGTGCCACTAATCAAGTTCCTAAATACTCCTAATGCACTTGTCATGTTCTTAGCAATCCATGATTACTATAAACAACCTATCCTTATTCACATTTTCACTCACACCATTTCTATCCCATTCTAATTCTTCTTATGGAGCTTGCTTCCACTTTTGGAAGCCTCCTTTTAACTACTTCAAGTGTTCTTCAACACTAGTAAGTGCCCTCTCTAGTTTATTTCATTTTATTAGGCTAATTATTAGCCAAAAGTCAAACAGTTTGACTTTTGTTTGATTTTCGGTTATGACCATTATGGTCAAGCCAATGTTCGGTTCGAACATGACTACGTGATCGTAATTAGGTAGGTGTTAATCCCTCAAAAGGGCACCTCCTAAGAATCATGTTTGCTTTGTCAATTGACGAGTCAACGTAATAATGTTTTAAAAGTCAGAGTTAGTTTTTAAAATATTTATAATCCGAGTTTAAAAATATTCTAAATTTTTTTAACATCTAAACAACTTGGTTATAATTATTAGAACATTTGTAAATATGTCCGGCTAGTCAATTCCAGCTTTAGGGTCGGTTCGCAACCGAAAGTCGCAAAGTTTGACTATTGCTTTGACTTTCGATTATAAACCGAATTAGACTAATATGCTACTGATTTAATGTCCCGTTATGATCATAATATGATGTAGCATAACCCTCTAAGGTTATATTACATAATCGTAATAATAATCTGAGTTTTATGCAAGTTTCCGTAATTATGCCTTACTTTGACTATTATGCCCGTTTTATTAAAATGAGGTTTTAATCACCAACGAACTTGTAAATGATTTAGGTACTGATATGTTAACATGTTTAACTTATTTTAGTGTTACAAATCTGGAGGGGTAAAAGTAACCAAATACAAAAACACTATTCACACATTCTGATAATCACATTATAGTTAATATGATAATGAATAGAGGATCTGACAAAGCACAAAAATAAATATAACATTGGGGCGCAAACTTTTCGAATTATGCCAACCTCAAACTCATCTAAGTTTAAGTGCAGCTCGTTTAATTTAAGAAAGTTCGAGCGCAAGCTTGATTCATTTCAGGCTTTACGTCCAAAGTTCGAGATCGACTTATTAAAAATAATTAAACCTAGGCTTAGCTTAGGCTCGACATCCGTTGTCATATATAGTTATGATATTTGTACATATATAATTATAATCTTATATACAACATATCTATAGCAAGAACTAGATAGAACAAGACACAATTACAAATTGATCCAGGAAATGACCATCAAGCAAAAAACAAGACTAGAAGCGAGAAACACACGGAAAAAACGTAGGAAAAAAACCAAATTTACAGACCAAAGTGAGAAATATGAGAACAAACACCCAAGGACGGATGCGAAAACCCGCACCACTATACCACAGATGCAAAACAGGCTATTCGTCATCTTATCTTGAGCCCACCCCTATAAAACATCGGTTAAGATAATACTATTTTTTTCTTTCTTGTTTTTCATATTTTTAAATCCAAATATAAGTATTTGATCCATTTACTCATTGGAGATATAGGAAAAACAAATTTGAATTTTCCCTTTAGAATCTTTGTATAGCCATTTATTCTCTATTTGAAACATTGTATGGTGATAGACCAACAAAATCAAGTCATTGTATATCGGGTTGAAGAATAAGATTATCACCTTTAAAACTCATATCCGAAGAAGAATCAATTTGATACCGGACATGACTAGGCTTCCTAGAATCCAACAAGGTAATAGAAAGCGATTCCACATTGTGAGTATTAAGCCCCAACCATGAATCTTTTATCAACCTGCTTATCCTCGGACTCGGATGACTAAACCTTAACATGATCATCAACCCCAATTTGACAAGCATCGTTAATCTTACTTATAATGTTTTCTACTAGCTTAAATGCAACTTCTTCACATTTCACATCATCAGCGCTTATTAATAAGCTTAAATTTAAGCTCGTCTTATTTGGATATTTTGAGAACTCATTTTCTAGTAGCTCATAAATGTGTATTCTTGTGTACACCCCTTTTAACAAACATCATTACCTCCTTGTTTTACCATGTAATTTGATAAACAAAAAAATAAAAGATCTAAACAAAAATACTCTAATAATTACCTTCCCTGTTTGTTTGTTTTTTTTTGTGTTATTATTGATAAACATAAAAATAGAATATCTAAACAAAAATACTCTAATAATTACCTTCCCTGTTTGTTTTTTTGTTGTTATTATTGATAAACATAAAAATAGAAGATCTAAACAAATATACTCCAATCAACGGATACGCCTTGTTTGTTTTTTTTTGGTTGTTATTATCGAAACCAATTTGCCATGGACCAATAATGTTATTCTTATTTTCCACCGCCAAATTAGGCCATCATCATGTCATTGTTGGTTAAATATATAGTGTACTGGCTTTAAACGGTAAAATATACTTTTGAAGTTCTTAATTTTAACAAGATGTATGTGTGCTACAGGAATATTTTTAAAAAGATAAACACAAACGGATACATATTACATGTATACTAATTACTTGGTTGTGAAGATATCTACTATTTGATTTTTGTTGCATTTTGTAACACCCATAAATTTTTTTTCCAATTACGTGATGACACGTGTCTAGAAACCTTCCGCATAATTCAAGATGTTGAAAAGAATGATTAAATTTTATTTTAATATATATATCTATATATATATATATATATAATTAATTTAAAGTTGAGGGGCTAAATATGCCAAAAAGAAAATTTTTATAAATATCGGAGGTCCTTTACGGACAACAAGCATAACCCCTTACGGTCTGTAAGGGGTGCGCTGACAGCAAAACGCTCGCTGGCAGTAGCCTGCTGCATATCTTGCCACACTTCATGTGATCTTGCTACCTTTCACACCTCATTAAATTTTATTTCAGAATGATCGCTGGCAGTAGCCTGTCGCAAAGTTTGACTATTGCTTTGATTTTCGATTATAAACCGAATTAGACTAGTATGCTACTGATTTAAGATCCCGTTATGATCGTAATATGATGTAGCATAAACCTCTGAGGTTATATTACATAATCGTAATAATAATATGAGTTTTATGCAAGTTTCTGTAATTATGCCTTATTTTGACTATTAGGTCCTTTTTATTAAAAATGAGGTTTTAATCACCAACGAACTTGCAAATGGTTTAGGTACTGATAAGTTAGCATGTTTAACATATTTTGATGTTACAAATCTAACCATAAACCAAGTTTTCGAATAATATTGTAAATGATGCTTTAAAGTGACCGAAATACCCTTCGGCACATAGAACGGTTTTAAACATAATTTCTCATACTAAACTAATTACCTACTGATGTAATATCATAAATAGGAAGTTTTGGGATATCAAGTCAGTTTATAAACTGAGTTTACGTACGAGTTCTTGTATTATGTCCTTAGATGACGATAACGCCCATTTGGCACTTAAACGGATTTTTAACTATGAATGTGATACAAAATCTTTTACATACTGATATGTTATAGTAAATAACATATCCTAATCATATAAACCTGGTCATAACATCAATTCTCATGAAACATCGCAAATATCATCATTTAACGACTTTAACGCCTTTTCGGCATGTAGTATGGTTTTAAACCATATCTACCAACCAAGACTTGTTACCTACTGATTTTATAACTCATTTTAAATGTTTTTACAGTAGGTACTTGTTATAAAGTCAGAATCTCAGATAAGCTTTTAAAACTATGTGTGAAATGACCAAAATGCCCTTACGATGCATAGTTTGGTCTTAAATCATAAAACACACATATATTTGATATCCTACTGATATTATATCATTAATAAAGTAATTTCACAAAATGTTTATGATCGTAACATCAGATTATACGCAAGTTCCTTTTATACATCGATAAATGACCAAAACACCCTTATGAGGCATAGTTTGATTTTGAAACCTTAACGAGCATACAAGTTGATATCCGACTGATATTATAACTTTTTTAAAGTGTATTGACATATGGAACTTGTTCATGACTCATACGTTACCCAATATTGCTTATGTGCGTACGGTTAGACTTACGTAGCCCATTTACATAAGATTACCGAAACGGGTTTAACCTTATCATTTTCACTTCAAAATCCAGAATGTACTTTGTTTGCCCATATTATATAAGTCCTAGTACTTGTGGGTTTATACCACATTCTAATCGGCATATGCTTAATCTAGCGAACCTATTCTTAATTATCGGGTCATACTTAAAAAGGGATTACCTTTGACCCGTACACATTCTAACAGATAATAAATCTGTTTATTCCAGACTATAGTATCCCAGATAATCGGACTTGGGTCAATAATACTTAGACTTACGGCTTCTTTCTAAATTATAATCTTATTGATTGGAAGCTAGCAAAAAGTTAAATACTATTAGCCTATTTTCTTATACGGGCTTGGGATACGGTAAAACTATTACCGCTTGGTCGTGTATGGGATATTGTTGCCGGATTGCGATTTAATTAGATCTCATAACCTGTTTTAATCTGTATTGTCTGATAAATTAAACATTGGGGGTTAACTCGACCGTGTCCTAGTTATCCTCGTTCATTTAATTGTGAATGGCCATGACCTAGCGCAGGGTGTAAGCATACACCCGGTAAACGCTAAATATACTTTGTAACCCTTAGGGTTTATATGTGGTGTGTCGGTTAATCATGTCTCGGTTTTTATACTGGCCCCGTATGTATTATCAACATATAAACTGTATACAAGATCATTATGAATTATCCCAAGTTATTGATAAAAGATTTTTGTGCCTTGTGCACCCAAATGAGTCTTTTGAAATAATTTAAAAATGAGTCGGTTAATTGTATTTACCAGCGAAAGCTGACGTAATTTCAAAAGACTGAAGCGCAGGTACCGAACCTCATTATTACTGGGAATCCGGGTCGGCTAGAATGAAGTCTATGCAATTTGCAACCCTTATACTTAAGGCTTATGATGTCTAAAGCTCTGTTTATTAGATCCTGCCTGTGGGCTTGTATCTACTTTTATATATTCAATCATTAATGAATTCGATACTTTTACTCCAATACTTCTACTGCATATTATTATATTGTGATAACTATTATCCAGCCGTCACGAATATGCCCCCCCCCGGGCCCACCGGGAACCTACATGGAAATCGGTGTGTGACACCTTTTTTACCTTTTTCAACTTTGCTTTGATATTTTCTATTATTTTCAATTTCATCCCTAATATTATGTAATAATATATGTTTTCAACCCGTTTAGTTTCTAATTTGCTTTCTCTCTAATAACTTTTGTTCGTTAACTTTAAAAGAAAAAAACTTAATACGGAGTAGTGCTTAATTTTGTTATTCGACATTCCGGTACAATAAATTTTATTGATATCATAGGCGTACGCGAAAATGATCACTTTTTGGTACTGTGTAAGGTACAACGATTGCTAGCAAGTATTATCAAAGCTGCTATCAGTAAAAATAGGTGTAAAAATACGTGTCGATGTAAAAGTACGTATCAATAACAATATCAATCTACTCCTTGTATCTCTTCGGTTTACGTCAAAGTTTAATATTAGTACCCGTACCAGTATTCGTTTTTATTTATTTCGGTTGCTATACCAAATGTCGGTTCCGTAATGAAACGAACTGATACCAACCAAATTCTCGCCACAACACACAAGATAAAAATACTATTTAGTTTGTATTTCAGATCTTCATCATTTTTTATATGTTACATATTTTCAATACAAAAAAATAAAAAATGGGGTTGGGATCAAGTAAAAATAACTTTTAATGTGTGAAACTTAGGAGTAATAATTACACTACAAGATGTATATAATGATTAGCACGTTACAATTTTTATGTAGAGTAATAAGTATTGGGGGGTTGGGGGGGGGGTTGGGGGGGGGGGGTGGGTGGGTGGGTTGCGCTCCACTAGCCATCACTTATCACACCCAATCATCAAACGCTACGTTATCGGGCAAAATTCCGTCACTAGTGATGAATTTTAGTGGGAGTGCCAATCACTCACCATTCCACTCTCAACATCATTAACATCATCACGCGTGGAGAATACAACGCGTTTTCCCATCACACGTTGTGGCCACGAGTGGCAGCGGTGTTCTACGCGTGGTCACAGGCCACTACCCAGGCGCCCCCACTCCCCTTACACTACAACAAAATTTAAGATGTAATAACTGTTACGCTACAAAAAGTAGTAGTTTATAAAAAAAAATGTCTCGGTGTCAATCCTTAGTTTTTTTTTCTACCACCCGATGTGATTTATATTTCTTTTCATTTCAGTCCCTAAATCAAATACCATTACAATCGGGTGTTAGCCTCAACGAGTAAAATGAAGAGGAACGAAACCACATAGGGTCGTAGGCAAAAAAGAAAGTACAGAAACTAAAACAGAAATTTTCGACATAACTCATACATACAAAAACCATTATTAACTCACTACCTATATATTTTTTTATTTTTTTGAAAAGCTGTAATGCTATAAAAAACGAACCTGACCAAGTTAGTCGGATCCAAATAAGGTACTTAAATCAAAAGGAGAGAGTTGTTAATCCACTCGTCCCAAACAAGAATAGCTTTATTTTTCCTACAAGTGTACCATAAAAAGAGTAGTGAACAATATTCTAAAAGTCTCTCCTTTTGTTCAAAGATGACTTTGTTTTTGAACCTTCAAATATTCGACCAAGCAGTAAGGCAAACGACTTAAGTTAACACCTTTTGTTTCAGATTAATGCGAGCATCGTCCAAGATCGTCATCAAAATCTTTAGATTAGTCAGAACCAAAAACTCCGGCTCTAACCATACTGCTACCAACCTCTCCAAGTCTTCTGCACAATGTGGAAGTGGTCAAGCCCAAATCTTTAGATTCGTCATGAATAATGTTTTCCACTAGACACAAACATATTGGACACAAGATAGATGGAATATCAAACCCAAAACGGCTTAAATTATCTAGAGTATGTAATCTATCCAGGAGAACACGCCAAGCAAAGATGTTTACTTTTTTCGGAACAAACATGTTCCATCTTGTAGTGATCTCGATGAATACTATTCTTGACATCTTTAACCAAAAAATATGAAGACACATTCAAGCTCCAAGTCCACGAGTCTAGAGTATCGAAGAAAGAAATCATGTGCAAAAGATCTTTCATATATTTGAACTGTGTCTTTGCCACTCCCACTACCAACCATCACCTGGATTCCTATCTAAGATGACTGAAATAACTGAGGGAATACCAAAGCTAAAGTATCCGATCCCATCCTTGGCTCCTTTCCAAATTTACAAGAAGCCCATTACCAAGTTTTATTTTAATAACTGAATGGTAATAATACCGTTCTCATTGAGCCAATCAATAGAGGAACAAATTTTACTCCAATACGTGTGAACTTAATTCGGGCTGAACCATAGAACCCCCACTACTTTTTTTTTGAACCACTTATTATCCCATGGTTTTAAACTAAAGCATGAACAATTCAATTTCAAGTAATGATATTCTTCATGTAACCCTTCATATTTACTTGATTCGAATTACACTATTACTATGGTTCATTTTGTTTATATATAGATGGCTTTGATAGATAAATTCAAAATAAAAATTTTATTTGCAAATGTTTTTGGTTAAGATCTAATATTAATTAGATAGTTATATCTCTTTTTAAAGGTGTATGTAAAATATATTTGTGTAATATTATACTTTTTTTAAATAGAGAGAAAGGTTGAGTTTTAGGTGATTGATTCACAAAGCTTCATGCACAGGATTGAAGGAGAGCAAAAAAGGGTTCGTCGTCATCACCATTTGGTGACAAAGGGCCGGTTCTCAGCCAAGTTAAAAAGGTTTGGTCTCGGGTTCGAGTTCATCATGGTAAAAGGTTATTTTTTCTTAAATAGGTTGGGACTTTGTTAATCATACTGCATGGAACACATGGTACACATCCATTTTGAGGCATATGGACTCATAAAGTTGAAATTTTATTGTGGTTTCAGGTTTGCAACTTACAATGGCCATAAACAGCGGGTTAGAGTTTCTACTTGGAGAAGAAGGTAAATGTTTCACTACACCCTCTCAATGAAAAGTAGTTTTTCAACTAAATGTTTAACTAGATTTATTGATTAGCGAAATAATTTCCTAGAGAAATGTACGTTGAATAAAAAAGTTGGATTTAGCAAAATTATAGTGTAGCGAAAAGTTCTTATTAAAACAAAATGCTAATCGAGCAACAAGTCATTTTTTGTATGAAGTAGTTACCGGCGAAAAGTCTTACATTTCGCTTGTTTTTGGGAACAAAAAGTTGATCTAGCTATGTGACATTTGATCAGGTTGACTCAAAGATTCTCAGATCATGATTAATTTGATAGCTAAGTGTAGAACAACTGTTTAGGTGAGTTTCTAGAATCCCATTTCTAAATTGTTTGAAGCGTTGTACGTACTCAGTAGGGTTTTCAATGAAAGATAGAATGTTTAAAGTAAAGTGTGGTTTAACGATTAAAAACAGTCTTGGCTTATAGTCGTGATAATTATCAGGCATGTTTGTTAATGATCAATGTAATGACTTAATGAACAAATTGTGTACACGAAACCAATTAATGTAAATGCAATGGTAAAGTAATGTAATGGTCATGTAGATGAATGGATGTTAGATACTACTAATGATATGAGAATGTACCAGGTATGTTATGATATGTATGATAGGAAACGAGTTATATGGGACATGTGGAATGGAGTGATAAGGATCACTCGTCCTACGGGACTTATGGAATGTAATGAAGATGGTCATTGTCCTACATGACGTGTGATGTGTAATGGGTCCTACGGGACATATGGAATGATAAACGAATATATTGTTATATGTTATATTTCGTGATGTTATGTTATACGTGATTGTTTTGTTGTTGCTTATGAAAACTAGAACTCACTTAGAGTATGTAACTTCAAGTATGCACGTTAGGATAATGCAAGTTAGCCGTTATGGCTTGGACATCGTGACTCTGAAAGCTATCGGGACACAAGACTGGCATCTCTTTCAAGAAGTTTCTTTTGAGAGACTGTGTTTTTTTTATAACTATGTTTACTTTCCTGTAGTTAATGTTTTAGACATGTTTTCACTGTAACGATTATGAAGTTCTTTTGTTTAAGAACTATATTTCAATAAGTAAATTCAGGGGCGTTTCCACCTGACCTCAATCTTGATTAAATAAATATATATAACAAATCACAATATGAGCTTCATAACATAAGTTTTCATATGTATATTAAATTATATATATATACAGTTTAAAAATGAATAGCTATAAAATATAGACAATATGATAAAAATACAAAAGCAAATAAAATTAAACAAAAAATCTCTTAGACTAAAAGTCTCATATAAGTTAATTATATTTAGATAGTTTTATATCTATAGATTGGATTCAAATACACAGTCTCTTAAAACTAGGAAATCGTTGGAAAAGTATAAAACTGAATTCAATTGAACTCATTCTACTGGCATTGGAGTCGTCTCGTCAAACTCTAAAATCTTACATTTTAGGTTTCACTTTTAAATATTTAGCTTGTAGATTTTGTAACTTTTGTTTCAGATTTTTTTTGTCAGTGTCATTTTTTGCGATTCATTGTGTCTTTTTTCCTCAGCATTGTGTTATATTTTACGATCCATGATATCTTTATACTATTTCTAGATTTAGGAGACTGTGTAGGATAACTCAACTCTTATTTTTATATGACACCATTTTGTTAGGGAGTTAATATACTCACACCCTAAAATCTTATTCGCACACCCTTTATACGGGTCGTATAGAATTTTCTGACATTACAAATGTTGGGTCGTATAATGTTATACGACTCGTATAATGCTATACTAATGTGATAGTTACATGCCAGCCAACATGTTTTCGTGTATAGTTTATATTATTTATCGAGTCGTTTTGTGTCATTTTATCGTTGGTTTTGTATATTATGGTGTCTTGTGTCGTTTGCAGGGTTCCGAAGGAGAAAAGAGCTAATATGGATAAAACCGAGCGTCCGGATGAGTCGTACGTGATCGGAAGGATCACGGGAACGAAATTCGAGAAAACATCACCTGTCACGCTACGTAACATGGAGAAAGAGATCTGTCGTGTCACGCGATGAACTAAAAGTCAAAGGTGGTCAAACATAACAAGTTCGCGTGGCATGACAAGGTTAATTATGCGAATCTGATGTCAGGGTTAAGGATTTAGCAAGTTATGATATAAAAACGAATTTGAACATCTAAAAACATAACTTGGATGAACCTACAACCCTATAGATGAATTTTGAAGCTAAAGAAGGCGATTAGAAGATCAAGGAGTATAAAGGTTGAAGCTTTGATATGGAGGATTGTGATTTCTTCGGTTTTGCAATTTGGGTGTCACGTTTTTCGTTGTCTTTTCTTCAAACCATGTCTTATGAATTGATTATGTTTTGTGCTTTTGTGATGACAATAATGTCAGGCTAAAAACCATATCACTGCCTAGGTCGAATGATGAATACACTTGTGTGATTATGATCTTTCGGTTTTTGGATACTTTGTGGATTTAATTATGAAGTAATACTTTGGTTTTTCATATGATTTTATGTATATGCATGCTTAAATTTGTTCATCGATAAATTATAATTCCTCATGCATACTTGTTGAATGTCTTTCATGTGATAGTTGCATGATAGGTTAACTGCTCGGTGCTTTTGACTATTAGATGGTTTGCTAGCGTACGTAGTAGCCATAGGAATTTAATTGTGATTTGTCTAGGTTTAAGTGTTCTACCAATTACAATAGCCATGAGGTGAGAGATTGTTGGCTAGTCTCGAGTGATTAGGTTTCCAGGTTAGATTCTTAGTGTGAAGATCCCCAAGTTCACGGTCTTTGTCTACTAGCTGAGTTAGATCATAAACCATAGTTCCCTAGACTTTCACGCTAAGAGGTATATTGTCTAAGGGTGTTTTATTATTAGACTAGGATAGCATGTGAGGGAATCCTATAAACCAGTGACTCAACAGCTTATTAGATCACCATAGGTGTCTTCTTGAGAAGGGTCGAGGGTCTTATAGGTAAATCTGTATGTTTAGCATCTTAAGATCCCGGTTTCCACATTAGTTCCAAAACCGTTAGAAGATGTCATGTATGTGTAGGATTCGGATTTAGGTAGTGTGTATTCCGTCATCTGATCACATTTCAGTTCTAGTTCGTGTTTTCCTTAGTTCTAGTTAATTTAGCTATTTTAGTAGTTTGTTAGAACCCCCTAATCAACCAAACAAACAAGTCGAGTTAGTTTAGTTAATAGTTAATCGAGTCTAGTAAACGTAATTAGTAGAAGTCACACCCTGCTCGTAGCGGAAGCGCATGTGTGTGACCATGAAAGGTTCTTATTGCATTCGAGAAAGTAAACGTTCTACATGATAAAAGTAAACCATGATGCCATCGCAAATGTTATATAAAATCACGACACAAAAGTTAAGTATATTGTTTACAACACATTCCAAATGTAATAACTTCACAAAATGGCTTTCAACAAAATATAGTTTTTGTAGATCAAGGTTTTAGCTCCTATATCCCTACACGAGGGTGGTATATAAAAGACGAATCCTCTAAAATATGGCATCGCTACTTGTTTGTTGTTCTTACTTGATTTCTGACCATGTGGAGCTTATTTTTCTGAAATACATGGAAGTTAAAAAGTCAACAAAAATGTTGGTGAATTCATGTGTTTTGTTTTTTCTCAAATGAATCTTTAAAACATTTGAATAACTTTGTACTGAAAACCGGCATGCATAATTTCTGTGAAATTCGTGGATCAATTAATGTCTTGCAAGGACACTAATGTAGGTGCCGTCATAAGTAAGCAACCAAACCTAGACGATGTATGTTGGTACCAAGCCACTAATTCTATAGTGATCCCGACTTTGGGACACAAAATCACTCCAATAGGGTCTCATGGACCAGGAGTGGAGCTCGCCAAAACTTAATAGATCTACCTCTTTCGTTCCTCGATCTTTATGTGTGATTAATGGCTACTCGAGTTATTCTACTTAGCACACATGATCTATGGCGATTTCATTCGCTAGCTTATTATACCATTTTGTAACATGTATTTCCCCCTAATTTTGGAAACAAAATAAATTTAAAAAAGGGGGCATGAATGCATACTTTTGCGTCCATACAAATAGCTAGCAACCACGTTTGTTTCCTTGTTTTGTATCCCGACCTAAAAGTGTCTTAATTTCGTTAAGGCACTTAGGTCTATTGGTTGGTCATGTACAAGTCTTTCATCATGAACCTTGTAAATACTTGTTTTTGTTTTGTTTGTTTGAAATTCTTGTTTGTATAGACGAGTTGGTAGTTTGATTTTCCGTGTGTTTTGTTATATATATTAGTATCCTTGTTTGTGAAGACACCGGGGCCTAGCCCCTTGTATAACTTCATGTCTCACACGATAATATATTTATTATCCATAAATATATTCTTGTTTCATGTAATATCGTGCCACTAGGTCTTTGATCAGGTTCTTGTACATATGTATATGTGTGTATATATATAATTATATATATATATATATAATTATATATATATATATATAATTATATATTAGCGTTCTCAAGATAACCCTCCTATATATAGGGGAGGGTTTAAATGAGAACGCTAAATATTGCGAGAACCTTGAGAACGAATGAAAAAACCACGAAAACTTGGTCAAAAACAATTAAAATTTAAAATTTCTTTTTACACTTATCATTATTATTCGAATACAATGTTAGAAATTTAATTTACACGTTTAAATTTACGTGAATTTGTGAATAATTGTTTTTACACATGTGTAAGTTTGTCATTTACACATGTGTAAATTTGTTATATTTACACATGTGTAAAAAATCTAATAAGAGTGATTTTGAGGGAAAAATGAATTATTTGATGTTGTAAATTCTTATTTTGATGTTGTATTTTAATTACAATGAGGTTTGTATTAAAAAAATATTTTTGATTTGTTTTCTCATTTGTTCTCATGGTTCTCGCAATATTTAGCGTTCTCAAGATAACCCTCCTATATATATATAGGGGAAGGATATAATGAAAACCACTTGAGTTGAGAAAACTCAAGAAAACCCTATGTAACATTTTTATTTTTTCTAAAAAAATAGGGAATTTAAGTTACATGTTAATAAACGTTTTGTAACAAAAAAAAAGCGCCAAGTGGATTTTTTTATAAAAAATTACAAAAATTCAGTTTTTTAGCATTTTTTTTGTTAACACTGAAATTTAAAAAAAATTATAAAGAAACCATTTGGCGCTTTTTTTTGTTACAAATGTTCATTAACATATAACTTATATTCCCTATTTGTTTTAGAAAAAAATTAAAATGTTACATAGGGTTTTCTTGAGTTTTTTCAATTCAAGTGGGTTTTCTCTCTATACTTCACCTATATACATATATATATATACATATATATATATATATATAGTGTGAGGTTCATTGGGGAACACTAAAAAGTGGGGAACAGTGGGGAACCGACTCAAACGAACTCCGATTGGACTCATTCCAGCGGCATTGGAACTGGCTCGTCGAACCCTAACTAGGATCTCTTAACTCTAAACCCTAAATCCTAACCCCTAAACCCTAAATATATTAGGGTTTGGATTTAGGGTCTTACATTAGGGTTTAGCCTTAGGGTTTAGCTTTAGGGATTAGTTTAGGGTTAATCATTAGTATTTAGGGTTTAGCTTTAGGGTTTAGCCTTTAGGGTTTAGCTTTTAGGGTTTATAGCTTAGATTTTACGAAAGCTTAGGTTTAGCCTTAATTTTTAGCTTTAGGGTTTAGGGTTTATGGGTTAGGATTTAGGGTTTAGGGTTAAGAGATCCTAGTTAGGGTTTGACAAGCCGGTTCCAACGCCGCTGGAATGAGTCCAATCACAGTTCGTTTGAGTCGGTTCCCCACTGTTCCCCACTTTTTTAGTGTTCCCCAATGAACCTTCCCCTATATATATATATATATATATATATATATATATATATATATATATATATATATATATATATTTCCAAGTTTGATACTTTGTTAAAAATGATATATTTTTAACATGTCTTTGTATGTATATATATACATGTATTTGTACTCGTTTGCACACTTAACCAAGTCATGTATATGTTATGTATTTGTACGTATAAGTGTACCCAAGTATATGTATACCTATTTCATAGGTACCTGTGTCGTATTTGTACGTATTCGTATGTACATTTATAATACTTGTATTCTTGTATTTTGTTAAGTGTGTTATGGTATACGTTGGCACGTATTTATACGTATGCGTATTACGCATTTACTTGTATTTCTTGTAATACTCCCACACTTAGTATTTTATTGGTTTTTCTGGAATTATATTTCTTGCGATATATATCTTTAGTGTTTTATATTTTTAAGATCGATTTTGTAAAATATATATTTCTTATACTTTTTTAAATATATATTTTGTCCTTGTACGATACGTTATCCATTTTTTACCGACTATCGACATAGTATATATTTTTCGTTTAATATATAAATGTATATTATACTTGTCCATTTGTCCGTGCATCCGATTTATCCAATATGCTTGCCATGGGTATATCTGTATATCCTTGTATTTTTGTAGATATGTGTATGTGGGTATATATATATATATATATATATATATATATATATATACACTTTGTCATTTTCTTTACATATTCTTTAGGTGTAATTTTAGTTGGTTTTTAGTTCGATATAATTTCCTATATCTTTATACTAAATACATATAGCACATAGGATATACATAAACGCACATTTTTGAATGACTTGCTATGTGTGTATATATACAATTTAAATTTAGGGATATTGGATTTTAATAATCTCAATTTTTACCAATTGGCCGGCAATAATCACAACTTCAAAAATTCCCTCTGATAATCCTAACTTGTAAGAATTTGGCCTCCATCGATCCTTTTCTAACTGGGTTAGTTTTTTGTTGACGTGGCAGCTTACGTGGCACAAACCTAGTTATTTGATGATGTGGCTGCTGATGTGGCACAAACTTAGTGTTTAGATTTTAATAATCCCAACTTTCACCACCATCAACAACCACCACCACCATCAGCCACCAGCATCAGTCGCCACCGCCACCACCACCATCAGCCACCGCCACCATCTGCCACCACCATCAACGCCACCCACACGCCACCACACGCCACCATCAGCCGTCACCTACCATCATCAGCCACTCCACCGCAAGCACGTCACCCACCATCATCAGCCACCACCGCAAGCCGTCACCCACCATCATCAGCCACCACCATCAACTGCCACCCCACCACCATCATTCGTCGCCAACACCACCATCAGCCGTTACCCACCATCATCAGCCTCCACCACCAGCCGCCACCCACCTATTTTTTGGTGGTGGTGGCTGATGGTGGTGGCGGTAGTGGGTGGTGGTTGATGGTGGTGGTGGTGGCGGATGATGGTGGTAGTGGTGGGTGGCCGCTGGTGGTGGTGGTGGTTGTTGATGGTGGTGAAAGTTGGGATTATTAAAATCCAAACACTAAGTTTGTGCCACATAAGCAGCCACATCATCAAATAACTAGGTTTGTGCCACGTAAGCTGCCACATCAACAAAAAAATAACCCAGTTAGAAAAGGTTCGATGGAGGCCAAAATCTTACAAGTTGGGATTGTCAGAGGGAATTTTTGAAGTTGAGATTATTGTTGGCCAATTGGTGTAAATTGGGATTATTAAAATCCAATATCCCTTAAATTTATGAAAACACTAGTTTATTAAACTTACATTTTCCACCCAAAATTTGTATAAGCATGTTTTAGTGTACTCAACACATTTTTAACTTGTAATCCTTGTTTAATCATGCTTAAACACACTTTTTATTTTTAGAAACTTTTTGCCATAGTTTCCCCTAAAATATCATGTTTTCCATGTTTAATAACATCTTCAAAATCAATTTCCAAAACTCATCAAAAATACTTGTAAACAACAATTAAATAAACTTTATATATTTCCAACAAAATCAAGAAAATGAACTTGTATAAAAGTATAGATCTTTACAAATAACCATTTTATAAGTTCATCCATTCAAAGTCAAGTTGTTACTATTTTATACATACTTTTAAAACCAAGTTTATGAACATGACCTTTACAATCTTCAAAAATTTCATGGAACTTATAACAATCCGTAACATACTTTTAAAACTCATTTTCAAGTTCATCATAACATATATTTATGTAGTTTGTTAGATCAACTAGTATACTTGCTAGATTAACATTTTAACATCTAGCAAGTTCATCTTGTTTACAACTTCATCATCAACAAAGTTCAACACAAAACAGCACAAGATTAACAATTAAGCATTTTTATTAAGTAGATTATGTTACTTTATGTTAGATTTTCATATACTTTTAACAAGGTTTTTGTATGGTCAACTTGTACTTCATGAATCTTGATAAAAAGCATGATGAAGAGGCATAGATACTTACAACTAGCACAAGGCTAGGGAAGATCTTGATGAGAAAAAGAAGAAGAAGAAAGCTTATGTTCTTGTGAAAAAAGCCTTCTTGATGATCCTTGCACTTGTACACCCTTTAAATCTTCTTGTAGTCACTTGAAAAGCACTTCGAAGACTTGAATGAGTTTTAAAATGGAGGATGAAGGGGGGTGGTGGTATGGCCGATTTCAAGAGAGAGAGAGTGAGAAGGGGATTAGGTTGATGATCTTTTAAAATGTGATTTGTTGATAAGGTTAAATGCTCTAAGGTCCTTATAATCTCACATAACACATTATTAACTTGTGGGTAATAAAAGAGCATCTTTGACTATTTGACTAGGAAACAAGGCAGCCATGTGGGGCCCCCTTGAGAGTGGACGGTTTTGAGAGAGGGGGTGTCATACCCCAACCGATGGCGGAAATATCAGAGTGAGACGAATACAAGATTGCAAGAGACTTCATAACGACTAATTATGAAAAAAAATTTTGAAATTGCAAAATTCATTGATTCTAAGATGGCAAATACATTGTTCAAATGGAAAGTACAACAATTTGGCAAATTATAACAACATGAAACAATATACATAAATTAAAGTCTAGGTGTGTTTCTAATCCACCTTAAATACGTTTCTTCACTCATCATCGATTAGTTTCCTGCAACATGTATAAAAATAAAGATCAACAAAAAGTTGGCGAGTATACAAGTTTAAATACATAGCATAATTGTGAATAAAAGTTGTCTCATATCCAACATGCTAAATTGCATATATTGTTCGTTATCATACTAGCATGTGTTAACTATAAAACCAAAGTGTACCACAATCGTGCATACCATTGCCGCCGAGGCGACAAGGTTGTAAAATAGTTTACTTAACAATACCACAAGAATACGGGCATTGCGTTAATCCTATAACGCAATAATTGTTAAGGTAGGCTTGCAAAGTTAAAGAACATTTAGAACACAAGTATAAAATTGCATGTGATAACAAGAATAATACAAGTATCATGTTATTAACTGATAGAGTATGTGTAAAAAAAGTTTAATCGTGATTCATGACTTGTATAAGTGTACATGTTTCACCCAAAGTGTAATAAACAGAAAATGGGATCGAGTATCCTCACGGTTTTGCGTAGTAATCCCGCGTACGCGAGTTGATGCGTTAGAGAGTTTTAGAACACCAAAGTTACCCTACATTGGGGAAAAAAAGGTGTGTGAGTGTCACACCCCAACCGATGGCGGAAACATCGGGGCGCGGCACTAGGCGAAACAGATTGTCTCATGAGATATTCCATAACGTTATTCATTTAAACGTCAACATCCCATACTATTAACATGTAATCCTTAAACAATATTACAAAATATCTCATTAAACAAATTCAGGTTCGATCTTCCCTAGATTTTTATTACATGATTTTCTAAAGCAAAACCTAAATCTAAGCATCAAGCGATATCCTCAACCTGCCACATATGTTAAAATAAACGTCAATACAATTAAGTAAAGGTGAGCATACGAGTTTTGCGTATAATATAGATATAAAAGCATTTAGCATACACCGCATGACATACGTAACAGTTGTGAACTATGTATCTACTTAGATTCGAGCAAACCAACAAACCGCGATTGATCGAGGCATGCGAACAAGCGTTCACATCCTAAAAGAGAAAATAAATGCGAAATAAAAATGCGAGCCTTAACAACCCCGGGCCTCCGGAGGAGGGCGGGTCAACCTCTAGTATACTATCATGTTAAGGGTGGCGTACTAGCAATTAAGTAACACATAAAGTTCAGCAGATTTCACGTAAAGTCATGTATAAGCGGGATGTCGAATAAGCATTTGAGTTGTGTGATGTGTTTTGATATACGAACATATGTGACACCCAAAAGTGCATTTAAGCGTAAAAGGGTTCAAGTATACTCACTGTTGGTACGTTTCGGGAGAGATGATGGATCTGAGAGAAGTTGCGGAGAGTGCCGGATCAGCGTGTAAGCGAACAGAAGTGCATCAGTCTTCCGAATCGCTGAAACGGTTAACGGGTGAGGGAGCAGTAGATAAGTTCGGGCGAACTTGTACCTTTGGGGTACAAGTTCGGGCAAACTTGACTTACCAACTTAATGTATGTACAAGTTCGGGCGAACTTGTCATGTTTTCTGAGAAACTAGACAAGTTCGGCCGAACTGTCCTGTTTGATGAAGGGGAATACAAGTTCGGGCGAACTTGTGTGATTTCTGACAAATGTTGATCAAGTTCGGGCGAACTTGGTCACCAATCAGGTGGCAAGTTCGAGCGAACTTGATGTATTCCAAGTGAACTTGACTGTTTTGGCATCCAAATCGTGCATTTTCGTGTCGTATGCTGAGGAAATCGAGTGTCCATCCCTCCAACCTTAGGCTACTGAGAAAACCAAGGCTAAAGAGGTCTTTTGAAGCAAGTTTTAGCCATTTATAGAAACTCGGACTAATCCGGGCGAACTTAAAGGTTCGAACGGCTTAGTCCAGTTAGTGTAAGGTGACGTTTTCGTCCTTGTGCTTCCGGATCTGAGATCTAGCTTGACCACGCCTCGTTCCACTTCAAAGTGAACGAAACATACGTCATTTAGTCTGAATATTGTGTAAAAATCAAGGTTTTAATGGTTTTACTCAGATCTAAAACATAAGTTTTGCATAAAAAGATGAATATTTTCGTAAAACAGAAGAGATTTGATGAAAACGAAGGCAAAGTCTTGTGAAAAATCATTCTAAAACGTTGTTGTAGTTGAAAACAGGTTGAATCTGACTTAGAACACAAAAGGTTTCGGTTTTGGGGAGCTCCGGGCGAACTTGCAACAAGTTCAAATGAGAAGAGGAGCTGGGTATTTATAGGTGAGGTGAGAATGGTGAGCTGGAACATCAAGTTCGGGCGAACTTGTTACAAGTTCAAGCGAACTTGTGTGTTTCTTGGTTTTTATGACAAGTCCGGGCGGACTTGTGATTGTTGAAGGACTTAAGTGGCTTAGACAAGTTCGGGCAAACTTGTGATATACAAGTTCGGCCGAACTTGACCTAGTGGCCAAGTTTTGTTCGATTATTTCGCGTTACGAGTTCGTTCGGCGGTTCGGTTGGTATTAGTTAGTTATATTAAGCCTTTTAGCGAAGCGTTAAGCGTTATATTACCATTGATTTGAGAGAGAGAGCGAGTTAGCGTGAGCGTGTGAGCGATTCAGTGATATTGAACCATAGCATAGATAAATATAATACACATTAAACATAATTCCACACAATTAATTTCGTTTTGCGATGCGATGAGATAAGCGATGCGATGGCACAAGTTTCTATTAAACAATAACATACTTGGCTCGTATGGTAGCATAATTAGTTGTGATTGCGTTGAATTAGCGATTAATAAGCGATTAAATGCGATATAGATGTAATAAAACATAATTCCATTAACATAACTTCTCATAATACAAATCTCGGAGTACAAGATGATTGAGGTGCAAAAAATAAGCAGAAATAAATAACAACGAAAATTTGGAGTTGTTACAGTCTCCCCTACTTTAGGAAATTTCGTCCCGAAATTTAAGTAGTGGCTGTAACAAATAGATGCGGATATTTAGCCTTCATGTCATTTCCAATTCCCAAGTGAAATCGGCTCCGCGTTTGCCTTCCCATCGGACCTTCACGATAGGGATGCGAGAGCGCCGTAGCTTCTTGGTTTCTTGGTCCATGATTTCGATAGGCTTTTCCATGAAATGGAGAGTCTCGTTTATTTGCAAGTCCTCAAGGGGGACGTGGAGGTTTTCTTCAGCTAGGCATTTCTTGAGGTTCGACACGTGGAAAGTCGGATGAACGTTGTTAAGTTCCGCTGGTAGTTCGAGTCGATAGGCCACTTTGTCGATCCTTTCCAGAATCTTAAAGGGACCTACGTATCGTGGCGCTAGCTTTCCTTTCTTGCCGGAGCGGATCACTCCTTTCCAAGCTGCAACCTTTAAGAGAACGTGATCTCCCACTCCGAACTATAGGGGCTTTCGGCGTTTATCGGCATAACTCTTTTGACGACTCCGAGCTTTCAAGAGATTGTCTCTGATCTGGAGGATCTTGTCCCTCGTTTCTAGAATCAGCTCGGGACCGGTGATTTGTGCTGCTTTGATCTCGTGCTATGCAATAGGCGATCGACATTTTCTTCCATACAGTGCCTCAAAGGAGCCATTTGAATGCTGGTGTGATAACTATTATTGTACGAGAATTCAATTAAAGGTAAATGCGTATCCCAATTACCACCGAAATCTATGATGCACGCACGAACCATGTCTTCGAGGGTGCGGATATTGCGCTCAGTCTGACCGTCGGTTTGAGGGTGAAAAACGGTACTGAGATTGAGAGTAGTACCGAGGGCGGATTGAAAACTCTCCTAGAGACGTCAGGTAAAGAGACCGTCACGGTCAGAAATGATGTCACGAGGCCACCCGTGTCGACAAATGACTTCGTCGGTATAGATTCGGGCTAATCGTTCGACCTTAAAGTCTTCTCGTATCGCAATAAAGTGCGCAGATTTGGCAAGACGATCAACGATAACCCAAATGCTATCGTGACCAGAGGAAGTGCGAGGAAGTTTCGTAATAAAGTCCATAGCTATACTCTCTCACTTCCACATCGGGATTTCGGGTTGTTCAAGTAAGCCAGAGGGCCTTTGATGCTCGGCTTTAACCTTCGAGCAGGTTAAGCACTTCGAAACGTACACGACGATATCCTTCTTCATGCCCGACCACCAATACTTAGGACGAAGGTCCTGGTACATTTTGTCGGCTCCGGGATGAATGGAGTATCGAGATTTATGAGTTTCGGTCATTAGCAGTTCACGAAGGTTATCACGGCTGGGAATCCAAATGCGATCGAGATAATAATAGATACCGTTAGGTTTAACAACGAGCTGAGTTTCGGCACCACATTTCATTTCTTCCTCCAGAGTATTCTCGTTAAAACAAGCAAATTGAGCAGAGCGAATCATGATTTCGAGATCATTCAAAGCTTGAGAGTCACGAACACTATACACATAGCTTCGTCGACTGAGAGCATCGGCGAGACGTTTGCTTTGCCCGGATGGTAGCGTATCTCGCAATCGTAATCGTTGAGGAGTTCAACCCATCGGCGTTGGCGCATATTCAGTTCCTTTTGATTGAAGATATGTTGTAAAATCTTGTGGTCGGTGAAGAGCGTACACTTAGTATCGTAAAGGTAGTGTCGCCATATCTTTAATGCAAAAACAACTGCACCGAGTTTGAGATCGTGGGTTGTGTAGTTCTTCTCATGGATTTTGAGTTGTCGAGACGCATACGCGATAACCTTGTCTCGTTGCATGAGAACACAACCGAGTCCAAGATTAGAGGCATCGCAGTAAACAATGAAATCGTCGTTTCCGTCGGGTAAAGCGAGTACGGGAGCGTTGCATAGCATACGCTTGAGAGTTTGAAAGGCTTTTTCTTGTTTGGCATCCCAAACAAAAGGTTTGTCTTTATGGGTTAAAGCAGTAAGCGGAACAGCGATTTTTGAGAAGTCGGCGATGAATCGACGGTAGTAACCCGCCAATCCAAGAAATGAACGGATTTCGCAAGCATTCTTCGGCATAATCCAACTATTGACAGCTTCAATCTATGCAGGGTCGACGTGAATTCCTTGACTATTAATGATGTGGCTGAGAAATTGGACTTCTTCGAGCCATAATTCACATTTAGAGAACTTAGCATAAAGACGATTACCTTGGAGAAGTTCGAGGACTAAACGGAGATGGCGCGCATGTCCATCTCTTGGCTTCGAATAAATAAGGATGTCATCGATAAACACAATGACGAAGCGATCTAAGAAAGCTTTACACACACGGTTCATCAAATCCATGAAGACCGCGGGTGCATTGGTAAGACCAAAAGGCATGACCACGAATTCGAAATGGCCATAACGAGTACGAAAAGCGGTTTTCGGAATATCTTCTTCCAACACGCGTAACTGATGATAGCCGGAACGTAGATCGATCTTGGAAAAACAAGTAGCACCTTGAAGCTGATCGAATAAGTCATCGATTCCGGGAAGAGGGTAGCGGTTCTTTATCGTAAGTTTGTTAAGTTCACGATAATCGATGCACATTCGGAACGTCCCATCTTTCTTTTTCACGAAAAGAAGGGGTGCGCCCCAAGGTGAAGTGCTCTGGCGTATGAAATATTTATCAAGAAGCTCTTGAAGTTGGCTTGATAGCTCGCGCATTTCGGATGGTGCGACACGATAGGGAGCTTTAGCAACGGGAGTAGCACCGGGAATCAAATCGATACGGAATTCAACATCTCGAGTAGGGGTAAACCAGGTAAATCATCGGGAAAAACTTTGGGAAATTCAAAAAACAACGGGTACATCTTTCCATGTTTTCTTTTCTTTCTCTGGGTTCACTATATGAGCTAGGAAGGCGACGCATTGCTTTCACAGATGCTTGCTTGCTTGAGTACATGACATAAGCATCAACTTCTTTGAGGGAGTTTCGCCATAGACATGTAGCTGATCACCGTTAGGGAGAGGGAAGCGAATCATTTTATCGAAGCATACAACTTCAGCATGATTTTCTCGAAGAAAATCCATGCCTACTATGATATCGAAGCTACCTAATTGCATATGTATGAGATTGATCGAGAAGACGTGGTTGTTGAGATCGAGAGTACAACCACGCAGGACGGAGTTAACGGTAATGGTTCTTCTGGTGGTAACTTCAACATCGAAAGTCTTTGGGAGTTTAACGCGTTTACATTTTAAAACCTTTTCGAATTCTAACGATACAAAACAATTATCGGCACCAGTATCAAATAAACATGAACATACCATTGACAACATTGTTGTCATTCTGAGCCTGGCGATGATTCAAATTGAAGGCTCGTCCACGTGCAGCCTGTTGTTGCTGCTGAGGCTGTGGTGGTGGCTGCTGCTGAGGCTGAGGCTGCTATTGCTGCGGCTCTTGTTTGATAGCACTGTTGGGGCAGACGTTGCTGAAGTGATTCGGGTCCCCACATGTGTAGCAAGCACGGGCCTTTGGGGCTGGCACTTGCTGTTGGTACTACTGCTGATTAGCCTGAGGAGTGCGAGGGGGAGCTGGTAGAGCTGGTGCTGCAGGGGTCTAAGGAGCTGGCTGCAAGGGCCGGAACGACAACTGACGGTAAAGTGGCCGTAAATTTTGTAGTTGGTGCAGAACCGACAGTTTCCTCCAACTACATGATGATAAGTGCACTTCGAGCACAAAGGATGAGGGCCAGTATACGCACGCTTTGTCGGCGGTGCGTTTGGTGCTGCAGACTGAAGCGGCTGAGGGTTTTGCGGAGCGGTAAGGGCAAAGTTCTTGCTCGGGTTTTCCCTTTTACGACCTCGGCGGCTAGACTTTGACTCTCGAGACTGATCGGTAGGAGTTGCTAATTTGGTGATGGCCTGGTTTGCGACCTTGTTGTTCTTGAAATAACCAGACTGAACCTGTTTGTCATTGATCACCGCGGCTAGCTGGTATGTCTCCTCGATAGTAGTAAGGCGTGCTGCTTGAACAAAGTCAGCGACGCAGTCAGGCAGAGCGTTGAGGTGTTTCTTGATTGCTTTATTGGTCGTGTCCACTTGACCGGGACAGATAATGCTCAACTGTTTGAATCGGGCCGTTAGACCAGTATTGTCGGGACCGTCTTGCTTAATTGCCCAAAACTCGTTCTCCAACTTCTGGATTTCATAGGGGGACAGAATTCCTTGATCATGATTGCTTTAAGTTCCTCCCAGGTGAGTTCGTAGGTTTCATCGTTGCCCCTCCTGTTACGCTCCATGGTCCACCAGTCGAGAGCCCTGGACTGGAAAATGCCGGTAGCGTTAATGGTGCGAAAGGGTTCGGGACACCCACTCTGCCAAAATGTGACCTCGATAGCATCAAACCAGTGGAACATGGCACTTGGTCCTTCAGTGCCGGAAAAAGTAAGGGGTCCACAAGCTTTGAACTGCTTAAAGCTGAAAGAAGTCTTGGGCGGGTCGACTTTCGAGCCCACAGAAGTGTTGCTGCTGGCAGCCTGGATCTCGCTGACGATTTGAAGGATCACTTTGGCCATTTCCTTGGCCGCTAGCGATGCAATGCGCTTGTCAGCTTGGCTGCGCTGATGGTTTCTTCTGGTGTGCGATCCCATAGAAGACATCTACATTGAAGGATTTTGACTGGTTGAGATTTGATTATGATATGTTTATGTTCAAAAGTTTATTATTATTATTATATAGTTAAAGCATAGAACACTTAGGCATGTATCCACATAAGCACGTAAGCACATAAGCACGTAATCACTTAAGCACATAATCATATAAGCATATATTTTTGCACGTATTCATCTTCAACTAAACCAAGCGTAGCGCGTACGAGATGCGATGTAATAGCGTAAATAGCGAGTAAAGCTACGTATGAACCACACGCGTAGGAGAGTTGAGCGATTAGTTTTGGTTGGTGAATTAATTAGCATTTTAGATTTCGAGAGCTGTGCGAGTTGTGCATGTATCGATGGAGCGTAAAAGCGATAAATCGAGAAATCGATAAAGAGAGAAATCGAATATGCGTAAAATCCATAAATTTAAACTCTTAAATAATAAATAAACTCGATGATGCGTAAAATCAACGATTATAGGCTTAAATCAATTGGGAGCGTCCTGGGTTTTCAGACAGCGACTACCCAAAGTGATTCAAAGATTCTCTGAGTCCGGACACACGATTTGGCCTAATAGATAAATGCTCTCGCCATACAACGGTTAACGGCATTTATCCTTCCAGTTACGTCGTGTTCCGAGTCATCGAAATAATCGAGACTTTGGTGAGATTGAAAGTCGAGGAGTGGAACGAGTTATTAAGATGCGGGTTTCACCCCTAACTTAACAACACATTCCTAGTTGTGGATATGCTCAGCGATCAAGTCGGGAGTTCCACTAGATAGGAATGGAGATTTTCGTCGAGGTTTGGATATCACTCCTAACTCAATGAAAGTACCTCGTGCGAGAGAATGCGTGGAGTGAATGATCTTATCGAGATTTCTTGGTTTTCACACCTATTCTCGACTTGATCACTCATTTTGTGTGATACGAGCGTTCTTCACGTGTGTTGTGGTTGCTTTAGGTAAAGCAATATTTAAAAGTTCGTGTCGGAGGGTTCTGGTCAAGTTCGGGTGAACTTAGCATCAGCCTGATGTCAAGTTCGAGCGAACTTGTCCCATACCATGCGAACTTGTCTAATGTTGAGGCGACAGACAAGTTCGAGCGAACTTGGTCAAGTCCAAGCGAACTTGGTCAAGTTCAGGCAAACTTGATCAATTTCAAGCGAACTTGTCCCCCAAGTTCGGGCGGACTTGTCTCTTCGTATTCGTGTTCGGCGTTTTAATCGATGCGTAATGGTCTGATTTGGTATCCTAACTATAGTCTAAGGCAAACATGGCAATTCTACCTGATTTCCCTATAGTTATGGCACTGATACCAATCTGTCACCCCCCAACCGATGGCGGAAACATCAGGGCACGGCACTAGGCGAACCAGATTGTCTCATGAGAAATTCCATAACACTATTCAAGCGACAACATTAAACGTCAACATCCCATACTATTAACATGTAATCCTTAAACAATATTACAAAATATCAAATATCTCATTAAACAAATTCAGGTTCGATCTTCCCTAGAAAATAAATGCAAAATAAAAATGCGAGCCTTAACAACCCCGGGCCTCCGGGTGGCGGGTCAACCTCTAGTATACTATCATGTTAAGGTTGGCGTACTAGCAATCATGTAACACATAAAGTTCAGCAGATTTCACGTAAAGTCATGTATAAGCGGGATGTCGAATAAGCATTTGAGTTGTGTGATATGTTTTGATATACGAACATATGTGACACCCAAAAGTGTGTTTAACGTAAAAGGGTTCAAGTATACTCACTGTTGTTGCGTTTCAGGAGAGATGAGGGATCTGAGAGAAGTTGCGGAGAGTGCCGGATCAGCATGTAAGCGAACAAAAGTGCATCAGTCTTCTGAATTGCTGAAACGGTTAACGGGTGAGGGAGCAGTAGACAAGTTCGGGCGAACTTGACTTACCAACTTATTGTATGTACATGTTCGAGTGAACTTATCATGTTTTCTGAGAAACTAGACAAGTTCGGGCGAACTTGTCCTGTTTGATGAAGGGGAATACAAGTTCGGGCGAACTTGTCATGATTCCTTGGAATCAGTACAAGTTCGGGCGAACTTGTGTGATTTCTGACAAATATTAATCAAGTTCGGGCGAACTTGGTCACCAATCAGGTGGCAAGTTCGAGCCAACTTGATTTATTCCAAGCGAACTTGACTGTTTTGGCATCCAAATCGTGCGTTTTCGTGTCGTGTGCTGAGGTCTTTTGGAGCGAGTTTTAGCTATTTTACAGAAACTCGGACTAATCCGGGCGAACTTGAAGGTTCGAACGGTTTAGTCCAGTTTGTGTAAGGTGACGTTTTTGTCCTTGTGCTTCCGGATCTGAGATCTAGCTTGACCACGCCTCGTTCCACTTCAAAGTGAACGAAACATACGTCATTAGTCCGAAAATTGTGTAAAAATCGAGGTTTTAAAGGTTTTACTCAGATATAGGCATAGATCTGAGTGAAAAACAGAAGTTTTGCATAAAAGATGAAGATTTTCGTGAAGAGATTTAATGAAAACAAAGGCAAAGCCTTGTGCAAAATCGTTGTAGAACGTTGTTGTAGTTGAAAACGGGTTGAATCTTACTTAGAACACAAAAGGTTTCGGTTTTGGGGAGCTCCAGACGAACTTGCAGCAAGGTCAAATGAGAAGATGAGTTGGGTATTTATAGGTGAGGTGAGAATGGTGAGTTGGAACATCAAGTTCGGGCGAACTTGTATCAAGTTCAGGCGAACTTGTTACAAGTTCGAGCGAACTTGTGTGTTTCTTGGTTTTTATGACAAGTCCGGGCGGACTTGTGATTGTTGAAGGACTTAAGTAGCTTAGACAAGTTCGGGCGAACTTGTGATATACAAGTTCGGCCGAACTTGACCTAGTGGCCAAGTTTTGTTCGATTATTTCGCGTTACGAGTTCGTTCGGAGATTCGGGTCGTATTAGTTAATTATATTAAGCGTTTTAGCGAAGCGTTAAGCGTTATATTACCATTGATTTGAGAGAGAGAGTGAGTTAGCGTGAGCGATTCAGCTATATTGAACAATAACATAGATAAATATAATACACATTAAACATAATTCCACATAATTAATTTCGTTTTGCGATGCGATGAGATAAGCGATGCGATGACACAAGTGTTTATTAAACAATAACACACTTGGCTCGTATGGTAGCATAATTAGTTGTGATTGCGTTGAATTAGCGATTAATAAGCGATTAAATGCGATATAGATATGATAAAACATAATTCCATTAACATAACTTCTCATAATACAAATCCCGGAGTACAAGATGATTGAGGTACACAAAATAAGCAAAAATAAATAACAACAAAAATTTGTAGTTGTTACAGTGAGTTTATGGAATTTTTAGAGAGTTCGGATTCGGAATTTAATATAAGAAAGTATGTGTATGCAAAAAGATATCTTGTCTTAAACACTCGTTTTGACACTAAGTTTCTAAGTGATTTCATGGGTCCTAACTTGCCCATTAGAATCATAAATGAGGAATTTAGATCAAAGATAAGTAACCTAAGTTCCTAACATTTAACGATAAATCGGTTAATATCACGAATTCGGTTAGGTATATAATACTTATATATAGACAATTATATAATAAGTCCAACATGAATGTCATGGAAGTCAAGCATGGAGGTAGGATGAATTACATCCATTAAATCTCTTTGTATATATGTACCAAAGCACAAGGTTATCAACTTAGTTGATAACCCGGTTGGTCATGAATAACAAGAATAAAAATCTAATTAGTTCATCAAGTAGCCTAGTAAGATCAACCCGGGTGTTTCATACCCATCATGAAAAATGTTGGAGATGCGACGAGGTTGTGTTACTTTGAGTCTAGGAAACTACTTAGAATAACATGGTAAAACATTAAGTGAGGTGGTGGGACAAGTTTGGATAGCCAAGGATTCCATGGTTCACACCTTTACCAAAACACAAGTCTTACCAAATCGAAGATGGTGAGCTTGGATGGTTTCATCACTTGTAGGTTATCTAACACCTTGTCAAAACAGAAAGTTCATGGGGTTCTTGGACCTTAAACTTGATAGAGAAAACCCACACACAAGCCCACAATCATGGGTTTGATTGAGGATAATGTGGACATAAGCTCTTCACAAGAAATGAACTAAAAAATGAACATCTTTAATGGTTTAGTGAAAGCAGAAAAGTAAACCCACTTTGGACATCAAAATCGGAGTTGTACCACCTTGTTACACCTTAGTGAACATTGGGTAACAAACCTGGATGTTATCCAAGTGTTTTGAAACTAGAAAACTCAAAGAATAAGCAGTAGAAGTGAGTTAGAACTCACTTTGAACTTCAAAGATATTCTGCCAAAATCAGAAATTCTTGAGAGATTTTGAGTGTGGATTTGGTGTTTGGAAAGTCTTTAGAGTGTATGGAGGCTCCTATTTATAATAGGGTTGATTAGGGTTAGATTTAAATGAGTTCGGATGTGACTGGGGTGAAAAGAGGTGTAAAAATGGACCAACCCGCGAGCTGAAAATAGCTGGATGCGGATACGACTCCCTCACGCCACGCGATGGGAACATGTGTGCCTGATGCGTGGCATGAGGGAGTGGGTTTTCAAAAATTGTTTACTTTGTCCACTTTTGGCCCCTGCCCTTGGTTTTTAGGTTATTTTATGTCATAAACTTGTATTTTAACTTGTTTTTAAGGTATAGAAGATGTTCGTAGGCATGGGATAAGTATCATGCACGTAAGATTGATAATTCAAGCGTATGATAAGTATCGGTTTGTACGTAAATGCGTATTAGACAATTGCTTGCGTATAACACAAGTATAACAAGTATGAGTATAAAATGAACTTTCCATTAGGATCAAAGTCTCGGATTACAAGACTGGAAAGATATACAACTACAATACGAATACAAGTTTCTAAAAATAGAAATACGAATACATTTCTAAATAAGGAAAGTATAGAAATGCGAAGCGTTACATGGGGGGGCTTGAAGTTGTTTAAATTTTGTTTAAGAGTTTAAGTCTCATTTGTTTGTAGTTTGTAAGCATTATGTAGTTGGTGTTCAATCAGGATGATTTTGGATGTTTGGTGAATTAAACTAGTGTTAGGATGTTAGATAATGTGTATCTAATTCACTAGTTTGCATCTTAATGGTTATTGGATGTTAAACAGACAAAAGTGTGCTTACGATTCGCCTAAAGATCAATTATGAAGTAGTGTTTGGTTATTAATGTTTGGATACCATTATAGCATAT
Organism: Scalesia atractyloides; assembly: GCA_947069175.1. Lineage (NCBI taxonomy): Eukaryota > Viridiplantae > Streptophyta > Magnoliopsida > Asterales > Asteraceae > Scalesia > Scalesia atractyloides. Next base: position 22,090,651 of record CAMTDV010000004.1, read on the forward strand.
CCAATGTTTTTGAAATTATTTGTGATGATTAACATCATTTATTGATCTTATATAGTTCACACAATTATGAAATTGTTAACCGGTTTATTGAAATTTACTAGTTTATGGCTCGGATCAGACAAGTAAAAATGTTTATATATTTTTCGGAAGGTTTTATCATGTATACATGTTTCCCAACTTGGGGTTTTATGTATATATCATGTTGGACATGATTATGAGTCCTATACTTGATGTTTAGGGGTGTACCGGAACCGTTCTGACACGACTAGTCTAACTGGACAGTCTATCAACAGTCTTTGTCATAGTTTGTATCGCGACGGGGCGAATACGATCATGTGACATGCAAATGTAAATGTATTTCCTGGGATTGCTACACTTATGAGACCTAATCATATCAAAATTAAGTCTAATGCACGTAATTATATATTAAACAATGATTAAGTTCTACGAAATTACGGGATATTTTTATAGTTTGTCAGAGTAGAGTCTCGTGGGTTCGATATTCGGACTTACTTAAGCTTTACTACATTGATCGGTACACTTGCCGATTGTGTGGTCTAGGTTTTAGAGAGTCTTAGTTTATAAATTTAAAACTTAGAGTGTCTAGTTTAGGTTTAATTTTAGTTTATTTTAATTGACCACTTCAAGCACATCAGTCATATAACATTCTATACAGGTAGTATAACATTATACGGATCGTATAACATTCTATACGAGTCGTATAATGTTATAGGCTCGTATAGATGGAGACAAAAAATATTCTCTGACATTTTTTGCGCAACATTCTCTATACGACCCGCATAACTTTATACGACTTGTATAGAATTAGAGGTGTGAAAATAAGATTATAGGGGTGTGAAAATAGTGAAAACCTTTTTTAAATATAGAGGCATGAACATAAGATTATAGGAGTGTGAAAATAGTAGAAACCTTTTTTACATGAAGTTAGGTTTGTTTAGCAGTACATAATATAAAATGCTGATATGAAAACTAAGTGTGTAAATACAAATAATGTAAACATCGTTACCGTTTAATTTCGAGTTTATCCTAAAGGTGTTGATTAATTTTTTTTATAAATAAAAGCCAGCTAATATTAAAATGGATGCAAATGATAGGTTTTGTGAAAAAAATGGAATAATGGATTTTAATAATTCTAACTATTAGTCGTTGGCTGGTAGCGTCCCAACTTAAAAGTATCATTGGTTGTCTCACCTTTTCATGTATTGTAAACCAATGTACCTTTACTAAACCATAAAAGAATAAGGGGACAAAAAGAAATTAAAGTTCTTTAGTAAAAATACATTAGTTTATAATATGTGAAAAGGTTGGACCACCCATTGGTTATTTTGAAGTTGGGATTGTTGCCGCCAACGCGTTGGATTATTAAAATCCGTTATTCCAAAAAAGAATGAAATTTGAATTTATTTAAGTAAAATACAATAGATGTATCAATTAATAATGATATTAATTTTTTTTGTTAAATGTTACATATATAAACTAATCAGTTCTCGATAAAGGTTTCACTTATTTTTTCACTAGGTCATACACTTGTGTATTACACTGGGTACACCAAATACAATATAATTATATAATCGGTGAAAGGCTTTACGTAACTGACGTTTTTTTATTAACATATATAGTTCACACAACTAACTTAACTTTATCACAAAAATCAGCCTATGTTAATTACTAATACTGAAAATACTTTAATAGCTCGTGTATTACATGGGTTGAATGATAAAAAATAATATGAATACATACACATATACATATAGGTGAGAGTTATCTTGAGAACGCTAAATATTGCGAGAACCGTAAGAACGAATGAGAAAACAATCAAAACAATTTTTTTAAATACAAATCTCATTTTATTAAAGTTTAACATAAAAAAAAAAGAATTTACAACATCAAATAAATCATTTATTCTCTCAAAATCACTCTTATTAGATTTTTTACACAAGTGTAAATACTACAAATTTACATATGTGTAAATGACAAACTTACACATGTGTAACTTTTATTTATATACGAATTCATGTAAATTTAAACGTGTAAATTAAATTTCTAACATTGTATTCTAATAAAAATGATACGTGTAAAAAAATTGAGTTTAAATTGTTTTTTTACCAAGTTTTTGCCTTTTTTCATTCGTTCTCACAATATTTAGCGTTTTCATTTAAACCTTTCCATATATATAGATATAGGGGTTGGTTAACGTACAATTTGGCTAACGTACACAGCGTATGAGATTGAGATACAACATGCGAACTTCATTTTTCACCATGCATTTTTTTATAACATGCTATTTTCTCATTTTTACAACATGCTATTTTTTCATCTTTCAACATGCGACTTTTTCATCTTTCAACATGCGACCTTTTATATTTTACAACATACGAGTTTTTAGTTATGAAGTTTATAACGTGTGAACTTCAAATCTCGTACGCTCGTATGATAAAGCGTATGTATATTACACTTTCAGTATATATATATATATATAGTTAGTGGATCCTGTACATTAATCTAAAAGTGTGAGAAGGCATAGGAATTGACTTGTAGGCATCATGTTTTGGACTTAGACATGTTGTTTTGTGTTGTTTTGACAAGAGAAACATTATACATAACAATTTAAGACACGGTGCAATGAATTCTAGGCTTAAAAGTTAAAACGTCATGCCAAAGACGTTAAGTAGGGTGTTTTAAGTGTTAAATAATGTTTTTTAAATTGCACGCCTATAGTTCGTTGCATTGTGTTTTAGATTATTTTGTTTGGTGTTTTTATTGCCAAAACAACCTAAAACATCATGGCTAAGTTCAAAACATGATGCCTACATGTTAATTTCTATGCCTTCTCACAGTTTTAGATTAATATACTATATGTATATATGTATATATATATATATATGGAGTCGCTAAAATGAAACCACCACGAGTTGTGAGAACTTTTTGATCCGGGGCGAGTTGGGCAAAATTTTTTTTTTTGCATAAACATAGATGAATATATTATAAACACATCTGTAAAAAAAATTTTGAAAAAAATTTGTCGTGTATGTAGTTTTGACCACCACAAGTTTTTTTACGCCTACCGTAAATTTTAAATTTAATTTTTACACCTACCGTAAAAAAACTTGTGGTGGTCAAAACTACATACACGACAATTTTTTTTAATTTTTTTTACAGATGTGTTTATAATATATTCATCTACGATCAAAAAGTTCTCACGGTCTCGCAACTAGTGGTGGTTTTCATTTTAGCGGCCCCCTATGTATATATATATATATATATATAGGAAAGTTCAATTAAAAACTCATAGTTATTGAGAGAACTCGAAACTCCTCCTTAATGAAGAGAAGGGGACTTCTAATGAAGGGAGAGCAAATTTTATTAAAAAATATATTGCACCATAAGATCACAAATTTTCTTATCTTTTGTTCGAGTATATTCCAACATATTGTTTTGACATAAAATAGATTAACGTATCGTACTTTTGTCAATACTACTATTTTAGTATTGTAAATATGCAATGTTACTTAGCCTTAGGGTTTAAGTTTTGGTTTTAGTTTAGCTTAGTGTTAAGTTTTTTTGGGGGTTTAGGTTTTCGTGTTTAGTTTTTAGGTCTTTTTTTGGGGGTGGGATGGGGGTTAGGTTTTTGGGGTATGGGGTGCGGGTAGGGGTTTGCGAGTTTAGGTCTTTCATAGTGTTGCTCATGTGTAATACGAATTTTTATTTTTGTTTTAAAAAAAGTTTTTTAACTTAAAAATGCTAGATTTACAGCCAATAAATGTTAAAAAAAAAGTTGATGTGTTTTTTAAGTTTTTTTTAGGAGTTTTCGAGTTCTCACAATAAAAGGAGTTTTCGCTTGGACCCTCCCAGATATATATATATATATATATATATATTATATATATATATATATATGGTAAGGTTCATGCGAGAACCACCTTTATTGTGAGAACCACGAGAACCACTAAAGTAACCCACTACATCACCACCCAAAACCTAAAAAAAATCTAACCCCCCCCCTCCCATAAAAAAAAGAAAAAGAAAAGAAACCTAACCACCCACCCCTCCTAAAAAAACCTACCCCCCTCTCCCAGCCACCCAAACTAATGCTAATAACTACACTCCAAAAAACCTTAAAAAAAATCTTAAAACCACTCAATTTAACATAACTCTAAATTATTATTATCATTATTATTATTAACTATTTGAATATATTTTTAAAATAAGTTACAAATTAATGTAGTTGGTTATTAAAGAGAAAAACTAGAAATTAGTAATCTCTGTAAATTTACGAATATACCCTTACAATAACAATAAATACAAATATTTAATGAAACTAAATGAAGCATTTTTATTGGTTTATTTCTTTTCTTTTTTCTTCAAATTTTTCTCATTTAAACTCTCCACTAGATATATACATATATTTCACATGACTAAAATGACGTAGTATATTATATGTAATAGTGTATATAAATATCATTATTTTTAATTATTGTGTAATTTTTAATATAACTTTTCATTTAAAATAAATGAAAATAAATTTATTGGTCTCTCATAAATTAACAAATTAGATCTGTTATTCTTATTAAAGACTATTATACGAATTTATTAATAATTGATTATTATAAAAATATTATGTAAGTTAACGGTTTATACATAATGAATAAAATAATTTCATGATCAATCATTAATTTACTATGTCACTGATAAAAATAAATAAATAAGTAATATTAAAATAGGATACTATTTTCCATTTCATAAAACATCTCTTTATTTAGGGTCATGAATGAAATTGGGTAAAAAACAATTGGTGAGCTAAAATATATCGGTGATATGTACCTAACTTTGTATTCATTTATTAGATAGTAGAAGATGACTAGAAAATATATTAAAAATAAATTTGATAGGTATTATATCTAATCTAACTTATAATAAAAGACTCAAAAAGATGTCACATGACATTCTCTCCTTCAATCTCACAAATTTTATTTATATTTGTTTAATATATTTCTTTTAACATCAATAACTAATATATCGATATCAGTTATCTTATCCTTACCTTTATCTAAGATTAATAAATAATTTTTTTTAGAACCCAAAAGTTTTCTTCTTTTGCAACTTAGACCCTTTTTTTTATTTTAAGCCAAAGTTTTTATCTTTTCCAATTTGACATCAACTTTTTTTTTTTAAATTTTCAATTTTGGTCCACCATACTTTTCATATTTCCCAAGTTTTTCGTTCCGTTCTAAATTTTGTGAATTAACACACCGCAACGTGCGTGCGTGTGGTGTCCAACATATTTTCATATATTTTTTCCCGTTTGACTGGCCTGTCGCAACACATCTATTTTTCTCCGTTTGACAAGTTCGTCGAACGCGCGGGTCCTGGATTGACTTAGTTATTTTTTCTATGTTTTATGTGAAAATTTAGTTTCTCTACAACGAGCATTCGTTATTCAAAGATTTTACGTCCGCTTTTAACTCGGCGTTACTTTTTCTGTTTTTATTTATTTGTTTTAAGAGTTTTTCGGTGTTGGTTGTCGCTGACAATGGTATAGCATTAGTAATACTTGACACAATTTTTCGACAACCGCTGCAATACATGGTTAATACTAGTATGTATAATATTAAAATAAAATTGAAAGAATGTATAATATTAAAGTAAAATTGAAAGAAGACATATGACGGTGACAAATGATGTTTTTTTTTAAATTAAAAAAGGATGAGGATTTTAAGACTAACAAAAAAAATAAATACATAAATAAATTTCATGTTATATAACTTTAAAAATTAATAAATAACTCTAAAAAATGAGGTGATCAAATAGTGACGATTTACATTTATCTTAAATACTAGCTATCAAGAAATGAAAAATTAAAACGGAAGATCGTATAAATGTCTTCTCTGCTGGCAAAAAAAAACGATTAAAAAATAAAGAAGTTGGGATATGTATTTTTAACTAATTAGAGTTATTATCACAAATATATTTTTAAAAAATATATATAGCTTTTAGATATATGTTACTAGGTTATAACCCCGTGTATTACACGAGTTAAGTAAATAAAAAAATCAAATAGTTAATAACGAAGATTTAACAATTATAAAACGATATTTTTAAGAGGTTTTCTGATATTTAAACAAAATTTTGTGTCATGTATGATCAAAACTTGTGATGTTTGTCAAGTTTATAAATATGAAAGCATTTGAACCATCTATTAGAAGACAATCTGTATCATCGACTTTCTCACGAGTTTTAACAGGCATGTGAACATACATTTAATAACCCAAGTTTTATTTAGATAATAGTGGTCTTAATTTATTAGTTCTAAAAAAATTGTTGAAATGTCCAGATTATGCATATAGCAATTAACCAATTAGATAAACTTATAGATACAAAATAATATTTAAATCAATTAAATAAATATAAATTATCGGTAATTATTAAATTATATAACTTTAAAACTTAAATATTTGGACGTGAGTTCCATCTTTGAAAGGATGGTTGTTTTTGGATAATTTTTTAGTATGGTAAATGTAATTATTCTTCTTCTTACATTTTAAATATATTAAATAAATAAATAATTTGTCAAGTAAGAAAATCGTTCCTTCACCTTCGTTATGAAAATACTCGATATTTGTTTCAATTATTAAGATATAATTTCTAACCTCTTAATTAATATAAATAAATAATAAGATATTTTATAGAACTTTATACCTAATTTCTTAGATGTTTGAAACATATATTAAATTTAATAATTTAAATTAAATAATAGTTATCTACAATTAAGAAATTAAGATATAATTTCTAACTTAGTAATTAATATAAATCAATAATAAGATGTTTTATGGAACTTTATCCGTAATTTCTTAAATGTTTGAAACATACATTAAATTTAATAATTTAAATAAAATAATAATTATCTACAATTAAGGATGGTCTAGAATAATGACAAGTGTCCCTTCATTGGTTTCTTTTAGATTTAGATTAAAGCTCCGATGGCGGTGTTTAATAAACTTCAAGCTATCGTTAAAAGGTTTCTGTGGGGTGGCAATGATGAGAAGAATAAAGTTCATTAGGTTGCATGGGAAAATGAATCAAGAGAATATGGAGGTTTGGGGCTTAGCAAGTTTGAGAAATTAATAACGCGTTAGTCTTAAAATGGTTATGGAGATATCGATTAGAATATGATGCGTTTTGGAGGAAGATTATTGATGCGGTTCATGGGTCCAAAAGAAGATGGGAAGCATTCCCGTGTAATAAGCGATTCACAGGTACTTGGACAAAATTGGTGATGTTCGGATATTGTTTGAGGAAACAAGAAAATAGTTTTGTTAACATGATTCGGGGTATTGTGGGTAATGGTATGACGGTGAGGTTTTGGATTGATCCGTGGTTAGTATCCGAACCTTAAAGACGGTGTATCCCGCTTTGTTTCGGATCGAGGAAGACAAATGGTGTAAGGTAGCGGAAAGAATTAGTATTGGGAGTCAACAAAATGCTATTCAATGGGAAACGGAAGGAGTATCCTCGATGGGGTGAAGAGGTTGACGAGTTACTTGGTTGTCAAAGGATGATTTCAGGTGTTCATTTAGAAAACAAAGACGACTCGTGGGCTTGGAACCAAGGTACGAAGATTGAGTTTTCGGTGAAGGAAACAAGGAATTGGTTAAAAGGGGATGATTCGAATGAGGTGAATGTAACATCCGTCACAAACGGATTTACCAAACCCGCTCCGTTTATCAACCGAACAGTCAGTCAAATTTTTTTTGTTGCGAATTAAATGCCCAAAATAATTTTAAACGATACGTAATCAATTATTATGCGGGGATATGTATTTAGTTTTTGAAAATCTGTTAAAAATAACAAAATAAAAATGTTTTACCCATGCCGGGTTTCGAACTCGGGTCTGTACCGGGTCAAACCAAACACTTATCACTCAGCCGACAAACCACTCCGCCACTTTGATTTTCTGGTGAATAAAGGAATCACTTAATTCAAATATTAAAGTTCCGAAATCAATTTCAGTAATTTGCGCCCAAATTAGCAGTCGTCGGAAATCCCGACGACTTCGCCGTTTATTTACGTTATCGCTCAAAGTAACCAAAGACTTAACTATTACGACGGTTATAACCGACGTCTGAACCCGCGACATCAGCTGTAACCGCCGGAGAACGGATGACTCCGAATTAAGACCGAATTCAGACCCCATTCATCTCAAATCTACCCTATAAATTCAACCACAACTCGCCAGAAGTCTTTCACACTCAAATCGCACCTTTTCTCGGCGAAAAATCAATCGCCGGAAATACTTGATATATCGCCGGAAAACCGTATCAGTAATCTCTGAGCTTACTGGAACCCCTAAACTTTCACCGAAGTCACCCACAACCTTTGTAACCTTTCGGAAGACTCTCTGCTGCAAGAGACTCGTCGCCGGAAGAACTTGCTGTCGCCGGAGTTCTGCCGGAAAACAGAGTAAAACCAGCCGGTACTTCTCACGCCTAAATTCCTTTCTTTTTACTTTTATCTCGACTATAATTGATCATAAAACGCTAAAGGAACTTGAATCAACATTTTGAACCAGTCAGTCGCCACTTCCGGTTAAACCAGTGAAGAAGACGACGTTTCAGTAATGGTTATGTATAATTAAAATCAAGATAATTACCGGGTTAGACACACAGTCCAGCGGTGGACTGTGTGCACTTTTAACGCTAAGGTCACGAGTTCGAGTATTGTCCCTCACACGCCGCCTTGATAAAAATCCTTTTTTTCGCAAAACTGAACCGGAGTGTTTTCGGTATATGTTAAGTATATTGATAACTGAGTTTATAATCAAGTGCGACACACAGTCCAGCGGTGGAGTGAGTGTCCGCTAACCCACAGGTCCCGGGTTCGAGACCTGTGGAGCGCACCGGTTCTCGAGATTTAATTCGTTTTTAATAATAAAGGATTTCTGTTAATTCTAATTAATATATATATGTAATTAAAATCGGATATATAACGGGTTAGACACGTAGCTCAGTTGGTAGAGCTGCGTGCACGCGTACGGGAGGTCTCGGGTTCGAGCCTCACCCGGCGTACAACAATATGCCTTCGAACCGGTCAACGATAGTCAAAGTCAACGGTCTAAGTTACTGTAGCAAAAAAAAATATATTTTTTTTATTATTTTTATTTAATTATTTTATTTAAAAATCAATTATAAATACTTAAAAATAACATTTTTTTAAGGTTAGAAAATAGCCTCAAACTCACAAAAATACACCCAACAATTCTACTAAAATAGATTGATAAAACCCGTTTACTTACAAAACCGTAATGCGATTTATCTAGGTTTAATCTCACTTGTGGTTAAAACCACTTCGCGTGCAATCAACGTCATCAACCGAACACACCCAATGTGAGTGAATTCTTACAAACTCCCATTTTTATTCATGTTTTGGGGTGTATCATGTGTCGCTTAAATTAATTCTCTTATGCAAATTCGTGCCATACCATTATATGAACTAAATTAGAATGTAACTATTGTTTGGTTGTGATGTATTACATATTGTCAAAGTCGTATGCAAATTATTTAGGCCCATCAGTTCCTCGTGGGAGACGAGAACAACGCGTGCCTCAAAACTCATTCATTAAGGCCCATCAGTTCGTAAGAACAACGCGTGCCTCAAAACTCATACATTAGGCCCATCAGTTCCTCGTGGGAGACGAGAACAACGCGTGCCTCAAAACTCATTCATTAAGGCCCATCAGTTCGTAAGAACAACGCGTGCCTCAAAACTCATTCATTAGGCCCATCAGTTCCTCGTGGGAGACGAGTCGAACATCGCGTGCCTCAAAACAATCATTTGGTGTATGTGAGTTTAATATTCAATATTATGTGTTGTGTGAATAAATTTACATCTACATTTACTCATATGTGGTATGCACATTATTTATAATCAATTGGATAAACTTGTTCAAATGTTTTTCCATAGGATTCACTCGCCAACATTATGTTGATCCAAAAACCTTTTTACACATGATACATGTGAACAGGTTGAAGCAAGGAAAACATAGGATATGCCTTAGAAGAGAACCAAGAAGCTTAGACTGATAGTTAGAATATGATGTATCATTTATTTCCATTAAATTGTATTAATGAATATGAAACACATAATAAATGTCATGAGCTTTGATGATAACCCAATTATGCCCCGATCACCTTTTCCGCTGCGGGTCGGGGTGTGACAGATTGGTATCAGAGCCATGACTATAGGGATATAGGATAGGATATTAGACCCTTAGAGCCTATACTATAGTCTGCCTAAATTTTAATTGATTAGGTGGTTACATACAAACTTATGATATTTATTTGTTTCATATTACAGTCAAACATACATGCTTATATACATATTCGTTATACATATATCAATGTTCATATATTCAATTCATTTTCATACTCTCATTATTCAAGGATTTTGTTGCAATTTTCAAATCCCATCAAAGTAAGTTCTGCGACGGGCATGTAGTAACCGGAAGGGTACAAGTACCGGTAGTCGGGACGTCCTGTCTAGGTTGGCATTCGTATAAATCCAAAATAACGGACCAGTTTGCCTACCTGGGGACTAACGATGAGAGTACGACGGACCTATTAGGCCAAAGCATGCCACACCAAACGTCGTTCGAACTAACCTCACTTTGAGATGTCACCGTGTCCATGCCTGGGCACATTCCGAATATCATACGTTACATATTTCTCGATTTTCTCCGGGTTTTAGTGTACGTAACCAGGCTAACACATGCGAACCATATGAAAAACCCGGTAATCATGGGGGCCCACATGATTACGAAGGTGAAGTATGGCGGCATGCAAGGCCCAAATACGAGCAAAGCCCAAGACATCCTATGGATGTAGTAGATTTATTTTTCTATATTTATTTTATGAACGTTCATTCCCAAACTCGACCCACGATCCCAAAGGCATCCAACTCATACTCTTGACATGTATTCCTTGTAGATGTCTTCTAACCTCGCCCGTAGGAAGATGAGAGCAGGAAAAGCCCGTGAACGCATGGCTACCCAAATCGCTCAGCAAATGGCGACCGTAATACCAAACATCGTAGTTCAAGTTCAACAAGCCCTTACCGCTAATTCCGTTAACCCAACCCAACAAGAGGATCAAAACACTGTCAACCTTTCAGTCACTAAATGCACCTACAAACATTTCAAATCCTGCGATCCTCCAAAATACGAAGGTACTGAAGGTGTCACCGCTCTCCTCCATTGGTTCGAAGAAATGGAGAACACTTTTCTAAATTGCGATTGCCCCGATGATCGCAAAGTGCGTTATGCTACTGGTCGTTTACTTGGAACAGCACTCACATGGTGGAATACAGAGAAGACCAAACGAGGTGTTGAAGAAACTATGACCTTGACTTGGGAAGAGTTGAAGGGAATCATGACAAGACGGTTTTGCCCAAGAAGTGAAATCAAGAAATTGGAGGATGAGTTTCATGCTTTAAAACAAAAGGAAGGCGACCACACCACATACAACAAGAGATTCCTTGAGTTAAATCAAATGGTTCCCAATTTGTTTACTCCCCTCTACCGTTTGATCGAGCACTACATTCGTGGTCTTCCATCAAAGATTCAAGACTCTGTAATAAGTACCTCGCCTGAAACTTTGGAAGCAGCAATGGAGCTAGCAACCGCACTCACTGAAAACCGAATCCGAAACAAAGATCTCAAAGAAGAGAAGAAGAAGGATAAAGCATCAACCGAAACCTCAAACCCCACCCGAACCGAATCCTTTACACCATCTACTTCTAAGAGAAAACGTGATGGGCAAATCTTCGCCGTTACCCAACGCAACCAACCAGCTTCACAAGTTGTACCTCCTCAAACTATCCCAAACGCCCAAATAGCACCCAACTCAACTTACCCAAACAAGAAGCCTTACATTGGACCTCACCCTCAATGCAACACCTGTTTCTATCACCATCCATCTACATTACCCTGTCGACTATGTGCGAATTGTGGACGCTACGGTCATTTGAGCAAAGTTTGCCGCACCCCTCAAAACCAAACCTCAACCCCTACTCAACCCATGATCCAAACATATCAACAACCTCAATACCCCATGTACCCATACGTTCGAGCTTGTTTCAATTGTGGCGACCCTACCCATTTTAGAAACACATGCCCTCGTTTGGTTAACATCATAAACGCCCAAGCTCAAGCAAACCCAGTTAACCAAGCAAACCAAGCAAACCCAGCTCCACCGCCAGCAAGAGGGAGAGTTTATAACATCAACGCCAATCCTGTTGAAGATATTAACGGTCCAAACCAACCACTTAACTAGCCTTCTCTCACCAAGAATCAAGATTCAACTCCAATCACTTAGTTTTTATGTTTTTCTCCATGTTATCTCAATTTTCACGTATCTCAATTGGAATTTTATCCAAGAAATTTTAATGCAAGTTACTAGTTCAGTTTGTTTTATACTCATTGATTTAATATTCATATCATCATACTTCACGACATATCTCAGTTTCATCATTTAAAGAAGTTGAGTTGTGCCTCACTTCTACATAGACTAACCTCTCCATCATATTAAACGAGAGAGGTTTTGTCAAACACGGATACTATCAGAATTAAGACTCAAGCGCTGGTTGTTGTGTTGTAAAGTCGCATAGAACTAATCATAACTTGCGGATAAAGTCAATGAGAATTTGACAAGAATATGGTGGATACGCCGCTGGTACTTCCTATATATAAGTATTCTTGTCAAATGATCGGAAGCATTATCAGGCGGTTATGAGAGGTTCCATGCATAGGTTGTTTGTGTGATTAAGTTATTCATTTTCAATACATGCAATAAGCTCGGCTCCGTTTGATTGAGCCTTGAGCACACCGACAATTTCATTTTCAATACATACAACACGATCGGCTCCGTTTGATTGAGCCTTGATCGCACAGATATATTTCATCTCAGTATTTTTATGTTTGATGTATTGGTTGTAGAGTTATAGGACTAATCATAATTCACTGATAAAACCAATGAAAATTTGACAAGAATATGGTGGATACGCCGCTGGTACTTCCTATATATAAGTATTCTTGCCAAAGGATCAGAGGCGTTATCAGGTGGTTATGAGAAGTTCCATGTAGGATTTAGTAATGCCTTGGTTGAAATTTGTGTTACATTTACATCATCTCACTATTTAAAGAAATTGGATTGTGATCCATTTCTACATAGACTAACCTCTCCATCATAACAAACGAAAGAGGAACTGTCACCATTCAAACATATATACTATCAGAATGTGGATTCAATTATTAGTTGTTGTGGTTATTTGTGTAGATTGTAGTATTGGAATTTTGCCTTAGGATATAACCATACTTTTTCAAACATATCTAAACTCTTATGCATGATATCATTTTAGCGAATCATCCCTGCTTAACAATACTTATACAGTAGGCAACAAAAAGCGATTCCTGTATTAGGATACTTAACCTTTACAAGGAACGTTACCGCCTCAAACAAAAACCCAAACCCTTATTTCTTCTAAGCGTGTAACTGTCAAACTAAACACCATCATTCTTTTAGTCAATTATATCCCTATTTAAATTTCGGGACGAAATTTCTAAAAAGCAGGGGATACTGTAACATCCGTCACAAACGGATTTACCAAACCCGCTCCGTTTATCAACCGAACAGTCAGTCAAATTTTTTTGTTGCGAATTAAATGCCCAAAATAATTTTAAACGATACGTAATCAATTATTATGCGGGGATATGTATTTAGTTTTTGAAAATCTGTTAAAAATAACAAAATAAAAATGTTTTACCCATGCCGGGTTTCGAACTCGGGTCTGTACCGGGTCAAACCAAACACTTATCACTCAGCCGACAAACCACTCCGCCACTTTGATTTTCTGGTGAATAAAGGAATCACTTAATTCAAATATTAAAGTTCCGAAATCAATTTCAGTAATTTGCGCCCAAATTAGCAGTCGTCGGAAATCCCGACGACTTCGCCGTTTATTTACGTTATCGCTCAAAGTAACCGAAGACTTAACTATTACGACGGTTATAACCGACGTCTGAACCCGCGACATCAGCTGTAACCGCCGGAGAACGGATGACTCCGAATTAAGACCGAATTCAGACCCCATTCATCTCAAATCTACCCTATAAATTCAACCACAACTCGCCAGAAGTCTTTCACACTCAAATCGCACCTTTTCTCGGCGAAAAATCAATCGCCGGAAATACTTGATATATCGCCGGAAAACCGTATCAGTAATCTCTGAGCTTACTGGAACCCCTAAACTTTCACCGAAGTCACCCACAACCTTTGTAACCTTTCGGAAGACTCTCTGCTGCAAGAGACTCGTCGCCGGAAGAACTTGCTGTCGCCGGAGTTCTGCCGGAAAACAGAGTAAAACCAGCCGGTACTTCTCACGCCTAAATTCCTTTCTTTTTACTTTTATCTCGACTATAATTGATCATAAAACGCTAAAGGAACTTGAATCAACATTTTGAACCAGTCAGTCGCCACTTCCGGTTAAACCAGTGAAGAAGACGACGTTTCAGTAATGGTTATGTATAATTAAAATCAAGATAATTACCGGGTTAGACACACAGTCCAGCGGTGGACTGTGTGCACTTTTAACGCTAAGGTCACGAGTTCGAGTATTGTCCCTCACACGCCGCCTTGATAAAAATCCTTTTTTTCGCAAAACTGAACCGGAGTGTTTTCGGTATATGTTAAGTATATTGATAACTGAGTTTATAATCAAGTGCGACACACAGTCCAGCGGTGGAGTGAGTGTCCGCTAACCCACAGGTCCCGGGTTCGAGACCTGTGGAGCGCACCGGTTCTCGAGATTTAATTCGTTTTTAATAATAAAGGATTTCTGTTAATTCTAATTAATATATATATGTAATTAAAATCGGATATATAACGGGTTAGACACGTAGCTCAGTTGGTAGAGCTGCGTGCACGCGTACGGGAGGTCTCGGGTTCGAGCCTCACCCGGCGCACAACAATATGCCTTCGAACCGGTCAACGATAGTCAAAGTCAACGGTCTAAGTTACTGTAGCAAAAAAAAAAAAATATTTTTTTTATTATTTTTATTTAATTATTTTATTTAAAAATCAATTATAAATACTTAAAAATAACATTTTTTTAAGGTTAGAAAATAGCCTCAAACTCACAAAAATACACCCAACAATTCTACTAAAATAGATTGATAAAACCCGTTTACTTAAAAACCGTAATGCGATTTATCTAGGTTTAATCTCACTTGTGGTTAAAACCACTTCGCGTGCAATCAACGTCATCAACCGAACACACCCAATGTGAGTGAATTCTTACAAACTCCCCTTTTTATTCATGTTTTGGGGTGTATCATGTGTCGCTTAAATTAATTCTCTTATGCAAATTCGTGCCATACCATTATATGAACTAAATTAGAATGTAACTATTGTTTGGTTGTGATGTATTACATATTGTCAAAGTCGTATGCAAATTATTTAGGCCCATCAGTTCCTCGTGGGAGACGAGAACAACGCGTGCCTCAAAACTCATTCATTAAGGCCCATCAGTTCGTAAGAACAACGCGTGCCTCAAAACTCATACATTAGGCCCATCAGTTCCTCGTGGGAGACGAGAACAACGCGTGCCTCAAAACTCATTCATTAAGGCCCATCAGTTCGTAAGAACAACGCGTGCCTCAAAACTCATTCATTAGGCCCATCAGTTCCTCGTGGGAGACGAGTCGAACATCGCGTGCCTCAAAACAATCATTTGGTGTATGTGAGTTTAATATTCAATATTATGTGTTGTGTGAATAAATTTACATCTACATTTACTCATATGTGGTATGCACATTATTTATAATCAATTGGATAAACTTGTTCAAATGTTTTTCCATAGGATTCACTCGCCAACATTATGTTGATCCAAAAACCTTTTTACACATGATACAGGTGAACAGGTTGAAGCAAGGAAAACATAGGATATGCCTTAGAAGAGAACCAAGAAGCTTAGACTGATAGTTAGAATATGATGTATCATTTATTTCCATTAAATTGTATTAATGAATATGAAACATATAATAAATGTCATGAGCTTTGATGATAACCCAATTATGCCCCGATCACCTTTTCCGCTGCGGGTCGGGGTGTGACAGTGAATTCCGTTTTTAATTGGTGCAAGCGGATACCGAATAAATGCAATATATTTATGTGGAGAGCGAGCATGGATAAGATTCCGACTTATTGTGCTCTTCGAAGGAGGAACATCTATGTGGGTGATGGTTCGTGTGTTTTTTGTGGAGAAACAGAAGAAACTTCGGATCATTTGTTTTCGGCTTGTAGATT
Organism: Scalesia atractyloides; assembly: GCA_947069175.1. Classification (NCBI taxonomy): domain Eukaryota; kingdom Viridiplantae; phylum Streptophyta; class Magnoliopsida; order Asterales; family Asteraceae; genus Scalesia; species Scalesia atractyloides. The sequence continues at coordinate 22,107,024 of CAMTDV010000004.1, forward strand.
GGCGGTGGAGTATGGAACACCATCGCAAATTGGTGCAAGATAACGCCGTTTTTTTGTGTTCTTGACTACAAACTTGCTTCACTTGGTTAATTACTTGGACGGATCGGAGGCTAAGAAACGGATTATCTATGGTATAATGATTTTGACAAGCTGGCTAATATGGAAAGATAAGAACGAGAAGGTCTTTAAAGGGAATGAAGAGAATATAATTCACATTGTTTCAGATATAAAATCGTTGGGGTATCTTTGGTATAGTAGTAAACATAAGGAGGGTATGGTAGAGTGGAAGAATTAGTGTAATTTTTCTTTTCCTATGATGTAGCGTTTGTTTAGGCGGGTCATCTCTAGCTTGGAGATGTCCGTGCTTTTTGGTTTTTAATGAAGTTTACCTTTCAAAAAAAATATATATATAATCTTTGAATCATTACCTTTGTTATCAAGTTTAGTAAATTACAATTTAGGGTTTCATTTAAAATTTTAGCTATAGATTAAGTTTCTAAAGTTTGTTTTCGAAATAATTTACTTTATAATTTTTGTTGTCCTATTTTGACAGACATAAGGAGCTTTAATAACATGAATGATAAAAAATATACAATTAATTAACTAATCTTAACATTAAACCTCATTTAAACCATGTTATATTTATAGTTGATAATGTGTAGCCTACCGTGAGTAGGGTTGGGCATGGAGGGCTAGATTCCAACACGTGAACAAGGCCACTTCTTTCTCCTTTTAGACAACTTGCTACCTTTGAGGAAATATTTGGTTACTTGCTTTATTTGTTTATATTCCCAATGTGGCAAATGTTAATGCTTATACCCATTATATAGATTATATATTATTTTTTAACGGTTAACAAATAAAAGTCCGACTACTCTGGTTAACCCAATGACAAAATGTGACCTTATACACCCATGATCGCAGAAAGCGTTGTGTATCCCAAACCCACCATCTTTAGTTTCAAGGAAAATCCGCCGCTCGAAAACCCAATATTATAAAACCCTGTTGGGATGAGATTCTAACTTAAGACAAGACGTGTGGTTTTGAGTCCAAATCTCACTTTCTGTCAAATATCAGCTGAGTTAAAACTCATTAGCGATTATATATATTATTAAATACCAACTTTCGAATGTTCTAAGGTTGTACAATGGTTATCATGGGTTGTACCTATTATGCATTGCAAAGTTTTCTTTTTATTGTTTTCTTATCTTTAATTTTTTTTAACCCTAATATTTTTTTATTTTTACAAATTAACATTCAACACTTTTTCACTTTCATCTTTGGTCCCCATACTTTTTATCTTTTATAAAATTTTCGTTTTACATTTTGGTCTAAATTTTGCGAGTTAGCACGTCGAAACATGTGGTTCAACGTTTTTACGTCTATTTGTCCCGTATAATGGCCCTGGCGCAACACGCAGGTTCTAAATCGACTTTATTATTGTTTTCTATCTTTTACAGATCGCGTGCGTGGTGCAACGTTTTTACGTCTACTTTTCGTTTGATTTTATTTTTTCTGTTTTTAAAGAGGTCTACACTTGGCATCGTGATTTGTACCTATGATGCATTACAAAGTTTTATTATTTTGTTTTTTAAATTTTTAATATTATACTTTTTACCCCGATACTTTTTAATATATTACAATTTAATCCCAACACTTTTTCACTTACAACTTTGGTCACCTATATTTTTTATCGTTTATAATTTTTTTTTACGTTTGGGTCTAAATTTTGGAAGTTAACACGCCACAACATGTGGTTTAACATTTTTACGTCTATTTTTCCCGTTTAATACGAACGGGTCCTATAGCAACTTAATTATTGTCTTCTATCTTTTGCGTGCTTGGTTCAACTTTTTTACATTTACTTTTCGTTTAGATTTATTCAATTTTCGTTTTTCAAGGGTTGCACCTTTGGCAATTGGCATCATGGATCCCTTGATGCATTGCAAAGCTTTCTTCTTTTTTTATTTTTAATTTTTATACTATTTAACCCAAATACGTTTTCACTTTCAACTTTGCTCATCTACACTTTTTATCTTATACAAAATTTTCATTTTACGTTTCAATTAAATTTTGTGAGTTAATACGCTACAACGTGCGTATGTGGTTCAATATTTTCACGCCTATTTTGTCACAACCTCCGACCACACCCTGGACGAGAGTCGTGAATAGTCAAATGGTACTGGTGGTTATGTCAAGATCCTATATTTTCACTGGAAACTCACTATGAGTGATCCATAACATCATTTCGCGCATCAAATATAAAAACATAGAAAATTTTATGCAATTCTCACCCGTTTTGTGTGATTCACGTGAACCAAACCCTAACTCGTCAAAGTATCCCTTGCTAGAAGTCCTTCCTCAAACTTGATTAGCAACAATATGAAATCGTTCCCACGTTTTCCTTCAATCCAATCTTTAAGACCAGACTTTAACAACCCGTTTTGCACTTTCTTTCTCTGGAGTTTTAAAAACAAGATGAAGAATGAGGAGACTCCTCATATCTTTCCCTTTCTCTATATTTTATCTACACTAAACAACTAATTGTACTTACAATAATATATTAATATCGAAGCTTACACTTGTCAATGCAAGCTTTTTTCTTCTGGTTTTGTTTATGAAACCTTATATAAACTTTTATAAGAATATCAAAGTATTTATTTTTAATAGTTGTTTTACATATTGTTCATTTTAAAGTTCTTTTCAAACCATTTATAATAGTTGTTTTACATATTGTTCATTTTAAAGTTCTTTTCAAACTATAAGCATCGCCATTCAATTAAGTGCTAACTCTCGACCATAACCTCCTTAGTCCCGACGACCACCATGTCTAAATTGCATCTTTCTACATCGGCGATCTAGGCCTAGATATGTAACTTAGCACATTCAAAAACATCCAAATTAAACATTATTATAAAACCCTAAATCATTTAAAAGAATCGAACCCTTATCACCCACACAATACTTTTTAGTGTACCTGTGGAGATTATATAGATCAAAACCCCACCCAAATTTGAGATCATGATGATAACCAAACAAATTGAACATATAATTGATTGTCCAGATGGGCCAAAGGGCCTTTGGCCTATGGTATGAAGTGTTAGAAAATGGTGTATGTTTCTAAGTTGTAAGGGTTCAAGTCGTGTGGTGGATAAATATGTAGATTTAAGAGTAGCTTTAGAGGTCGTGTCAGTATGTAAGTTAGCCATTCTAGAAAAGTGTCAGAAGAAGGTGTGCATGGTGTGCATTGCTGATCGAGAATTATTTAATCATCGACTCTTTGGACAACTACATAAATGCATGAGTTAACTGTCATTTTCGTCCATTTGGTTTGTTCACTTTTGTCATTTCAGTCAAATTTTAAAAAAAGGCACCAGTTTCCTCCATGACATACTGGAAACATGCCACTTCAGACCAAAAATTAAAACTCAGTTAAGTCAGACAGGTTTAATGAAGGGTAGTATTGTCTTTTCATTTGTCAGAAATAAAATAAGGTGAAAATAAAAGATATGTGAATTGGCAATAATACCATTCATTAAACCTGTCTTATTTAACTGGGTTTTAATTTTTGGATTGAAGTGGTACGTTTCCAGTATGTCAGAGAGGAAACTGGTGCATTATTAAATTGAATTGTAATGACAAAAGTGAACAAACCACAGGGACGGAAATGACAGTTAACTCTAAATACATGAATATTTTAAACATCGACTAATGTATCTTACAATTAAAGTAAAACCAAATATAAATGGGAAAAAAAGTTTAAGAAGTTAAAAGCAAGGCCTTCGTATTAATGGATTTGGGTTTGATAGTCACAAAAACCGTCTATAGCTTTTTGTATAAGTGTACAACCCATTAGTGTATGTTTGTCTATATGTTATGGGCACCGTAGATTTAGACGGATCAAAAGTTATGTCAATTGAAGTTGAATGAAGTAGATTTAGACGGATCAAAAGTTATGTCCATTTAGGTTGAATGAATTTTTAACATGTTTATCTTTATCGTTGATCTACATACGATATAATTTTTTTTAGAACGACAACTCATACATTTATTTAACATACTTCTCATTTTACTTAACATTTTACCGTGTGACTTGAATCTTCAGCCAATAAGAAAAATGACCTTTACTATACGATATGATATGATATCATAATTGTTTAATCAACCATCCAGGATGGTGTAAAGGTATCGAACAAGGGTGTGAGACAAGATCACGAGGCACCCAATTATTGTTGTTCCACCCAAGAGCCTCACAAAATCAAAAGAATATCATTTAAAACCTATAATATTTCAAAGAATTGAATTATTTTATTCAAAAGGGACAACACTGGCAACATATTCTTCGTCATGCATGATTTTTAACAAGAATAATTAAATATGGTCCAATGAATACATAATATATTGGAATATACACACATTCACAAGCAAATCGCAATTTATGTGAGCATTGGAGGAGACCTAACCAATGAATAAATAATTAGTGTATGAGTATAATTAGGCAAAATTGTGGACTTTGGGGTAGAATATGACTAGGCATAATTATTCTAATTTATTTTTTTTAACGGCAAATGTTACATAATCTCTAATTCTAAATTACACCAAATTTATCCTATATTAGAATTTGAATTTTGGTCTCTCCCTAAAAGACAGAAAACCTATATCGTGTTTAGTTTTTGTCGTATAATAATAAATGAATCAGACAGAATTAACTAAAAGATGCAAATGTATGTACTTGTATACTTTGATGTACTTGACAATTTCCAGAAACAAAAGTAGATAATTTCATATTAAACATTTTTTATTTATTTCGTATAGAAACAAAAGTAGATAATTTCATATTAAACATTTTTTATTTATATCGTATAAGTACTGATTACAAATAATATATAACTAGTGGGTTACCACCCGCGCTTTGCGGCGAGTTCAAACCATAGATAAAAAACAATTGTGAATGGACATTTTAAGTAAAGATAAAAAACCACGTCACGTCGGTATTTTCGAATGTTACAAAAAGTTATCGGTTCAGTCATGATGGTATGGACACTCGTTATAACCATAAAAAGAATACTTGCGAAAGGTTTGAAACGTGAATAAAATAACATACTTACGGCGGTACATACGAAAGTTAGAAAGACTTTACCTTAAGAAAAAAAATAAAAAGAAATGAAAATAATTAAGTAAAAAGGGAAAAAAACTAAAAGTTTAGGGTCTAACTAGTAATTACAATAAAATATATTGGGAAAAACTAAAATTGAGGGGGTCAAATAGTGGTTGTAAAAAGTGTAAGTGTTGAAAATGAAAAGCAATTATTAAGATTAAGAGCCTAAACATGTTATTAGTAAAATAGAGAGGCTATATGATAAACTTATTAAAAATTAGAAGATGTAATAAAATTTTTATGATAATGGCATTTTGGTAATTAAATATAAAGGTAAGGACTTTTTGTAGTATAGGTATATATAATTTATGTGTCTAAACATAAAAAAGAAAAAACTTTGATGTCTAAATTAAAAAGCATATAACTTGATTGTAGTTAGTGATGTGTTTTAATATATAGTATAATATATAAAGGGAAAAGATCCTCTAAAAAATTAGTTTTGCCTAAGTAGGCTAAGAAGACTTATAATTCTTAGCTTTTTATCTTTCTGATCAATAGTTGAGATCACATTGTAAGACTATGAAGAGTGGGGCTTGGGTTTGGGCGAGAGAACACCACCCACGCCGTCTACACCATCCCTACAGGGGATTGGGTTTGACGTTGCCCTTTTGGCTTGAGGAATTGGTCGGGCATGGGGCGTGGCTTGGGGGTGAGATGGATGGTGTTGGTTGGTGGGGCGATATACCCGTTAGAATTCCGATGGCTAGTTAAAATTTTTTATTAAACTTAATATTTTTACTATATGTATAAATCAAACCAACCCAATCCAACCATTCTCTACTACCACACTCTCAATTTTTTATAAAATAACCTTCAATTTTCTTTTATTGTTCCCACTTGTCTAATATATTTTGTATTTTATAAATAGGAAATAATTGACACATAATGAATTTTGGAAAGGAATAAACAAGCCATTTCATACAATGGTGACACATAATGAATTTTGGAAAGGAATAAACAAGCCATTTCATACAATGGTGCAACGGGAGTAGTACCGGGCCAATGATAGCATCTCGTCGAAGTGGAGTGAAATAAGTAAAGTCGTCCGTTCAACGGATTCTATCATAACGTCAAGAACGCTCCAAGAAGTGATGAAACGAAGGGCGACTTTATATTGAATGCGTTTAAAGCTTATCGAGACGAAAAGAAACACGAGTTCAATTTAATGCATTGTTGGGATGTGGCGAGGTACGCTACAAAATGGACGAGAGTTCCACTTGCGAGCGAATCGTCAAAAAGGACGATAAAAAGCTCGTCTCAAAATCGTTTGGATGCTCGTGATAAGGAGGTTGATCTAAACTTGGATGACAATGATCTAAACTTCAAGGAGGAATTGAGCCGCCCACCCGATAGAGATAAGTAAAAAAAGAGGGTGCAAAGATCATCTGCTTCGGGCGCGGGTAAAGATGCGACATACACTGAGCAGTTAAACGAGCTAAATAGTCATATTTTTGAATTCAATACCATTCAACAAAAAATGGCTCGAGGAAAAGAAAAGTATCAATACCAGGAGGATTTCGAAAAAAAGAGTATGAAAGAAAAACGGGAGGATATGAAATTCCTCGCTATGCTCGTCGATCACCTTTTCGGCATCAAGTTGGAAATGACATTATGAAAAGGTAAATGATGGAAAATACAACATGTTGTTTTAAAATTTTTATTTGACATATATTTTTAGTATGATTTATTGTAGTTTTTTTAATTTAATGTCTTTTTTTAGTGAATATTATTGACCTTTATATATTTTTAAAAGAAAAAATAAGAATGTCACGTGTTAACTCATGCCCCAAACCCAAGCCCCTCTACTCCTCTAACTTTTGGGGCTTGAGTTGGGGAGCCCATACTGCCTATTAGGGGTGTTTAAGATCGGATTATCCGTTTTTGGATATCTGAAAATTTTGGATAGTGAATATTAATATCCAAATCCGTATCCGAAATTTTGGATACTGATTCGGATATCCAAACGGATATCCGAATTTACACAAAAAAATTGTTACGTGCATAGAATAAAACTAAACTTATATTCGATTTTTCAAATTTCTAACATTGAAAACTAAAGACAATCATAAATCCACATCCGAATCCGGTTATTTACTATATTTCAAACTAAATAAAATGCTCATATACTACATATATTTATAAAAAAAATTTCGAATATCGGATAATCGGATTACCCAAAATTTTGAAATTCATATCCGAACCCGAATAAGAAAATTCCTATTATCTGGTTTTCGAATATCCGAAATTTCGGATTCGGTTTCGGATCCGATTTTTTTAACATCCTACTCCCTATATTGCATATACGTGTCAACTCAGGCTCGAAACCCAAGTCCCTCCACTCCCCACAGTCTAAGAAAAATAGTGGTGGGAGGGTATTTATGTAATAGATACCACTCCTCATAGTCTAAGAAAAATAGTGGTGAGAGGGTATTTATGTAATAGACACTTTTGTTGACTTTTTTCAAGTTCCCAAACTTTTTTTAAAATATCATAACTTTTTCATACGATATCATCTTTTGACAACAATTGCATAAAAATTGTGTATTTTTTTATTTTTAATACGAGTACCATATTGTTATACAAAATGACAATTTAAAAAAATATGGATTTCTTTGTTATATTGTTGTGTTGTATCTTTGAGTTGTACATCACGTGTTGTATTTTGATGATGTATTTTTTGTATTATATTTTAATGATGTATTTTCTATGATGTATTATTGTAATTTATTTTTATTCATTTTTTTCAGTTTCACAGTTCAAAATGTATTGTTTTTTATTCAATCCTAAAACCATATAATTTTGGTTGAACAACACCATAATGTAAACGACACATAATAAAATAGCAAACCAGTACATATTAACAAAAAAAAAGATTAACACATAATAGCGCTTGCACATTGATGCACGCCATTAAAACTCCAGTACATGGATGTGCTACATTAAAAATCCAATACATGGATGTGCCACATTAAAAATCCATCACAACTATTACAAAGTATTACCAAATATAAGGAAACAAACTGACTTATTTTATTTATATATGAAGTAGGATAAATAAATGAGCCTTATATCGGTAACTAATTCAATTGATACCTCTTATTCTGCTTGTAAGTCTAATGCCCGGCTTTCCGTACCTTTCATACTTAGAAAGCATCCCTTGTATTTCCGTTTTTTTGAAGCCTTGTTGTAACCTACTTTCGTTTCCATTTGTAATTTGGGACTATTGATCATAATGAAAGCGAAACTATTTTAATCATGTTTGAGCATTATATTATCCATGATTCTTGATTTGTTATTACGCAATGAAACTTGATATTCATTAAACTAAATTAATTTAGCTCGTTACGAATATGATTACTCGTTCGTTATTTAAATTAATTAATTAAATTAATTAACTTTTTAAAAAATTTTACAATATAAAAAGTTAATTATTTTATATATGTAATAATTTAGTAGATTAGGTAGTTTAATGGTGAAAAGTTATAAAAATAATAAAGTCTACGGTCTAATTAGTAATTTACTGATTTTAGAACTACAGGGACCATTTATGTAGATAATTATAAGGAATATAATTCTTTTAATAAAAAAATATAAATAAAAACTGGTGACCGTGGGACTCGAAACCGGGTAACCCAGCTAAACAAGCGCGCAGTCAGCCACTCCACCACAAGCCTCACATTGACCAGAACCTTTTAGCTCGTTTTTAAGCGCGAATTTGAGGATTTTTGAGTTTTAAATTTGTCTTAAACATTAATTACTCAACTAAAACCTAACCTAACACTTCCCTATAAAACCCAAACATAATCCAAGCATTTTACACTTTGCAAATCATCAAAAACACTCTAAAAAACCCTCTCATCAGCTGCTAATTTGAAGATTCGAGCAGAAACACCAACCTTCACAAAAGTATGCATAACTCATTCAATTCTTATCCGATTCACTCGATTCTTTTTCCTACTTCTTTGGATTAACCTTAGCTACGTTTCCATTGGTTTTCCATGGAAAACCAAGCTCTGGAATGTCCTGAAAGGCTCCAAAGTGGACTGTTTTACTTTATTTTCATCAAAACTTTGTTAAACTTGTTCAAACTTGAGTCTAACTCATCTCAAACCTCTGTCCGAATGCTTACAACCTCACTTATGGTTGGTTAGGCTTAAAAACAAGGCTAAGACATTCAAAATTTGAGGTTTAATCCTCACAAATATTCTGTTTTGTTTAACTTTTTACCCACAAGTAGTGAACAAGCTTGAAGCTTGGTGTTTATGTGACTAAGGTTAGCTTGGGCTATCCTATTTTAAAGTCCACCACTACTTGGTGTTTTTCCTTAGATTCGTTATGTTATATTTTATCTCTTGTACATATCATGACCCTCCTTGTTGCCTATGGCAACATGTGTAGTGGTGAAACTTAAAGTGGTTTTAAATGGATGGTTTGATCCTTCTACATCATGCTTGACTTACATGAAACTATAGAGGTCTTAAATGGATGGTTCAATCCTCCTACCTCCTACTTGACTTATATCTATAATATAATCTATATAAAATACCTAAAACCGAACCCTTGATGGGTACCAAATAGCTATTCATCAAGTTATTAAGTTTATTCACCGAAGTGTTTAGTTCCTCGTTACGATTCTAATAGGTGTTACACCTATGAAATCATACTAACCCTTATGGGGTATCATAGTGTCAAAAACGAGTGCTAGACCTAGGTGACTACTTTCTTATATGTATACTTTGTCATACTTTACATTCCAAATTCCAAGTCCTCCATTATCAATCCAATACTCACACCTTTGTTTACCCCATGTAGGGTAACATCGGTGTTCCTTCCATCAAACTCCAACAACTCGCGGGAATCTTCTTAGGAAGCTTTGCAAAACCGTGAGCATACTCGACCCCTTTTTCCGTTTTACACTTTGGGTGCAACATGTACCTTATACAAAATCACACGACACTTAAACTATTTTAATCTCTATCTATGCTTAACATGAGACTATGTGATGCTTGTTTTGTATGCTTATGTAATGTGTTTGTGTCGAAATATGCTTCATTAACTTTGGTAGCCTACCTAACAATTATAGCGCTATAGGATTAATGCACCGCCCACGAAACTTGGGGTATTGTTAATTTAAACATGTTAACCTCCCGCTACTCTATTGGGATAGGTTATTTTAATGCGTTGGATTCTTGGGTTTGAACATATGGTACACCGTTTCGGCATGCTAGTAAACTTGCATAATATAATTCATGTTGGATAAGACTTTAAACAATTTTATTCTATATTATGCTATGTAACAAAACTTGTATGCTCGCCAACTTTTGTTGATATATTTTAATACATGTTGCAGGTTGATTGATGAGACGAGGTTGAGAAGAAATGCAATTTAGGTGGACTTAGATACACACCTAGACAAATTTTGTTATTTTAATGTTTCGTCATGAACAATGTTGCTTTTATTTGGAATCTTTGTATGACATTTTATTCTTGAAATGAAATTTGAATTTAATTTATATTGTCACATAGCCTTATGAAGTTTTGAGCAATTTGTTCGTCTCATCCCGATGTTTCCACCATCGGTTGGGGTGTGACAGATTGGTATCAGAGCCATAACTATAGGGAATTAGGAAAAGTAGGAATGCTTTGCCCTAGTCTATAGTTTTAGGAACTTGATTCTTATTTGTTGTTTAAAACTTCATTCATTCTACCTTATTTTCTTCTATATCTCCTTTCTTGTCTATTAAACGTACTGCCTTTCCTAAGGCCAACACAAATACACTTGAAGCTTTGAAAACACTCATATTTTACCAACGAGATGATTTTTGGTGAAGTCCCTCATTCCGCGTATTCAATTTTGCACGAAGCTACGCCATCAAGCTAGGAGTGTTATCCACATCTTGTTGGAAAACTTCCATTTCATACTCTAGTGGACCTTACTAACGAGTCGGAATTCGCTCCTCGTTTAGTAAGAAACAACCACATTTGGGTACGAAATCGTCAAGTTAGGGGTGAAACCCGCACCTTGTCGATTAAGTCCCATTCCTTGATTTTCAATCCCGCCAAAGTCTCGATTGTTTCAATCGATTAGAGACGTGTAGTAACTGGAAGGGTAAGATACTGTTAATCGCTTCTCGACAAGAGTATCTTACCTATAGGCCAAAGCATGTTTCTCTAATTCGAAAGGACTTTCGAACCACTTTGGAATAGTCGATGTTTCTCTACCCGAAACAATCCAATGTTTTATAAGCCTCTCTTTTATGTTATCTCAATTTATATGTGATTTTAAACTTGATACTTCGTTCATTTCAAACTTTTTACACAACTCGCACGTCTATCGCAATCAAAAACAATAATAATCTCTCGTGAACAAACTAAATTTACGATGCTTTCATTATACATGTTATGCTATGTGAAATTCATGATTATGCTGTGTGAGACAAATTGAACATTTTATGCACTATGTGAAACTATATGCTACGTGATTTCCTAATGAAAACGATTTTATCTTAAACAAACATTATGATCAAGTCTCGCCTATTCATTCTTTTGAATCTTAGATGTCTTCTCACCTCTACAACTCGGTTAAGAAGTCAAAGACCAGCTCCAAAAAGAAGATGATGGCATTCATGGCCAATCAAATCGCTGGTATCGTCCCAAAGATCGTCACTGAGATCCAAGCTTCTGCTACTCCAAACTCCTCTGTCGATTCAATGATTGATGTGCGCAAACCTGTGTCTTTCAACTTCAAACACTTTTCGTCTTGCAACCCTAAGCCATTTCCTGGCAACGATGGGGTGACTACTATGCTCGAGTGGTTTGATAGCATAGAGGTCACGTTCATCAATAGTGAGTGTCCCGAAGAGCTCAAAACGCGTAGTGCGACTGGGGTATTCCAAGCCCGAGCTCTAGAATGGTGGACAAACGAAAGGAATATTCGTTCTAACGAAGAGGCTTATGCTTTACCTTGGGAGGAAGTTAAGACACTCATGATGGAAGAATTTTGTCCTCCGCATGAGCAACAAAAGCTGGAAGAAGAATTTTGGGCCCAAAAACAAATTGGCGACGATAACCAAGCCTACACTACCCGTTTCAAACAACTCAGTATCATTGTTCCTCACCTTGTTTCGACCATTGATCGCAAAATCCGCAAGTACCTCAATGGGTTACCCCCTGCTATGCATCGAGGCAGCCAAACTCGATAATATCGAAGCCGTTTATCGTCTCGCCGCTTCCCTAAACAACAATCGAATTCGCGATAAGCAAACTGCAACTCCCGTTTCTTCCAAACCAGGCCATAAACTTACCCAACAATCAAGTGGCAACAAGGGGAAGAAGCGAAAGTAATCGAACCCTGGTTATAACGCGGTTGTACCAGCTGTTAACCCAAACAATGCTACACCTGCAAACGATCGAAAGCCATACATTGGGATTCACCCCAAGTGTACTACTGTAACATCCGTCAAAAACGGATGTACCAAACCCGCTCCGTTTATCAACCGAACAGTCAGTCAAAAATTTCGTTGCGAATTAAATTTCCAAAATAATTTTAAACGATACATAATCAATTATTATACGGGAATATATAATTAGTTTTTGAAAAACTGTTAAAAAACGCAAAATAAAAATGTTTTGTTCCTGCCGGGTTTCGAACCCGGGTCTGTACCGGTTCAACAACAAGCCTTATCGCACATCACACAAACCACTGCGCCACTTGTATTGTTTGATAAATATTGGAATCATTTAAATTATAAAGTGACGTTACGAATTCAAAACCGGCGCCCAATAGTTCAGTCGTCGGAAATCCCGGAAATCTCGCGAGTTTTAACGACAATTTACGTTAACCGACGTCTGAGTCCGCGACCAAAGTTATAATCGTCGGAGTTTTTATAATTTACGAATACAGTCGGAAATCAGACCAGGTTCTTCGACGATTTGCCCTATAAATTCACCCACAACCCACTACAAACCTTTTCGCTCAAAACCACACCTTTTCTCGGCGTAATTCCACTCGCCGGAATTTTTCTGTTTGTCGCCGAATAACCGGGTTCCCCATTGCCGAGCCTTATTGAACCTCCTAAGCTTATACCGAAGTCACCCACACCTTTTGTAAACTTTCTGAAGGCTCGCTGCTGCAAGACACACGTCGCCGGAGTTCTGCCGGAAAACAGAGGAAAGCGAGTCGGTATACCTCACGCTTATTTTTCCTTCTTTTTACTTATATCTCATCTATAATTAACCTAAAACGTTAAAGGAACCTGAATTAATCATTGAACCAGTCCGTCGTCTTTTCTGGTTATACCTTGATGAAGAAGACGATGTATTCGGTATCTTATAAGTATAATTAAAATCAACTTATTAATCGGGTTAGACACACAGTCCAGCGGTGGACTGTGTGCACATAAAACGCAAAGGTCTCGAGTTCGAATCCCGTTTCACACACGCCGCCTTAATATAATGCCTTTTTGTTTTGTTAACCGAACCGGAGTCGCCACAGGTATATGTTAAGTATATTAATAATCGGAATAATAACCAAGTTAGACACACAGTCCAGCGGTGGACTGTGTGTATGTTTAATCAAAGTGCACGAGTTCGAGTCTGTTTTCTGCATCGACCCGGTCAATTGTTTACCTTTTTAAAATAAGTCAGAAATGAAAACAAATAGTTTGTATTTAAGTATAATAAAGGTTGGATTATATAACATGTTAAACACACAGTCCAGCGGTGGACTGTGTGTTAGTTTAAGCCACAGGTCCCGGGTTCGAGACCTGTGGAGCGCACCGTCCGAGTAAATTAAACTGTTTTTAAAATAAAATGATTTTCGGTTTAAACTAATTAATGTATAAATATAATTAAAATCAGATATATAACGGGTTAGACACGTAGCTCAGTTGGTAGAGCTGCGTGCACGCGTACGAGAGGTCTCGGGTTCGAGCCTCACTCAGCGCACTTGTATACATGAATCGAACCGGTCAACAGTTAGTCAACGGTCAGAAAAAAATCAAAATTTTTTATTATTTTTATTTAATTATTTTAATTAAAAATCAATTAAAAATACTTAAAAATAACATTTTTAAGGTTTGAAAATAGCCTTAAACTCACAAAAATACACCCAACAATCCTACTAAAATAGATTAATAAAACCCGTTTACTTACAAAACCATAATGCGATTTATCTAGGTTAATCTCACTCGTGGTTAAAACCACTTCGCGTGCATTCAACGTCATCAACCGAACGCACCCACTGTGAGTGAATCTTACAACTTCCCCTTTTAAATTACACGTTTTGGGGTGTGTCATGTGTTATGAAAATAATTAATTTATTTATTTAAACTTGTGCCATACCACATCATGACCTAAACTTAGATTGTTTATATTGTTGTGATTTACTTATTTCCTTTTGTCAAATTATATGAAACTCATTCATTAAGCCCATCAGTTCCTCGTGGGAGACGAGTTGAACAACGCGTGCCTCAAATCAAATTCATTATTGTTCATGTGTGTATCATTGAGTTTATATTGTTTGTAGTTGTGTCATTCATATTATCATGTTTATGCAATTCCTTCATCAGGCCCCTCAGTTCCTCGTGAGAGACGAGTTGAGCATCGCGTGCCTCTAAATGTTCCATTATTGTTCATGTGTGTTTCATTTAATATCTTATGATTGTTGATTAAGTTTACATCTATTTTTACTCATGTTTGGTTGTGCACATATTTCATAATCAATTTAAATAAATTTGTTCAAATGTTTTCCATATGATTCACTCGCCAACATCATGTTGATCCAAAAACCCTTTTACACATGATACAGGTGAACAGGTTGAAGCAAGGAAAACATAGGATATGCCTTAGAAGAGAACAAAGAAGTTTAGATTGTTAGTTAGAACATGTTGTAACATTTATTGTAAATTTTCATTTAATTTGTATTAATGAATATGAAACGCATAATAAATGTCATGAGCTTTGATGATAACCCAATCATGCCCCGATCACCTTTTCCGCTGCGGGTCGGGGTGTGACAACTTCCTGCAACTATCATCACCCTGCCAACGTCAATTGTCGCCATTGTACCATTTGCAATCGTTCTGGCCATAACACCGCCTATTGTAAGAAGAATCCCACACCTCAATCGCAACAAGCTCAAAATGCTAGACCAGCTAGAGCCTGCTACAAGTGTGGCGACGCTTCGCATCTTTGTCCTCAAGGTCCCCAGCTGAATCAAGAGAAACAAGCTGCTAGAGGACGAGCTTTCAACCTCAATGCAAACCAAGCGCGCAACGACAATGAAGTCGTTAATGGTACGTTTCTCGTTAATAACATTTACGCTTCAAGGCTATTTGATACTGGTGCGGATAAAAGCTTTGTGTCCACTGAATTTGAATCTTTGTTAAATTGTACACGCTCTAAACTACCTAAGTCATTTTCTGTTGAAGTCGCCAATGGCAAATCCATCTTAGTCGATTCCGTTCTTCGTGACTGTCTTCTCACTCTTCACGAGCACACTTTCCCTATCGACCTCATACCCATGCAACTGGGTAGTTTCGACATCATAGTAGGCATGGGTTGGCTTCGCAAGAACCATGCTGAAATTGCTTGCTACGAGAAATACGTTTGTTTGCCTCTTCCATTTGGTGACACCTTACGCGTCTATGGAGACCGACCTTCAAAAGGACTGAAATTGATGTCTTGCACACAAGCGAATAGGTACTTACACAAACTATACTTTTCTTTTTTAGCCCACGTTGTGGAAGAAAAAGGCAAGAGAAAGAGCGTAAGTGATGTTCCAGTGGTGCGCGACTTCCCTGATGTCTTTCCTGAAGATTTACCTGGTCCTCCTCCACCTCGATCCGTTGATTTTCGTATTGATCTCATACCTGGTTCGACTCCTGTTGCCAAAGCTCCTTATCGTCTTGCACCTTCTGAGATGCAAAAGTTATCTACTCAACTCCAAGAACTCCTCGACAAGGGTTTCATACGTCCAAATACCTCACCTTGGGGTGCTCCTATGCTTTTCATCAAGAAGAAGGATGGCTCTTTTCGCATGTGCATCGACTATCATGAGCTTAATAAACTCACCATAAAAAATCATTATCCCTCCAGCGTATCGATGATCTCTTTGACCAACTTCAAGGCGCAACTTGCTTCTCCAAAATCGATCTTCGATCTGGTTATCACCAACTTCATGTTCTTGAAGAGGACATTCCCAAAACTGCTTTTCGCACTCGGTATGGGCATTACGAGTTCGTGGTTATTCCTTTTGGCTTGACCAACGCACCAGCCGTGTTATAGATCTTATGAATCGTGTTTGTAAACCATATTTGGATCGCTTTGTAATGGTTTTCATCGATGACATTCTTATTTATTCAAAGACGCATGCTGACCATGAACGTCATTTACGCCTCATACTCGAACTTTTGCATAGTAATCGTCTATATGCGAAGTTTTCCAAATGCGAATTCTGGATCCAAGAAGTCCAATTCCTTGGACACGTTGTTAGTGAAAAAGGAATCCATGTTGACCCTTCCAAAATCGAAGTAGTGAAGAATTGGACCGTGCCTAAAACCTCTTCTGAAATCCATTCATTCTTGGGATTGGCGGGTTATTATCGCCGGTTCATCTCGAACTTTTCAAAATTCTCCGTTCCTCTCACCTCGTTGACTCAAAAAGAGAAACCTTTTGCTTGGGGTCCTGAGCCAGAGGAATCTTTTCAAACTCTCAAGAACTTGCTTTGTAACGCTCCTATTCTTGCTCTTCCTGATGGGATTGATGATTTCGTGGTATATTGCAATGCCTCAAATCGTGGTCTTGGTTGCGTGCTCATGCAACGAGACAAAGTCATTGCTTATGCTTCTCGTCAGCTCAAAATACATGAGAAAAACTATACTACCCACGATCTCGAGCTTGGCGAAGTTGTTTTTGCGTTAAAGATTTGACGACACTACCTATATGGTACAAAGTGTGTGGTTTTCACTGACCATAAGAGCCTACAACACATCTTTAACCAAAAGGAACTAAACATGTGTCGGCGATATTGGGTGGAATTGCTTAACGACTACGACTGCAAGATTCGCTATCATCCTGGTAAAGCGAATGTCATGGTTGATGCTCTTATTCGTAGGGCTCATGTTAGTAGCATTTGTTGTTTTCAAATCTCAAGCGATCTCCACACTTGCATTCGTGAAGCTTAATACTCGTCAGCAAATGAAGGAAGTCTAATTGACGAAGTATGAGGTGCTCCTATGGATCAACTCGTGACAAAATCAAACAAACTTCAATATTATCTTGATCGTATTTGGGTGCCATATCGTGACAATCTTCGTGAACTCATATGAACGAGGCATAGAAATCCAAGTACTCGATTCATCCTGGTGCTGATAAGATGTACCATGATCTTCGTACATCCTATTGGTGGCCTGGTATGAAAAAGGACATTGCCATCTATGTTTCGAAATGCCTCACTTGCTCGAAAATCAAAGCTGAGAACCAGCGTCCGTCTGGTTTGCTCAATCAGCCCGAAATCCCTGTTTGGAAGTGGGATAGCATTGCTATGGATTTCATAACCAAACTTCCTTGAACACCTTCTGGCCATGATAGCATTTGGGTAATCATCGACCGTCTCACCAAATCTGCGCATTTCCTTCCTATTCGTGAAGACTTCAAGGTTGAGAAACTTGCTCGGATCTACACTGATGAAATCATATGCCGTCATGGTATACCTATTGACATCATCTCTGACCATGATGGTTGTTTTACTTCACGCCTTTGGCAAACTTTTCAGTCCGCTATGGGTACTCATTTGAATCTCAGTACGGCCTTTTATCCCCAAACGGATGGACACACTGAACGTACTATCCAAACCCTAGAGGACATGCTCTGTTCTTGTGTCATCGACTTTGGTGGTAGTTGGGACGTGAATTTACCATTGATCGAATTCTCGTACAACAATAGCTACCACTCCAGTATTCAAATGGCTCCTTTCGAGGCATTGTATGGTCGCAAATGCCGATCTCCTCTTAGCTGGCATGAGATTGGTGACAAACAAATTACTGGCCCTAAGATCATACAAGAAACGACGGATAAGATTCTTCAAATCCGTGATAATCTACTCAAGGCTCGAAGGACAAAAGAGCTATGCTGACAAGAGACGTAAACCATTGGAGTTTAAAATTGGTGACCATGTACTCCTCAAAGTATCTTCTTGGAAATGAGTAGTTCGTTTTGGTAAAAAGGGAAAACTGGCCCCTCGCTATGTTGGTCCTTTCAAGATACTCGAGAGGATTGGTAAGGTGGCATATCGACTCGATTTACCTCAACAACTCAGCAACGTTCATCCAACGTTCCACGTTTCGAATCTCAAGAAGTGTCTCGCTGATGAAGGACTCCAAGTTCCTCTTGAAGATCTCCAAATCAACGACACCTTGCATTTTATGGAGAAACCCGTCGAAATCATGGACCGAGATGTCAAGAAACTAAGGCGCAGCCGAGTTCCTATCGTAAAGTTTCGATGGGAAGGAAAGCGTGGCGCTGAATTTACTTGGGAACTCGAGAGTAATATGAGGACTAAGTATCCGCATCTTTTCGCTACTTCTCCCTAAATTTCGGGAAGGAATTTCCTAAAGGAGGGGAGATTGTAACACCCCGCTTTTTTGTACCTTCCATACTTAGAAAGCATCCCTTGTATTTCCGTTTTTTGAAGCCTTGTTGTAATCTACTTTCGTTTCCATTTGTAATTTGGGACTATTGATCATAATGAAAGCGAAACTATTTTAATCATGTTTGAGCATTATATTATCCAAGATTCTTGATTTGTTTTTACGCAATTAAACTTGATACTCATTAAACAAAATTAATTCAGCTCGTTACGAATATGATTACTCGTTCGTTATTTAAATTAATTAATTAAACTAATTAATTAAATTAATTAACTTTTTTTAAAATTTTTACAATTTAAAAAGTTAATTATTTTATATATATAATAATTTATTAGATTAGGTAGTTTAATGGTGAAAAGTTACAAAAATAATAAAGTCTAGGGTCTAATTAGTAATTTACTGATTTTAGTACTTCAAGGGCCATTTATGTAGATAATTATAAGGAATATAATTCTTTTAATAAAAAAAATATAAATAAAATCTGGTGACCGAGGGACTCGAACCCGGGTCACCAAGCTAAACAAGCGCGCAGTCAGCCACTCCACCACATGCCTCACATTGAACAAAACCCAGCCCTTAAAACCCTTATACACTCGTTTAAATGGCCAGATCAGCGCGACCAGAACCTTTCAGCTCCTTTTTAATCGCGAATTTGAGAATTTTTGAGTTTTAAACTTGTCTTAAACATTAATTACTTAACTAAAACCTAACTTAACACTTCCCTATAAAACCCAAACATAATCCAAGCATTTTACACTTTGCAAATCATCAAAAACACTCTAAAAACCCTCTCATCAGTTGCTAATTTGAAGATTCAAGCTGAAACACCAACCTTCACAAAAGTATGCATAACTCATTCAATTCTTATCCGATTCACTCGATTCTTTTTCCTACTTCTTTGGATTAACCTTAGCTACGTTTTCATTGATTTTCCGTGGAAAACCAAGCTCTGGAATGTCCCGAAAAAGGCTCCAAAGTGGACTGTTTTACTTTATTTTCATCAAAACTTTGTTAAACTTGTTCAAACTTGAGTCTAACTCATCTCAAACTTCCGTCCGAATGCTTACAACCTCACTTATGGTTGGTTAGGCTTAAAAACAAGGCTAAGACATTCAAAATTTGAGGTTTAATCCTCACAAATATTCTGTTTTGTTTAACTTTTTACCCACAAGTAGTGAACAAGCTTGAAGCTTGGTGTTTATGTGACTAAGGTTAGCTTGGGCTATCCTATTTTAAAGTCCACCACTACTTGGTGTTTTTCCTTAGATTCGTTATGTTATATTTTATCTCTTGTACATATCATGACCCTCCTTGTTCCCTATGGCAACATGTGTAGTGGTGAAACTTAAAGTGGTTTTAAATGGATGGTTTGATCCTTCTACATCATGCTTGACTTACATGAAACTATAGAGGTCTTAAATGGATGGTTCAATCCTCCTACCTCCTACTTGACTTATATCTATAATATAATCTATATAAAATACCTAAAACCGAACCCTTGATGGGTACCAAATAGCTATTCATCAAGTTATTAAGTTTATTCACCGAAGTGTTTAGTTCCTCGTTACGATTCTAATAGGTGTTACACCTATGAAATCATACTAACCCTTATGGGTTCTCATAGTGTCAAAAACGAGTGCTAGACCTAGGTGACTACTTTCTTATATGTATACTTTGTCATACTTTACATTCCAAATTCCAAGTCCTCCATTATCAATCCAATACTCACACCTTTGTTTACCCCATGTAGGGGTAACCTCGGTGTTCCTTCCATCAAACTCCAACAACTCGCGGGAATCTTCTTAGGAAGCTTTGCAAAACCGTGAGCATACTCGACCCCTTTTTCCGTTTTACACTTTGGGTGGAACATGTACCTTATACAAAATCACACGACACTTAAACTATTTTAATCTCTATCTATGCTTAACATGAGACTATGTGATGCTTGTTAGACTTGTATGCTTATGTAAAGTGTTTGTGTCGAAATATGCTTCATTAACTTTGGTAGCCTACCTAACAATTATAGCGCTATAGGATTAATGCACCGCCCACGAAACTTGGGGTATTGTTAAGTTAAACATGTTAACCTCTCGCTACTCTATTGGGATAGGTTAATTTAATGCGTTGGATTCTTGGGTTTGAACATATGGTACACCGTTTCGGCATGCTAGTAAACTTGCATAATATGATTCATGTTGGATATGAGACTTTAAACAATTTTATTCTATATTATGCTATGTAACAAAACTTGTATGCTCGCCAACTTTTGTTGATATATTTTAATACATGTTGCATGTTATTGATGAGACGAGGTTGAGAAGAAATGCAATTTAGGTGGACTTAGATGCACACCTAGACAAATTTTGTTATTTTGATGTTTCGTAATGAACAATGTTGCTTTTATTTGGAATCTTTGTATGACATTGTAGTCTTGAAATGAAATTTGAATTTAATTTATATTGTCACATAGCCTTATTAAGTTTTGAGCAATTTGTTCGTCTCATCCCGATGTTTCCGCCATCGGTTGGGGTGTGATAGTAAGTTCTAAAATCACATCCGTCCTTTTGAAATCAAACATCCTTGCACCCCTAAATTCTCGAAGGTGAATAATAGGTGTCCAAGTTCATGTCTTTCAAAATAACGATTAAGAGTGATCCTTTTGATAATAAGTGTCCACATTAATAACAATTACCATATTCGAAATTGGAGCATCACTTGAACGATTAAGAGTGATCCTTTTGATAATATGATGTCCATAAGTAGGACATGATTCATAAACTGGAACAAGGTTTCATACAATGGATGTCATGTGCGAAGACGATGATATAGAGATATGGTGTTTGTGGGTGAAGCGAAATAGATGTTGATGAGTTTAAAGACGGTGGTACTGGATTAGGGCTAAAGATGAAAAAGAATCCAGGGATGATGGCGGCGACGCATGGGTTGCTGAGGATGGGGTGGATGGTGGATGGCGGTGGTTGGTGAAGCAGGGTGCCGATGGTTTGTAGATTTGGAGTAATTAGAATTAGGGTTTGTGCAAATTTTTTAAACCAAAATTAAAACGCTAGCAGAGAAAGATGAGGAGAGCAGGGTTAGTTTTATCTTGACCAAAATGCCCTTTGCCTAGATTTTCTAGGAATGCCACATGTCAATCCTATAACCCTTCTTAGACTATTTAGGCAAAACTCACTTTTTACTTGATCATTCCCCTTATACACACACACACACAAGTGGGTTTTTCTATAAGAAGGGTACAAAGGGAATGAAAAATACGCGATGATATTTTCTAAATAGGTAATTACACTATAACAAAATTATAGAAAAGGGTACAAAGGGAATGAAAAATACGCGATGTTATTTTCTAAATAGGTAATTATGCTATAACAAAATTGAACTAGCGTATTTACGATTACTCTACTTTGAAATTGTAGAATAACAATTAAGTTAGTGTCTCGTACACGTCCCATGTTAAAAGTTATTAGTGCCGGATCTCACTCCTATGCGTGTTGTTTGAATTCATATCTTTTTAAGTTTCCAAAAACACAAAGCAGATGGTAAGTTAACCTATTTTAATGAACCTATAACTTGAGTTCGAATTGAGCTTGAATATGCTTGGGGGTGTTGGAATCGTACTTTGTTTTAATGAAAAATTCATATGTTTAGATTAAGCTGGGTTTGTTTGGATCCAATGTTGCCATCAACCCAAATACACAACACTCGTTTTAAGTATGAAAAAATGATTTACATATGGAAAATTGATCTTGGCCTCATGGGTTGTTGTATGCTATGAAATCCTACATATCTTGCTCCTATTTATCTTAGATTACTACATACAATCAAATTATTTTTACAATTTGTTTACAAGTTCGATATTGATCTTACATTCTTCTCATATCAACGTGTACGTTGTCTTTTTGCCAACACTTTATGAGACCTTTCTTTCTTCGACATGAGTGCCAAATGTATAGAAAATTGAATGTATTTCTAGAGGTAAGTGTGTTCTCCTAGAATATCATCAAAAAGTGGTGTCTTGGACTATGATAGAAGAACAAAGTTACTAAGTGACTGATACGTAACCACCTATCATCACCCATGTTCATCATCATATCTTATTAAGTTGTTTTAATTTCGTTTGTGTTAGGTAAGTAGGTCCACGTTTCCCTTAGTTTAGTTCATGGTTCCATGTTTGATGAACTTATTTCCTTTCCTTGTTGCGTGTTTACCCACGTATCAATTTATATGCCTATTTAAAGGCTTTGCATTTTAGTAATGTGTAGAAAAAATTGAAGTAAAAGTTGTATCTTGGTCATTATCTAATTCTTGGACTCTAACCCACCATACAGGTATCTATCGAAAGATTGACCATCTCGAACCGGTCTTAACAATGGTGCTTTCATCAAGTTGTTCTCCTTCCTGCCTTCCTCATCGGATTTTGTGGCATGATTTATCGCAAAGGTGGAACACTTAGGTTGGCAAATGGATCCTTACATCTCCAAAGTTAATGGCACCGCTACTCGACGTCGAACCACCACTACTCCCTCCTCGTTCGCCACCCAAGCCGTTTGCTCCGAAACCTTCTATACATCAAATATCCTCATCAACAACGAAAAAATGCAGCCGTCGACATCAAAAAACAACCTCAAAAACTATGCCAAAATGACCCTCTTCCACCGCCCTTTCGACACCACAAATCTCACCTAAACTTGCCCCCAAAACAACAGCAAAAACGACCTATGATAGAACCCATCAGCACCCGTATCCACTCCGCAAAACCACTTATGCTCTTACCAAACATGCCAACAACAATAAAACCCACAACCACAAATCTTGCTACTACACAATGAGGAACCAAAGGCAACATGAAGACTTGATTGGCGACCACCGTGGCACTATCTTGAGACTGTCTCTAACGCCATTAGACGATGCGAGTGGCGACCACCATGGACTGAGCATTCCATCCTTGAGGACAAGGACATTTTTAGGGCGGGAGTATTGATATGTACCCACGTTCATCATCATATTTTATTCAGTTATTTTATTCGGTTTGCAAAAGGTTAGTAGGTCCATGTTTCCCTTATTTTAGTTCATGATTCCATGTTTGTTTAGCTTGTTTCCTTTCCTTGTTGCATTTTTGTTTTGGTCAAAAATTACCGAAGCAATTAAGTGATCAAACTAGTTTTGTGAGGTAGTGTGCTAGCTATACTTATGAAAAATATGTTGGTTTATTCGATTGTGAAAACAGTTACAGGATATAGCCTCAAGATATGAAACTATATCAATAATCAAACAATGAGCTGAAAAAGTAAAAGTGGACACGGGGTATACGAGGAAAGCCCTTGATCAATCAAGATCTCCGGCATAAAATCTCGGGAGCTGACAAACGTCGGCTGCCTTGTTCTTCTAATTACTTGAGTATGATGCAGTGTAGGATAATGCTCAGATCGATACTATGTGTTACGAAGTTTGCAAGTGAAGAGTGTTTATGCGTAATATGTGAGAGTAAGAGAGCAGAGAGTGAAGTTATGTATGACCGAGAGATCTGGCTATCCATTTATATAGTTACAAATGACAAACTAAATCTCCTAAAAACTTGGGGTCCTCAGGAATATTCCTTTTGGAAAGTTGGAGACCTGGTCTTTCGGCTTCAACGTCCACTTCTCAACCGAACAGAGCGAGTCTTCAGGAGAACGAGTCCTCGTTAACGTTATGATCCTGCAACCATGACCTGTAAGCATATTATCAGCAATTACCAAGATACTGCATCAGGATGTTACCATATCCTGGTCCGGTATCCAGATCGTAAATAGCTACTATAAGTTCAAGATATATCATCAGGATATGGGCTTAGATTTCCACCTATAACAATTGTCCCCAAAAATGTTACTGTTGAGGATCTTGGATCCCAACGGTAATACTTTTGCATATACCCAGGCCATAAAGAGATTAGATTTTCTGATTTGACATGATGTAATCACCCAGGCTAAATCTACTCATTACCCCCTATATCTTCTCAACTTGATCTCCATTTAATCATCATCAAGAAATTGAAAAGGTAAAGTTCTCTCTCTTCTCTTCATCTTTTTTCTTTTCCATTCTTTAGTTCCGGTCAAGATATGGCGAGGCAAACCAGGTCCAGTTCAGGCGATTCAGCCCCTACCTCTATACAACAAAATCTTCTCCAATATCCAGAGAAGGAATGGTGCACTTTTGATAATGCCCATTTGTCAGCCCTTCAATCTTCCGGTATCTTCCCGGACGGCGCAATATTCTGGCCATACGATTGGGAACTCTGATCGGACATGTCATCCACCGAATGGCTCTGTTTTAACGCCTATCCTTTCACATGGGCTCTTCGATTCCCATTTTCCAAATTTATTTCCGATTTTTTTCGTATCACCGGTCTTAGCTTTAGCCAAATCATGCCCATGCTATGGAGAGTTTAGTAGTCCTTGATCGCATCAAGAATGAACACGTTCCTGACCTTTGTGTCAACGATCTCCCCATCGCACACCGGCTAAGGTCTCTCGGTTCTAGCAGGTTCCTATTTTACTCCACCACCAATAGTCCTCTCATTCTTCGAGCCACCAAAAATGAGGAAGAATGGAAAACAAAGTTCTTCTTTGTTAAAAGGAGTTCCATCCAAGATGGGAAGGATTATCCTGTGAACTGGTTAAACAAGGGTAGGAATCAGGGTTTTAGGGTTATCCTCAAACATATCCTGCTTAATATCCTGCTCTAATATCCTTGTTTTTTCTTGAGCAGCGGATTTTAGGAAACTAGCACCTCCTCATACCGACTCAGCAGAGAGGATTGAAGCCATTTACAAGCTACCAAAGATCGAAAGAAGTTTCATACCGAATCCAGCAGCCTCAAGTCATCACTCTAGTTCCAACATGTCTGGTAAGGCCCTTTTCCTGTAACAGTTTTGTTAGTCAATATATTAATTAAAGAAGTTTAAGATCACTCCTTTGTTTGTGCAGAACCAGCCAAGATCCCTGAAGTCTTCGACCTTGACAAGTTGGATAGCTACTCCGGACCTACACCGGTGAAGATAGAGCCAAGCTCCAAACCCTGTGCTATATCAAAGCCCTCTTCCAACTCCAAGCCTACTGTTGTCCCCAAGCCTTCTTCAACCTCCAATCCTCGTGCCTCTAGTTCTCGTAAGAGAAAGGTTGCTGACTCACCCGCTCCTTCTGTGGAGGCCTCCCCTTATGAGAATTTGGGGTTCTCTGAATCCAGCAACCTCATGACTTCTTTTCTCAACCAGCTAAACATCCTTATCCTGTATTGATACTCATACCTTGCACTGTAGGGTCTAAATTGTCTGTTGGTTGCGTATGAGGAAGCTTGTGGAACGACGGTCTTCCATGAGGCTAGGGCTAAGAAGGCGGAGGCACTCGTCGAGCAGCTGAAAACAGCCGCCGCCACAAGGACCCGACATTATGAGGTCAAACTAAAGAAGGTCACCTAAGACTCTAAGGCTACTATGGAGAAGGCTGCTCAAGAAGCTCAGGCTAAGCTGGATGCTGTTCAGCTTCAACACGAGCAGGATCTGATCTCCTACCGGGAAGGCCTCAAGGGTTCCATTGTCATCTCCCTCCTTCAGGCTAGATTAAAGATGGCTTATGAAGCCATGATCGCGGGCTTTGAATGCCCAACCTGGACTATTGAAGCCTGGGGTGCAAAATTGAGGGACCTTGGCCGGAATCCTGTGGAGTATCCTGCCAAGTCAGCGGTTGCAGAGCCTCCGAAGGCGGCTGAGGTGGCAGCTGACGCCGGCAACAAGGCTGGTGAGGATCCTGGGGCTGATGCTGGAACGGATGCTGTTGGTGATGGTGAAGGCGTGGCTGGTGACGCTGGTGGTGATGCTGCCAAGGATGCTGCTGAAGGTGTTGCAGCATAAGGGCAGCAAAGTGGGCGATGATGGATGTTAGTGCCTAGGCTGGAGCCCACTTTTTTAAATTTAAATGGTCTGTAACCCCTTAAACAATTTACTTTTCCTGCACTAGAACGATTTATATTTCCTGCACGTAGATACAATATGATGGCCAAAGGTGGAGGGAACCTGGGTTCCAGGACGAAGCCCTTGGTCATCAACGTTTATATGTTTAAAAACTTAATCGTGTTCTTGGTGGATTAGTTCTGCTTTGGGATGAAGCCAAGAGTACAACCTTTTGATCCGTTAGTAATAAACTAATCTTTTTGACTTATCCGTTTGTTGTTATGTTTTTATTTTGAAAGACATGTTTGGAATATCCTGACCTAATATCCTGGTTAGGATACTGATGAACAGTGTAAAAATATTTTGTCAAAATGTTAGACAAAAACTTGGTTTTCATAGAAAAATAGACCATTCAGGTAAGGTTTCCAAGACTCGAAAAACAAGAACTCATACCAGGAACACTTAGGCAAAAATTTCCAATTCCGACCTTTGAATCCTTTGCAATGTCCCAGCATGGATGTCCCCTGTCTGTGCAGGATATTGCATCAGTATTCTTCACCTAGTGATTAAACTTTATAACTTTTTATCCACAAAAGGATGTGTGTAAACACAATCATAGTTTGTCATATCCCTGGAATTTGCCAAAAACATTAGTTTTACTGGGGATAAACCCTTAGTATCCTGGGGCTAAACCCTTATTTTCGTGCGCTACAGGCGGTAGTGTACAAACTCCAAGACTTAGAAAGGTGAAAACCTTCAAACCTTAGAGAGTATGAAAATACCCTTTCGCGAGAGAGTGTGATCAATCCTCATATTCTGTAAGAATTCCAGGATATAGCCAATAATAATGAAATTGTGAGCCACTGTTACATGAACTGGTCCCGCCATCTTGAACTATACCCGGATAACTTGCGCTCCAGGCGGGGTGTTTAAACCCAAATCAGGAGAAAGGTGAATACCTTTAAACCATTGAAGGGATATGAACCCCTTAAACGTGAGAGAGGGGGCCAATCCTTTAGTCTTTCAATCCATCTTGAGCAAATATCATGGAGTATTATCCTGAATCATATCCTACAAAACGCCTTTAAACTAAGGTGGGTGTTAGCTTGGCTAACACCCATCCGAGGCTTAAGTCAGTATTGGGTTTCAAAGAATAATAAATTAAGTTAAATATATTTAAAAGAGATAGGATTCATACCATCCTGAGTTAGAAATTAAATTCTAAACTCACTTGAAACAAGCTTTAAGATGTATAGCATTCCAGGATCTTGGTATCATATCTCCCTCCATGGTCTTGAGCCGGTATGCCCCCTTTCCTGATTCTGACTCAATCTCATATGGCCCTTCCCAATTTGGAGCCAACGTCCCATCAACATGATTAGTTGTATTCTGAAACGCTTTTCTCAGTTCCCAATCTCCAACCTAGAACCTTCTAGTCCTCAAATTCTTGTTGTATGATTTGGCTATCCTCTGCTGGTATGCAACCATCCTTAGCTTTGCTACATCCCTTGTTTCATCAATAGTGTCAAACTCTTGGCATAAGACTTCAGGATTTGATCCAGGATCCCATAGACTTGATCTAGCTATTGGTATCACTATTTCTGTTGGAATCACTGCTTCTGCTCCAAATACTAATGAGAACGGGGTTTTCCCAGTAGCATTCTTCACAGGTGTTCTATCCGCCCATAGGACAAATGGAAGTTCTTCTGCCCATTTTCCTTTTTTGGCACCTAATCTCTTCTTTAGGTTATTGACAATTATCTTGTTTGAGGATTCTGCCTGTCCATTAGCTTGGGATGTACCGGTGTTGACTTAATCATATTGATTCCCCAACTTTTACAAATGTAAGTAGTTCTTTTGCTGATGAATTAGGAGCCATTATCATAAATTATCTCATCCGGTACCCCAAATCTTGTCAGGAAATTCCTTTTTATGAAGGATACCACTTCTTGATCCCTAACTTGGACGAAGGCTTCTGCTTCAACCCATTTAGAGAAATAATCCATCATCGCCAACATGAAAACTTTCGTCTAGGAGCCTTTAGGAATTTTCCCACAATATCCATTCCCCATTTCATAAATGGCCAAGGGGACACGATAGGATATAATGGTTCTGCAAGCTGATGCAGTAGGTTGTTGTGTCTTTGACACGCATCACACTTTCAAGCATATTCCGCAACATCCTTTCTCATGGTCGGACAGTAATACCCTATTCTCAACACCTTCGAGAATAAAGATCTGCCCCCAGTATGGTTGCCATAATCTCCTTCGTGTATATCCTGAAGTACCTCCTTGGTTTCAGGATCTTCCGAGCACCGCATGTATGGACCTGCAAGGGATTTCTTATACAAAACATTATTTATAATAGTCAAACGGAATACCTTCATTCTGAACGCCTTAGGATTTTCACCCTTTGGGATATCTCCTTTTTCAAGATACTTCACGATTAGAGCCATCCAGGATTCAAGATCCTCCTCAAGACCTCCATCACCAAGATCCTGGATACTTGCTACTTCCTCATCTTGAGGCTTGAAAAGTTCCATTGTAGGATACGGGATATGTAGCATTGGTATTTGAGTTCCTTCCGGTATCCTAAAAGTAGATCCTAAATTTGCTAGAGCGTCCGCTTCAACATTTTCTTCTCTTGCTACCTGTTCAAGTGTAAAATTTTTGAAATATCCTGCTAATTTTTTAACAATTCCAAGATATTCAGCTAACTTTTCACCTTTGACTGCATAAGAGCCAATGAAATGGTTAGTAATCACCAGGGAATCGACATACACTTGTAAACATTTTACATTCATATTCTTAGCCAATTCTAATCCTACTATCAGGGCTTCATACTCAGCTTCATTATTCGTAGCAGAAAATTCACATCTATTAGCTTGGGGTAATATGTCTCCCTGTGGCGATTTTAGCAGTATACTTAATCCTACACCTCTTATGTTAGATGAACCATCAGTATATAATATCCAGGATCCTGAATTCTCACCTAATTCTTGTACTTCTAGGTCAGCTTCATTTTGAATATCACTACTAAAATTTGCCACAAAGTCTGCTAGAGCCTGAAATTATATGGCATATCTAGGTTCATATACTAAATCATATGCACTAAGTTTTACGGACCACTTAGCCATTCTACTAGACATTTCAGGTTTTCTAAGCACATTTTTAACAAGATATTTGGTTTTAACATGAATCCTATGTGTTTTAAAGTAATGTCTAAGCTTAGTTGATGCCATGACTAGAGCTAATATCAAATTTTCTATGTGTGATGTAGGTCCCCTTAATCCTATGGATCTTCACAGAATTGTCTATCTAATCTAGAGTGCGGAATCCTCTAGATCAAATTGTCACAGAAAACGTGTAGGAACAGAAATCACCACAAACTGATCTTTACTGATTATCAATCAAACTGATTACAATCAATCAAGATCCTCACACACAGAATTTCGTCCAAGCCCTATGTGCTATACGAATCTCTCTCTCACTTGTGATTCTGGTGATTAACCTAAACCCTAATGCAAAGCCTTGTTTATATAACACAAGTTTGCAACCTATGCTAGTTTCACACAAACCTGCGAATTGGACAAGCCCAATTCGCATACCATTCCCCCAATGTGGGTTTGGTTTGGCCCAATCACTATTAACTCACTAATACAAAGCTAAACCCGCTAACTGTTTATCATTTCACTAAATGCAAGATATCCAAAGACCTGAATCTAAAAGCTGTTGTCACAAACCTGCACCAACAGACTCCCCCTTGACAATAGCTTCATAAAAACTTTGTCTTCAGTCTTCTTGCATTCTACATGTAATCATTCATTGTCATTGGTCTTTGGATAGCTTCACCTTCAATAGCTTCTGTCAGCAACAGACTCCCCCTAAGCTGATGCATCCAATCACCAAATCTTCAAAATTGTTAGCACTTGAGCAAACTCTAGTTCAACATTTGCATAGCAATCTTCAAACTCTCCAAACTTTGTCAGCAATGTAGAAAGGAGGATTCTACCACGCAACAAAACAGACTCCTCTTCACTAAACTTCACTTTGCTTCACAAGAACAAATTGCAACTATCTATATACAAAACAAACATCTCGAGAAACCATAAGAATTTTTCAATCCAAGTTAATAAATTATTATTAACGAGAGATGTTTAAACTTTAATACAGATTAAGCAATTTTTCATCTCAACACCACCACTCAAAACTTGTTACTGAAACACCACTAGAACCTGCAAATTGAAAAATTTTGAACTCATCTTTTAACACCGTCTCCCCCTTTCGGTAATAATTCCTCCAAGAACAACCATTTTCCGTACGTTAAGAATTTTTAAAGAAAAAGAAAATCTTTTTGGATTTTTATAATTTTCTGAAAAAAAATAAATAACAAGAAAATAAACACTCTGTTTTTTGAGAATCACTGGTTAAGAAGATCATATCAGCCTAATCAAACCGTTTCACACTCTCAGTTCATTCTATCTTTTAATTTTCATGAAAAGCAGTTCAAGACGATTACCAGTATGTTCGTCCACTTAAACAAAACACATGAACCTTTCAAGTACCTTTACCCAGTGATATGGTAAGGTAATTTTATATTGAAGTACTAGTGTGTCCCACTTCAGGACATATCCCCACGATCAAGGTATGCACAAAGATTCATCGTAGTTGGTGAGTATACCGAAATTCATCTTTTTAGATTTACAATGTCAGATAATTGGTGATCAGATCAGTACTTCCGAACAGCAAAGAGACCAATATCCAACGAGGGTTAAGACAAATACCAAATGTTGGTACGATTTATGCATTTTGCACATTTGAATGACTCTCTAGGAGAGCTTCTTCAATTTCTGGAATTTGGCATTTTTAGCTCTTTTAAGATATCCTGGTTGTGCCTAGGTCAGCATATATCTGGATGCACCAGAAAGACAACCCTGATACCCCAGATGAAATAACAGTATAAAGACCCAAAACTTCAGATTTTGGCAATCTATCAACGCAAGATTTAAGGTTATAAAACCATACGCCACTGATATGTTACCCACTCATACTCAATTCTTTATGTTTATATCACCATGGTAAGTTGATTATTTCATATTTCTTGCCTACTGGTACATCATATGATGAAGCTGACACTTAAGCAATTTAATTTCAGTTTTAGTGTGACAGTTTAATTTGCTGATGTACTATCATTTCTTCTTTTTCAACACAGTGAAAACTCATTTTTGATTTTTCTATTTTTTATTTTATGGTTTTCTAATTTTTTTTATGTTTTTTATTTTAAGAAAGCAATAAACTATTTGCAAAAATTCTTATGAAAAATTGGTTATTCAGGATTCCTCATCCCGTTGAGTTCGACTAGACGTTCAAATCGTGCCCTGTCAAAAGCTTTAGTGTAAAGATCTGCCAGGTTATCTAGTGTGTCGACTCTATGCAGTCCAATCATTCTCTTTTCAGCACAATCCCGTATAAAATAATGAAGAATGTCAATATGTTTTGTGCGACTGTGTTTTACGGGATTATTTGTTATGGAGATTGTGGCATTATTGTCTATCATAATAGGTGTGCGAGTGAAATTCAAACCGTAATCGCGCATTTGCTGTTGGATCCACAGAACCTGTGAACAACAACTACCCACAGCAATGTATTTAGCTTCGCACGAAGACGTAGACACACAGGCTTGTTTCTGGCACTGCCATGAAACTAGTCTTCCCCCTAAGAACTGACAACCACCTGTGGTAGATTTTCTGGTAGATTTGCATCCTCCGAAATCCGAATCAGTGTATACAATAAACTTTAAGTCACTATCAGCTGGATACCATAATCCAAATTTAGGTTTCCCCTTTAAGTAACGAAGAATACGCTTCACTGCCTTCATATGTGATTCCTTTGGATTAGCTTGATATCTGGCACACAAACATACAGCGAACATAATGTCTGGTCTTGAAGCAGTAAGATACATCAACGACCCAATCATGGCCCTATATTGAGTTGGATCAACATCATCCACACTCTCAGCATCTATACTAATGTTGTGATTTTCACAAATGGGTGTATTAAAAGTCGCGCAATCCTCCATCTTGAAACGAGTCAAAATGTCATACACATACTTCGTCTGAGGAATAAAGATGCCATCCTTCTTTTGTTCAACTTGCAACCCCAAGAAGAATGATAACTCACACATTGCACTCATCTCGAACTTACCCTTCATCACCTCTTGGAACTCATGACACATGCTCTCATCAGATGAACTGAAAATGATATCATCGACGTATATTTGTACCAACAGAAAATCATCCTTCTTTCTCTTAATGAAAAGTGTACTGTCAATTTGACTTCTTTCAAAGCCATTCTTCAACAAATGAGCCGACGGCGCCTCATACCACGCCTGGGTGCCTAATGCAAT
The DNA here is from genome assembly GCA_947069175.1 of Scalesia atractyloides. Classification (NCBI taxonomy): domain Eukaryota; kingdom Viridiplantae; phylum Streptophyta; class Magnoliopsida; order Asterales; family Asteraceae; genus Scalesia; species Scalesia atractyloides. The sequence goes on from CAMTDV010000004.1 coordinate 22,140,178, forward strand.
CTATACAATGCTCTGTTTAGTTTATACACTCTATCTGGATAGTCTGGATCAGTAAACCCATCTTGTTGTGAGACATACACCACTTCTTGGTCTTTTCCATAAAGAAATGCACTCTTCACGTCAAGCTGATAAACTTTAAAGCCCTTGAATGATGCGAAAGCTAGAAACAACCTAATTGCTTCCAACCTTGCAACTGGTGCAAACACTTCATTATAATCAATCCCCTCTTGCTGATTGAACCCTTTTAACACTAACCGAGCCTTTTTCCTTGTCACGATTCCTTGGTCATCCTTCTTACACTTGAACACCCACTTGGTGCCAATCTCTCTTTCTCCCTCTGGTAAATCAACTAACTCCTAAACTTTTAACTTCTCAAATTGAGCTAGTTCTTCCTGCATAGCTTCTACCCATGAATTATCCTTCAGAGCCATATGAACATTCCTTGGCTCCTCTTGAGAAATAAAACAGCTATACAAGCACTCATTGATAATACCAGTCTTCTCAATCGTAGCATACATACATGAACCTTCTGAGATACATTTCCTTGTCTGAACACCTGCATTCAGATCACCTATAATATTCTCCACTGGATGATCTCTGTTTGCTCGTGTTGTAGCAATGGTGTCAACGTCCAAGTCAGTCTCTAGATTTGATCCAATCTCCCGCTGAACATGTTGATCATCAAACGGATTAGTAAAGTCCTCCCCCTCAAGGGGTTCAGACTCACTGTCACTGGAATCTGCTACTTCTGCATTCGCATTTGCATTTGAGGAAGATCCTGATGCAACAACACTTGGAACACTTGAACTCGGACCAAAAGCACGATCATCTTCATCCCGAGACAAGCTGTGAATTACTTCTAAATCACCTGCATCGGAAAACTCAGGAAATTTAAAAGAATCAAAGCATAGATCATAATCATATAAAATGGCTGGACCTGAGCTGGACTGTTTGGGCGAATATGTGATAATTTCAATATTTACCATTAGTTTTATTAAAAACTCCCTTGTTTGGTGCACCGTTGACATAGCCTAGGAAAAATCCTTCGTCAGCGACCTCACTAAATTTTGGTTGGTTTTTATTTCTAATTATCGTGCATGGAAGCCCAAACGGTTCGAGCCCTTCTAAATTTGGTTTACGGTTTCTCAGAAGTTCATAACACGTTTTATTGTGTCGTTTAACTGTTAGAACCCTATTTAGAACATAGCAAGTTGTATTCACAACCTCTGCCCAAAAGATGACAGGAAGCTTAGAATCAGAAAGCATGGTCCTAGCAGCTTCTATTAATGTCCTATTTTTCCGTTCTGCCACTCCAATCTATTGCGGTGTGTATGGAGCACTAAATTGATGCTCTATCCCCTTGCGGAGACAGTACATATCCAGCAACCGATTCTTGAACTCCGTGCCATTGTCGCTTCTAATGCGCTTTATTCTTGTCTGAAGTAGATTCTCCAACTTTGCAAAAAGATTGATCAACATTTCTGCTGTCTCATCCTTTGTCACTAGAAAGAAAACCCAAGAAACACGAGAAAAGTCATCAGTAACAACTAAGCAATAATATTTTCCTCCAATACTCCTTACATTCACTGGACCGAACAAATCCATATGAAGTAATTCAAGTGGAGAGGCAATGGAATTCACGGTTTTAGACTTGTGAGGTTTTCTTTCTTGCTTTCCCTTTTATAAGGAAGACACTTATCATCCACAGAAAACTTCTGCATAGGCACAACTTCCACTAAACCATTTTTAATTATATAATTCGATTTGCGATAGTGGATATGTGCCATGCGTCTATGCCATAACAACGACTCCGCCTCAGATGCTTTCGACAACAAGCATGTAGTCACCACCGAAGAATCATGTACACTCATGTCCATGACATAGGTATCATTCTTCCTTGGTGCTCGCATAACTACCCAATCATCAGGAATAATCAAACCAGGATTTAACACCAGTGCCTCAGATATGGTAAAGTGGACAGAGTAACCCTTGTCACAAACTTGTGACACGCTCATCAGATTGTGTTTGAGCTGCTCGACATAGTTAACTTTGTCCAAGGTTATCTTCCCATTGGTCACTTTCCCTTGACCTAAGATTTTTCCACCTTTTGATCCTGGAAAATTCACGTAACCTCCATTTATTTCTTCAAAATCTTTCAGTAACCTCTTATCCCCCATCATGTGCCTAGAGCAGCCACTGTCAACATACCACAAGTTGATCAGCCTCCTTAGCAGCTCCTGCACAAACCAAAACAAATTTAGTTAGTTTGGGGGACCCAAGCCTTAATCGTCTTGGGTCTTCCAGATTCATCAACCACTGGAACATCCATCCAATATCCATCACTCCTAGTAGGAGTCTTGGATCTCAGACCTGTTGATGGAAATAGTTTTTGATTTCCACTAGGTCTCTGGTCATGAGGGTTCCTATACAAGTTTGGACTTTGTGACCTTTGGAAATTTTGATTTTGAAAACCTCTATTGTGATTCACAACCCGAGTTCTGATGAACTCTCGAATGATATCCAAAATTTTGATTGTAATAATTTCTTGAGTCATTAGTGTAAAAATTTCGACTACCACCAGTGTGATGTCGATTTTGTTGTGAACTTTGACCTCTGAAATTATTTGACTGACCATTGAAATTATTCATTTTAGGTGAACTACTCCTAGGTCTGTCGAATCTGCTAGTTGGAGACTCAGGCTAAAAACTTGGTTGATTTCTTTGAAAACGAGGAAATTGTTGATTTCCTTTTTTAGCGTTGTCTTCAACAACAGATTTCTTCGGTGAGTTTGATGTCTTCAACTCACAATCACCCTTCTTTTCTGCTGATTTATCTTTCTTCTTTTCTTTTAAAGGTGCTTCACCTTTCTTGTAAGGACAACAACTGACGACATGTCCCTTTGTATGACAATTAAAGCACGATCTTTTAGCAAAAGATGTCTTAGGTGAAGCCTTTGAAGTTGATGGATCTGATGAGTTGGGCGACGTTTTTGACGGACCAACGTTTGTTTCTTTTGATTTTCCTTTGTTCATTTTATCTTTAACAAACTTTTCATTTGACTCTGTTTCAATCACAATATTCTCATTTTTCATGTCATCCCCTTTCACAAAATTAACCTTTTTAACAAAATGTTGTGTTTTAGATTGGGAAGATGCGTTTTTATTTTTGAAAGCAGTGTCTTGCTTGGTCTCCTTCTCGACATGAGCCACTTCATACTCAGAAACATCATTCTCAGATATGGAACTATCAGGTAAGTCGACAGTCATCGGCTCAACTAAAGCTGTACAATACACAAAATCTGTTAAATCATCTTCATGTGGTAAAAATGAATAGTCCTGATGAACAGGTGGAGGAACTTCATTAAATCCCACCGTTGTTCGATCAGTACCCTTTTTTAAGTTTCCCATCATGTGATTCATTACAAAAGACGTGTTTCTAAACTGGTCTATCTTCCTTTGAAGCTCAACTATCTTAACTTGTGCGTCAGATAATTCTTGGCACTTGTCAGACAGTTCTTTTGTTTTATCTCTCATAGTCTCATGTGCTAAATCTATCACTTGAAGCTCTTTATTTAATTTTCAGTTAAGGTTTTAACTTCAGCTTCACATGATTTTATTTTCTTTAGATATTGAGACTCTTTTCTTTTTATGAAAAAGTTTGATTCTTTTAGACCATTTAGTTCATTTACCAAACTTTGGTTGTGCATGGACAACCTGTCAACTGTACCTCTTAGTTCACTGCAACTCATGCAGACAGAACTTACTGGTTGTGAACTTACATCACCAGTGGCTTTACACAAATCGACCATTAATGCAGCAAGATTGGCTTTGACCTTCTCTTCTTCGTCAGATTGCACTTGTACATCATTAGTCTTTGCCTTTTCAGCTTGTTTCTCTTCAGGCTTTACTTGTTCAGCAACAATCTGTTCTGTAGCAACTTCAGCTTCTTCACTTGCAACTTGTTCAGTTACAATCTTCTCTTCAGAACTTTCCTCGTCAACAACATCACTAGCTTCCCCCTCATCTAGTTGACCTTCTTCGATCACAGTAACGATCTCTGCCATTAGAGCTTGTGTTATGGTTTCATCATCTTCAAGGTGAAGACTCCAATCATATGAACCATCAGGAGAAGTAGCGGAAACATGTGCACGTGATGCACCATTGGATGAGCTTTGGTTAGAGGAATTATGAAACGTGGAAGATTTTTGTGATTCTTCTGTTTGTCTTTGGCACTCTCTAGCAAAATGCCCAAGATTTTGACATTTAAAGCATCGAACCTTGGATTTATCGAATCCAACCCTTTTGCCAATAAACTTCCTCCCAGTTTTGTTCATGAACCGTTTAGCCCTGAGAGTTATCATGGCCATCTGCCACTGAATATCCATCTCATCCAAATCATCTGGATCAATCTGCTCATAATCTTTGTCCAGTGCTCCTAGATCTGTTTTCTTGTCCTGTATATAATTCTGATATGAAGCAAGAAACGAGGCAAGGAGCGCCAGTTGATTCTCAGCTGATTTCACACTCATGGGCATAGAATTAGGAATCCTGCTATTATTGGATCCAGTCTGCTGCTGTTCCTGTTGTCTCTTCCCTGCATTTGAACCTCCTGTTGAGGCAACAAAACACAATTCACCATTATCATCAAAGACATTTTCACATTCGCTTGAGAGAAATGTCGTTGCTGAGTCACTCGAAGCGTTGTGAGAAGATGAAGATGGAATACCTTTGTAAACTCTTGGATCTTAAACCTGATCATAACCTGTTTCCTTCTTCCTCATGTTGAGCTCGTAAGCTCTCAGCTTCCCGACAACTTCTTCTAAGTCCATAGTTGCATAATCAGCTTCTCTCTTGATCATAAGGGTGTAAATATCCCATTTAGTGGGTAGAGCATCTAGCAAATTCTCATTGATCTCAGTATCACTGTATCCCTCTATATCATAATTATCTATCTCCGTCATCAGATGATAAAACCTTGTAATGATGTCTTCTAGAGACTCATTTCTCATGCCCTTGAAGACAACAAACTGCTTCTTCAACAAATCTTTCTTGTTCTTCTTCACATCAGGATTACCCTCATACCTCTTCTCTAGAGCATCCCACATTTCCTTTGAACTAGTGTACCTCCTAAAGGTGTGTTTAATTTCCTATGGTAGAGACATTTTGTTAGCAGCTAGAGCACCTTTTTTAGCTTCATACATCTTCTTGTCTGCTTCCTTCGTATTGACATAAGATGTGACCCGTTGTCTGCCTTCGAATTCATGAGTTGGGTTTGTGTACCCATCAACAATACAGATCCACATTCTCGTGTCCTGATACTCAACAAATGACTGAAACCGGTCTTTCCACGTAAGGTAATTCTCTACCTTCATCATCTTTGGTGGTTTGTTCGTCGTGCCAACTTCATGCTCCATTCTCAACAAGTTGTTCAAATTCGACATATTCGGCATTTTTAACGAACCGGCTCGCTAAAAACGGTTAAAAACTGTCTGAAAACTGTTTTTACTAAATTAAACCGTTAGACTCATCTCGACAATACGAATCCAATGATATAATATGTCGAAAACCTTTTTCGGAAATTTCGTGCCTTTTTTTGTCCTAAAAATCAAAGGATTCTAACGGTGCAAACGGTTCTGCAAAATTCCTTATGGATCACTTTGTATTTTCGAAAACGTTTATTTCCGATTACGTCAGCAGCTTATGGGTTCCACCTAGTTAATTACGCTGATTCTGACTAAATGCGCAGTTTACTTATTTCGCTGGCAAATCAAATCCGCTGGTAAATCCGCAGGACCATTACGCAGGCAGATCAATTCCGCGGTAACGTAGCAGATCACAGAAGTAATGTCAAAGAGGACAATTACGTGGTTACCTAAGTCGCCTTAGGATTTAAAAACGTTGGGTCAGTTAAATGCGCTGGTTTATCAAATCCGCAGGTCCAGACTACGTTTTTGACAAACTTGTTCAGCAAGCTGGTAACAACCTTCCAAAGTTTCGGGATTTTGATATTTTCGACCAAATCTTTTCAAAGTTTGAAGAGATTTTATCTCTTTCCCAAACAGATTCCTGCAAAATCAAAGTAACCAAATCAGCAATTTTCACAAAAAATCCTGATGAACACTACGAAGAACAGTTCTTCGAATCTTCAATTTTCCAAGTAAAATTCTTCCAAAATCCTGCAAAAACTGCCAATAAACCTGCAAAACAGCAAACAATAAAATAGGCAAAAGCCAATAAAAACGCAGAAATTTTTAGGGTTTCACCAAACAGCCTCAAAAACTCCAAACACTTGTCAGTTTTCTGCACCAAACAATTCTGAACCGAGCCAATCAAGAGCCTAATGCTCTGATACCAATTGTAGGTCCCCTTAATCCTATGGATCTTCACAGAATTGTCTATCTAATCTAGAGTGCGGAATCCTCTAGATCAGATTGTCACAGAAAACGTGTAGGAACAGAAATCACCACAAACTGATCTTTACTGATTATCAATCAAACTGATTACAATCAATCAAGATCCTCACACACAGAATTTCGTCCAAGCCCTATGTGCTATACGAAATCTCTCTCTCACTTGTGATTCTGGTGATTAACCTAAACCCTAATGCAAAGCCTTGTTTATATAACACAAGTTTGCAACCTTGGCTAGTTTCACACAAACCTGCGAGTTGGACAGGCCCAATTCGCATACCATTCCCCCAATGTGGGTTTGGTTTGGCCCAATCACTATTAACTCACTAATACAAAGCTAAACCCGCTAACTGTTTATCGTTTCACTAAATGCAAGATATCCAAAGACCTGAATCTAAAAGCTGTTGTCACAAACATGCACCAACATGTGAGTATCTAGTTTCAGCATCTAATAAACTTTTACTAACATAATAAACAGGATACTGCTGACCTTCGTAATCCTTTACCAAAACAACACTTACTGCATTCCCCGATACTGCAAGATATAGGGATAAGGGTTCACCATCCCCAGTCTTCATTAGCGGAGGTGCCCTTGAAAGATATTGCTTCAATTCTTGCAGGGCAGCTTCTTGTCTTTCTCCCCATTCAAATTTTTTGTTCTTCTTCAAGATATCATAAAATTCTTTGCATTTCTCTGAAGATTTTGAAATGAATCTTTTCAATGTTGCTACTATTCTAGTTAATCTCTGTACATCCTTCATAGTGGATGGTGATTTAAGATCCATGATAGCTTTAATCTGTTCTGGACTTGCTTCTATCCCCCTCTTGGTCACTAGGTATCCTAAAAACTTTCCTTCCCCCACTCCAAAATGGCACTTAACAAGATTCAGCTTCATATTATACTGGTCTAGAATATTAAAGGCACACTCTAAATCCTGGAGATGATTCTCCGCTTTCTTGGATTTCTCCACCATACCATCAATATATACTTCCATTGTGTCCCCTAGTTTGTCTTTAAACATCATATTGACTAGCCTCTGATATGTCGCACCTACATTTTTTAGACCAAAAGGCATGGTAGTATAACAGTATATACCTGTAGGTGTCATGAATGCCGTGTCTTCTAGGTCAGATGGCTCCATTTGGATTTGCTGAAATCCTGAGGATGCATCCATAAAGGTTAACATTTCATGGCCGGCAGTCGCATCTACCATCGAATCTATATGAGGTAATGGGAATGGGTCTTTAGGACAGGCTTTATTGAGGTTTGTGTAGTCTACACAAACTATCTACTTTCCATTCTTCTTTTGGACCACCACCACGTTTGCTAGCCACTTAGGAAACTTAACTTCTCTAATAATCTTGGACTTCAGCAACCTTTCAACCTCTTCTTGTATAATCACATTCCTTTCAGGAGCGAATTTCATTCTCTTTTGCTGAACGTGCCTGAAAGATTTGTCAATTCCAAGTTAGTGAGTTATAATACCTTTCGATATACATGTCATGTCTTCATGTTTCCAAGCAAATGTGGACATCCTGTGTTTCAAAAAGTTAGTATGCTGATTCTCAATATCCTGAGGGATATTGCCCCCTGTAAGCACCGAGATATCTAGATTATCCTGATCCAGGATAACTTTTTTAACATCCTACTCCGAAGTTTCCATGATATCCTTGGCTTGTATCTTTAACTACTATCCTGCCCTGGATTTTGTTGAGGCCTTAATTGAAGAGGAGTAGCATTCCTTCGCCTCCTGTTGGTCACTTTCCACTTTGACTACCCCCAGGGAGTAGGGATCTTGACACATTGATGATAGGTGGAAGGTACAACCTTCATATCATGAATCCATGGCCTGCCTAATATAATATTATAGCAAGATAATGAGTCCATGACACAAAATCATTGCATCGAGTTCCTTCAACATATATAGGTAGCTTTATCTCTCCAACCGTGTTTTTTGCCTTGTTTATCCCAGATAGCAATGCTTTGATTTAAAATGGCAAGCTGATTTCAACTTTATATGAAAATAATGTGCGGAATTAGAAATCAACTTGTAAGACAGAAGTACATAATTTTCAAGTTTATATCACTTTTGAAAGGTTATATAAGATGATTGAAAAGGTTATTTTCTAATACAAAACACTGCTTAAGAATTCTGTGGGAGTTGAAGGGCAATGGAGTATGTAAGATGTAATACTTGCAATGCTTAGCTCCATTGATCTCCGATGTTGGTGATCTCTATTGATAGAAACCAATTGGCATGAATAAACAATTGTTTATTCATGCTAGTGTTTATCGTGGAAGACCATTTCATTCGTCATGCTTACTACTTCCACTTGTTTCATAAATGTCCTTCAACCATATTACCTTATCTCTGGATGCAAGTGGACATTATGATTGGTTATCAGAAATCTGATGACTACTTATCAGAATTTGATAAGGTTTTATCAGATTTTGATCAGACACTTCTGATCCATTCTTCGAACACTTAGACAAAGATATTTTTATTAGATCCGATTCAGATGCTTCTTCTTATGGCCTATGATCATGTATCTTCTGTTGACTTGATCCTTTGACTTCTTCTTCATCAAATCTGATCAGATTGATCAGATTCTTTTCTTCTTTTTTCTTCAATACTTTGTACGTAAAGTTTTCTAACAATTTCCCCTAAGTATTGTAAGTAAAATCAAGAGCATACAACTTAAAGAACATACACTTAGAAAAGCAAATAAACACAACCACTTTAACAGTTTTTCAACCAACAAAAATTGTTCAAACACAAACATAGTAATCATTGTCTTAGCAGATTCAATAGTAAAAATCTTTCATGCTCGGCTTCCACTTCTGAGGGATTGGTTGTTTGTAATCATTGTCTTAGCAGATTCAATAGTACTCCTCATACATGGCTTTCACATACTCTCTATCTTCAATCCAGTCATCAATGATGCCTTCAATTTGTTTCACCAAGGGCTCTCTTTGCTTGTCTTTCTTCTGTTCCTACTTTTCCTCATGATCTCCTTGATGTAAGTTAAAGTTCTATTTGAAAACTTACATATTTCATTGACTCTGAATATTTTCCTCCCCTCTTCCTCTTTAGAGATTACTGCTAGCTCGGGTACTTCAACAGTGCTATTTGTTCTGGCATCTTTCATTGCTTCAGGGATTTCAGTGTTTGGAGCATTGATCAGAGGTTTGCCATTAACCAAATACTTGTAGCAAAGGAATAGGTCAAAGTCTGCATGGCATATGGTGGTTGCCATCTCCATTCCCCGTTCTGAGAAGCTGCTTAGTGCTCTTCTATTTTCTCTTCTTCTTGGTGATTCCAGTGCATACATTCTTCTTAGCTTGACTATATCCAGTGGATGAAGATATTCCATTATTTGACTATCAAGGACCTTTTTTTCCTCACCATCTTCTCTTCTAATGTGATACACATTTTGATGATACTCTCCTCTGAGAGGAGTCTTGACAGAACTATCTGTGATGTGTACACTTTTAATGGGATTTATGTAATTCCTCCAGAGACACCCTTCTTGTCTACTGCTTCTCATTGTGAGGGCATTTCTGGTGAAAGGACTCATTTTGCTAGGAAGAGGTTCATTATCTTTTCTATAATGTTCTTTCAAAGCAACATCCGGAAAGAGTACTTCGTGATCATCCGCAGCTTGTAAGATCCTAGTTATGTTTGGATCTTCCGTTGGAATTATAGTAGGCTTCTTTGAGGAAGTATGACCACTCTCTTCCCATTTCCTCTTTTCTCAAGATACACATTGCCTGCTGAATTCTGTTTGGCTTGAGAGAGTAGGTTCAGCAGTTTCTTTTCCTTTCCTTTTGTCTCTAGATGAAGATTGAGTTCTATGTTGAGCTCTTGTCCTCAATGGTGGTTCTGTTTGTGTTTGAAAATGTTGTGGTGGTGGTTGAATTGGTTTTGATTGAGTTGATGCTGATTGTGGTGATGATTGAGTTTGTGTTGAAGGATGTAGGATTATGGTTGTTTCTTTAGAGGTAGAGGTAGGATGATGTGGAGGAGGACCCACTGTGCTTTGTGAAGGTTCAGTTTATATTTTTGGTCTGATTTGTCTAGGAGCTGGTTTTCTGAATAGAGATTTTGTTGATGCAGTTGTAGTTTGCTTTGTTGCATCCTTTTGTGTTATGCCCGGCATCTCTCTTTTCTCAGGAATTTGCTTCAACAGATCTGGCAAGCTGGCTTAGGTAGTATGTGCAATGTTGACACAAAGTATTTCTAACAAATTCTTTACATCTCCAGTCAGCTTTGTGTTGGAAGCACTTTCTTCTTTAATGTTTGCCATCTGCCCCTGCAATTTTTTTTGCTTCTGTTCCAGTTCTGTATTTGTTCTTTCAGAAAATGTACCATCAGATTGCTGTTCTTTTCAACTTCTTTCAGTCTTTCCTCCATTTTTGTAAAGTTTTTAGCAACTATTGACAGATTCTGAGCTGCAGTACTTGATTCAGTATTTTCTTTTGTTTTCACAAACTCATCCCTCATAGTTCTAAACTCATCAGCTAGTTTCTTGAACTCATGTGAAATCTCCTGTACATCTTGAGAAATGACTGGAGGTTCTTACAACTTGTTCAACTTGTCTGTATTTTCTTCTAACTGCTTTCTGATGATTTCAACAGAATCTGATAGATTTCTAATATCAGATTTCTGTTGCTTCATTTCATTCAACAGAAGATCCAGCTTTTCTTCAAGTGGAGACTTTTTCTTTGGATTCATCACCTTCTCCATTGCTTTCTTCAGTGCTGTGCTGATTCAAGATCAGTTGTAACTGGGTCAAATGGAACAGCAGATGTTCCTTCAAACATACCAGCAGAAAACACATTTCTTGCTGTTTCAGGAATTCCTGTGTCTTGATCAAAAGACCAATCCATTGATTTCCTGCCACTATCATGCACCACAGGCATTTCCTAGATTTCCTCAATTCCTGTAACTATCCTTTCAGAATGTTCCCCTTGAGTTCTAGGATAACACAAAGTATCCAATGCATGTCCCTGATCAAATGGATATTCTCCACTTGTTGCAGTTTCAATCTCCTCCTCATCAGATTTGGAGTTGATACTTAGTGCCATGCCCAACTGGGCTTCAACATTAGGTACCCTTATTCTTATTTCAAAATCACCCTCAGCAGATTATGATGAAGTTTCATCAGAAGTTGGTTTTGTAAAGTTAATTTCTGGGTTTAATTCAGGGTGTGCACCTGTTTCAAGAGTATCCTGTGGTTGACCTTCTCTAGCTTGTCCTGAATCAGATGCTTCATCATTGGTGGATGAAACTTCATCAGATTCTTCATTTGTTCCATACTCCTCAACAATGTTTTTGTCACCAGCTGAAGTAGACACCATTCTTGATCCACAATCATCCGGTCCTGTTGGCTTGATCAAGTCCTCATGCTTTTTGATGAAGGATGAGTCTGAGGGAATCACCTTTAGCATACTTGGAGGCAGAGAAGGAAGATCACTGGGATGTGCCCAAGCACTTGCTAAAGCAGTCCATAGAGTCATTACCATTGGTTTCCATACTATATCATGAGTAGGAATCTCCATGTTTCTTTCAGCAAATACTTTTGTTATGATTATTGACCAGAATCTTGTATGAGGAAGATGTGTGTTTGTTCTTCCTTTGTAAGTGAATATGCTACTTTTCAGTAATGAAAAGGTTTCTTTGTCATAATCTACATCTTCACCCATTATCAGCCCATACATGATGTTTAAAATTGGAATGGTTACCTGTCAGCACCTCCTATCTTATCTGTGAGGCAACTGTTGATTATCCCATGAAGACTTGCCAGAATCCTAGTAATTGCTTTCTCTTGAACTGGCCAATTAAATTGAGTGGTGTCTTGTACCCAAGGTTTCTGAATACTGCTAAGAGTTCTTCCTTGACTAGAGGAATGTGATAATTTTCTTTGTCAGGAATCTCCAGCCATCTTCTAATGTTTTCTTCATTAACAGTAACTGATGTTTCCCCACACGTGTGCAGTTAACTCTATTCCTGACTTCTCTGTTGTTTGCACTGTTTGTTGCAGAATCTGTTGAGGAACTTCAAAACCCCCTGTTAAAGCATATTTTATGGGGCAGTTGATCAGGAACTCTATAAGAATCCTGACCCTTTCATCATGTTGCTCACGATCAGTGTTGGGAGCTAGGTTGTTCTTTTTCTCTGTATCTAGCCATCTTGACTTCTTGACAAGGGGAACTCCATGTTCCACAACTGGAATGTTGAGGTTCATGGAGCTGGAAGAAGACATGATGCTGGATTTTGAGGTTTTGGGTTGCAGAAACAAGGTTGAGGTTTTTAGGGTTTTGGAAGTTTGAAAGTTTGAATCTTTTGGAGGTGATGGTAAGAGGTTGTGTGCTTAGTTGGTTTATATAGGTTTTGTTGTCCCACGTATTTAAGATCATGAATGATTGGTGATTAATGTGTCATTAACCCTTTTGAATTTGTTTTTAATGTTGACACCTTTGGGTTATCTTTTAACACCATTATCGTTTTATCTTCATAAATACCGTTTCAAAACTTTTCTTCTTATTGGTTCCTGCAAACCGCCAATCTTCACTTTTACACAAGTGGGTCCATGTTTTGAAGAGTGGTCCACTTATTTTCTTTCTCTCTCCAAATATTCCTTTTCCTTGACTTTTTCTTCCCCCTTTTTTTGGAATCCAAAAGCTCAAATATCTTTTGACTTTGTCAATGCATTTTTCTGTTGATAATATTGTTAACAGATGAGCAACATATTTTCTAACGAATAGTTCAAACGCTATTGAGAAGTATCAGATTATATTTATCAGATGATACCTTTTTTTGAGGAAGTAGTGAGTGATCAAGAATTGGATCGTGATACTTACATTGATCTGAAGTGTCTTCTGTTGATGATGAACAAAATTTTGAAATGTTCTGATAAATTGATCAGATTTTCTGATAAGTTGAACAAATCATGTTGGGTTGTCAGAAAATATATAATTTGTATCAGAAATTCTTTTTGGAGATCAAAGGAGTTCTTTAAAAGAAAAAGATGTTGCATTTGAAAAAGAACTTGTGATATCACATCTTTATCTCCTATTATATGTTCGAAAATTTTCATCAGAAATTATCAGATTTTTGTCAGAGTAATTTGATTTTAGAGGAATCAAAGAAAAAGATGTGGCATTTGAAAAACTTATTTTCATCCCCTATTATCCTCTAAAAATTTTCATCGACTCATATCTTTGAAAGATTTTCATTCTTTTGAAGGAAGTCTTTTTAAACACGTATCCCCTCATTAGTTCCTTTCTGAACTATGATTTCGACAGAAAATATTCTTTGAACTATGATTTTATAAGAAATTCCCCCTGAATTACTGATCTCATTTGAAATTCCCCCTGGATTACTGATCTTATCAGAAATTCCCCCTGGATTAATGATCTCATCTGAAATTCCCCCTGGATTATTGATCTTATCAGAAATTTCCCCTCAATTAGATATTAACAAAAAGCAGAAAGAGAATAAGCTGAAAATATGTATGTATATATATATATATTATATATATATATATATATATATATATATATATATATTATATATATATATGTATGCAAAGAAAATACATAAAAACAAACAAACAAAAATTTTAAACTAAATCTTCATCCCCAAAAGTCTAGTTGCGAGGTTATCACCTTCATCAAGAATCTTGGGTAGATGAGAAAAGGACGAGCTCCCAAGAGGTTTACCCTGAAGTCATTCATTAGATAGGAGGAGTAGTTGTAAGGAAGATGATTTACCAATGCGTGAATGGGATCCATCAACCTCCTAGTGATCTCATACCAACTAGAAGCTTTTCTTGTAAAACAGAAGGCAAACTGGGTTACCAGGAACTGTCATGGTTCAATGAACCCACATTTGAAGATGGGAACCCTTTCTTGAGGGTCATGGTATCCCATCATATCCAACGTGGTTTGCCTTTCCTCAAGAGAGAAGGTAATTGGGGGATAGTCATCATACAACTGGAGAGCTTCTCTGATAGTGTACTCATTTAAACAAATGAGCCTGTCTCCCATCACCCATCCTGCAATGGTGGTTAGCCTCTCATCATCTATCATCAGCCGTGCAGACTTCCAGAGTTCTTGAAGAAGTTCTAGATACACATGAATGTGCATGGAGAGGGTAAAAGCTATTGGACTGCTCAGAAGCATGTTCAATATTGTGGAGCACCCAATGTCGTTTGGTCCATCCACATTCATTCTCCATCTAGCATTGTGCCTTTGGAAGTAAGGCAAAGGGAATCTGTTTTCATCGATCCTTTCCATGGTGAAGTTGTTTTTGAAATGTGAGGGTTAGGGTATGTTAGTGAAGAAGATGAGTGATAGAAAAGTTCCAGGTGAAAATGTACAAGCAAGTGTGTATATTTAAAGAAAATGAGCATATGCTTTAAATGTATCCACCGGTTAAGATCCTTCTACTCCACTTTAAGATATAGTGTCAGAATTGTTGAACTAAAAATTGCCATATTCTCCCTCATTTAAGAATAGGTGGCACCCTAGACCTCCAATTTTCTGTTGAGTGGACAGGTGTAGCCTCCCTTTCCTTTAATCGTGTTGAGTAATCATGTAAAACTGATGTGACGGGGGTGAAAAAAAAATGACAAATGGGTGAATTATCCCTGTGACGTATACATCTCTCATGTATTTGATAATTCCAAGTGAGTAGAAAGTGATTTTTGTACAAAAGTTATCCAAAAAAAATAGAAATATAATAAAAATATATACAGGATATGTGTGCATGCATGGATGATGTTGATTCTCTTCAGGGTTTCCAACTGGATGATGTTGACCGAGCTACGATTGTCCACCAAAATCCTGCGTACAAAATGATTAGCAATATATAAAGTGATTACCATACCATCATGATGAGGATCCTGAATGCTATCCCGGTCATCAGCGTTTAACGTTATCACTTTGTCAGTTGTAAGTGATGTCATCCTCGTTGGCTTGTCCCCTATTTCTGCCTTAGCCTCCTTGGCATGTCTCTTAGCGGCAGAGTATGAGGTTCCGCATATATTGGATCCTCCGGATATGAAATTGATTATCTTGGCGTCTGATGGAGGTGATACTACTCGTTCAGGATCTTTATCAGTATCTTGACCCTTATTCTTCTTTTTACCGAGAAGATCTTTCAAGTAACCTTTGCTTAGCAAGTAGCTTATCTCCTTCCTAAGGGCTATGCAATCTTCTGTTACATGTCCAAAATCTTCATGGAAGGCACACCACTTGGATTTATCCTTCCATTCAGCCTTTTGCTGGTTCTTCCTTGGTCACCTTGCTTTATCTCCTAAGCCCTGCATGTCATATATGAATTTAGGAACATTAACAGAAAAACAATATTCTGATAACTCAGGATATTCTTCGCTATCCTCATCCTCAACAACGTACACTTTTTTGTTGTCGTTTCTACCATACGGCTTAGAGCGGTATGGTTTGTACGAGGATTCCGACTTCCTGTTTGTTGATTCATATGTCGAGGATGAATTCATCATCTCTTGCATTTCCTTGTCGTCTTCAAGCCTGATATATCTTAAAGCCCTGTTCAGAGCTTCATTTAAATTCCTTCAAGGATTCATCACAAGATCCTGATAAAATGGGGAACCTTCTGCAATCCCATCTTGAATGCTTGCACAGCTATAGCAACGTCATGGTGTAGGATATCCAAGGATTCCTTGCTGAACTTGTTCACATAATCCCTTAAGGATTCTTGAGGACCCTGTATTATCCTGTAGAGGTCACTTGTTAATTTTTCAAAGCTTCTACTACAAGAAAACTGACTGTTAAACAGATTAACCAAATAAGCAACTGATGTAATCGAATAAGGTGGAACTTTCAAAAGCCAATTCAAGGCTGATCATGTTAAGGTGGAACCGAAGCCTTTGCACAGGCATGCTTCCTTAAGATCTGGTGGGATAGGGTTTACTTCCATCCTCTACCTATGCTGAGCAATATGTTCTTCAGGATTCGTTGTCCCATCATAAAGCTTCATGTTGGGGGGTTTGGAATCTCTTCAGGATTTCAGCATCACAAATATGGCAAGCGAAGCGGGATATGTTGTGACTATCCTGGGATACCTCCGGTATAGGTTGCATCACCCCGGGCACACTTGATATCATATCCTTCAACTTTTGTAGTTCTCTGGAAAGTGCTGAAGCTACACCTGTATCCTGTGAAGACCCAAGACTGTTAGTAGCAAGAGTATTAACATTATTGGACAAGTTACCAGTTTGATGATTCTGGCCATATCCTGGAGCATATTCTGGGCCCCTCACAGTCGATATCCTGGCTGATAAGGGGGGTTTGCTCTGGGAATGGCTTGGTATGACATTGCCCTGGTTATCCTCACTATACACCGCTGAACTAAAGTTTAGATTCCTGGGTTCCAAGGGGGAAACAACATCCACAGCAGGTCTCTTGGAGTTGGACTTCAAAGAGTTGTATTTCTCTCATTATTATCTAGTTAGTCTCCTGATGTTGCTTCATCTGATCCTGTATACTACCAAACAAAATTAAAATTTCATCATTTGTAGCCATAATAGGAGTTCTCCCTGAAACACCTGATCTGTAGACATTCTGAGCAGGGGGAGCGTCTCAGGATGTTTGAGTTTCAACCCTCCTCGAAGGAGCTTGAACTTGTGGAGGTGGTGGAAGCACCGAACCGGTTGCAGCAGAGGTTGTAGCAGGCATAGAGGAGGAGCTCATGTTTGATTTCGAAGCCATTGAAAATAGTTGTGAAAAAAGTTTTGAAAATAAAAAAGCCAAGTAGTGATTTTAACAAAGCTTTTAGTAGAAATAGCACCATGGTGGGCGCTAAATTGTTATGGTCATAAATTACTGGAGCAATAAAGTGATCAAATTAGTTTTGTGAGGTAGTGTGCTAGCTATACTTGTGAAAAATATGTTGGTTTATTCGCTTGTGAAAACAGTTTTAGGATATAGCCTCAAGATATGAAACTATGTCAATAATCAAACAATGAGCTGAAAAAGTAAAAGTGGATACGGGTATACGAGGAGAGCCCTTGATCAATCTAGATCTTCGGCATAAAACCTCAGGAGCTGACAATCATCAGCTGCCTTGTTCTTCTAATTGCTTGAATATTCAGGATACAGTGCCAGATAATGCTCAGAGCGATACTAAGTGTCAAGCCTATAACCCTTCTTAGCCTACTTAGGCAAAAGTCACTTCTAACTTGATCATTCCCTTATACACACAGTGAGTTTCTCTAAAAGAAGGGTACAAAGGGAATGAAAAATACGTGATGATAATTTCTAAATAGGTAATTACACTATAACAAAATTATAGAAAAAAGTACAAAGGGAATGAAAAATACGCGATGATATTTTCTAAATAGGTAATTACGCTATAACAAAATTGAACTAGCGTATTTACGATTACTCTACTTTGAAATTATAGAGTAACAATTAAGCTAGTGACTCGTACACTTCCCAAGTTAAAAGTTATTAGTGCCGGATCTCACTCCTATGCATGTTGTTTGAATATCATATCTTTTAAGTTTCCAAAAACACAAAGCAGATGGTAAGTTAACCTATTTTAAGGAACCCATAACTTGAGTTCTAATTGAGCTTGAATATGCTTGGGGGTGTTGTAATCGTACTTTGTTTAATGAAAAATTCATATGTTTAGATTAACCTGGGTTTGTTTGGATCCAATATTGCCATCAACCCAAATACACAACACTCGTTTTAAGTATGAAAAAATGATTTACAGATGGACAAGCGACCTTGGCCTCATGGGTTGTTGTATGCTAAGAATCCTACATATCTTGTTCCTATTTATCTTAGATTACTATATACAATCAAATTATTTTACAATTTTTTAACAAGTTCGATATCGACCTTACATTCTTCTCATATCAACGTGTACGTTGTCTTTTTGCCAACACTTTATGAGACCTTTCTTTCTTCGATATGAGTGCCAAATGTATAGAAAATTGAATGTATTTCTAGAGGTAAGTGTATTCTCCTAGAATATCATCAAAAAGTGGTGTCTTGGACTATGATAGAAGAACAAAGTTACAAAGTGACTGATACGTAGCCACCTATCATCACCCATGTTCATCATCATATCATATTAAGTTGTTTTAATTTCGTTTATGTTAGGTAAGTAGGTCCACGTTTCCCTTATTTTATTTCATGGTTCCATGTTTGATGAACTTATTTCCTTTCCTTGTTGCGTGTTTACCCACGTATCAATTTATATGCCTATTTAAAGGCTTTCCATTTTAGTAATGTGTAGAAAAAATTGAAGTAAAAGTTGTATCTTGGTCATTATCTAATTCTTGGACTCTAACCCACCATACGGGTATCTATCGAAAGATTAACCATCTTGAACCGGTCTTAACAATGGTGCTTTCATCAAGTTGTTCTCCTTCCTGCCTTGCCTCATCGGATTTTGAGGCATTATTTGTCGCAAAGGTGGAACACTTAGGTTGGTAAATGGATCCTTACATCTCCAAAGTTAATGGCACCGCTACTCGACACCGAACCACCATTACTCCGTCCTCGTTCGCCACCCAAGTCGTTTGCTCCGAAACCTTCCATACATAAAATATCCTCATCAGCAACGAAAAATGCACCCGTCGGCATCAAAACACAACCTCAGAAACTATGTCAAAACGAACCACTTCCCCCGCCCTTTCGACACCACAAATCTCACCTAAACCTACCCCCAAACAACATCAAAAACAACCTGTGATAGAACCCATCAACACTCGTATCCACTCCGCAAAACCACTTATGTTCTTACCAAATATGCCAACAACAATAAAACCCACAACCACAAATCTTGCTAATGCACAATGAGGAACCAAAGGCAACATGAAGACTTGATTGGAGACCACCGTGGCACTATCTTGAGGCTGTCCTAACGTCATTAGACGACGTGAGTGGTGACCACCATGGACTGAGCATTCCGTCCTTGAGGACAAGGACATTTTTAGGGCGGGAGTATTGATACGTACCTACGTATCATCACCCATGTTCATCATCATATTTTATTCAGTTATTTTATTCGGTTTGCAATAGGTTAGTAGGTCCACGTTTCCCTTATTTTAGCTCATGGTTCCATGTTTGTTTAAGTTGTTTCCATTCCTTGTTGCATGTTTGTTTTGGTCAAAAATTACCGGAGCAATTAAGTGACCAAACTAGTTTTGTGAGGTAGTGTGCTAGCTATACTTGTGAAAAATATGTTGGTTTATTCACTTATGAAAACAGTTTCAGGATATAGCCTCAAGATATGAAACTATATCAATAATCAAACAATGAGCTGAAAAAGTAAAAGTGGACACGGGGTATACGAGGAAAGCCCTTGATTAATCTAGATCTCTGGCATAAAACCTCAGGAGCTGACAATCGTCGGCTGCCTTGTTCTTCTAATTGCTTGAATATTCAGGATACTGTGCAGGATAGCTCAGATCGATACTAAGTGTTAAAAAGTTTGCAAGTGAAGAGTGTTTGTGCGTAATATGTGAGAGTAAGAGAGTAGAGAGTGAAGTTGTGTGTGACCTAGAGATCTGGCTATCCGTTTATATAGTTACAAATGACAAACTAAATCTCCTAAAAACTTGGGGTCCACCGGAATATTCCTTTTGGAACGTTGGAGACCTGGTCTTTCGGCTTCAACGTCCACTTCTCAACCAAACGGAGCGAGTCTTCAGGAGAATGAGTCCTCTTTAACGTTATGATCCTGCAACTGTGACTCGCAAGCATATTATTAGCACTTACCAGGATACTGCATCAGGATGTTACCATTATCCTGGTCCGGTATCCGGATCGTAAACAGCTACTATAAGTTTAAGATATATCATCAGGATATGGGATCAGAATTCCACCCATAACAATTGTCCCCAAAAATGTTACTGTTTTTTACGCATACCGAGGCCATAAAAAGATAAGATTTTCTGATATGACATGATGTAACCACCCGGCTAAATCTACTCATTACCCCTATATCTTCTCAACTTGATCTCCATTTAATCATCATCAAGAAATTGAAAAGGTAAAGTTCTCTCTCTTCTCTTCATCTTTTTTCCTTTCCATTCTTCAGTTCCGATCAAGTATGGCGAGGCAAACTAGGTCCAGTTCAGGCGATTCAGCCCCTACCTTCATACCACAAAATCTTCTCCAATATCTAGAGAAAGAATGGTGCACTTTTGATAATGCCCATTTGTCAGCCCTTCAATCTTCCGGTATCTTCCCGGACGGCGCAATATTCCATCCAAACGATCGGGAACTCCGATCGAACATGTCATCCGTCGAATGGCTCTGTTTTAACGCCTACCCTTTCACATTGGGTCTTCGATTCCCATTTTCCAAATTTATTTCTGATTTTTTTTCGTATCACCTGTCTTAGCTTTAGCAAAATCATGCCCATGCTATGGAGAGTTTTAGTAGTCCTTGATCGCATCAAGAATGAATACGTTCCTGACCTTTGTGTCAACGATCTCCCCATCGCATAACGGCTAACGTCCCACGATTCTAGCAGGTTCATGTTTTACTCCACAACCAATAATCCTCTCATTCTTCGAGCCACCAAAAATGAGGAAGAGTGGTAAACAAAGTTCTTCTTTGTTAAAAGGAGTTCCATCCAAGATGGGAAGGATTATCCTGTGAAGTGGTTAACCAAGGGTAGGAATTTGGGTTTTAGGCTTATCCTCAAACATATCCTGCTTAATATCCTGCTCTGATATCCTTGTTTTTTCTTGTGCAGCGGATTTCAAGAAACTAGCACCTCCTCTTACCGACTCAGCAGAGAGGATTGAAGCCATTTACAAGCTACCAGAGATTGAAAGAAGTTTCATACCAAATCCAGCAGCCTCAAGTCATCACTCTAGTTCCAACATGTCTGGTAAGGCCCTTTTCCTGTAACAGTTTTGGTAGTCAATATATTAATTAAAAAAGTTTAAGATCACTCCTTTGTTTGTGCAGAACCAGCTAAGATCCCTGAAGTCTTCGACCTTGACAAGTTGGATAGCTACTTCGGACCTACACCGGTGAAGATAGAGCCAAGCTCCAAACCCACCATGTGTTGTATCAAAGCCCTCTTCCATCTCCAAGCCTACTGTTGTCCCCAAGCCTTCTTCAACCTCCAAGCCTCATGCCTCTAGTTCTCGTAAGAGAAAGGAAGCTGACTCACCCGCTCCTTCTGTGGAGGCCTCCCCTTTTGAGAATTTGGAGGTCGTTGAATCCAGCAACCTCATGACTTCTTTTCTCAACCAGGTAAACATCCTTATCCTGTATCCTACGAGTATATACTGAACTGATATCCTACTTAGCTATACTGATACTCATACCTTGCACTGTAGGGTCTAAACCGTCTGCTGGTTTCCTATGAGGAAGCTTGTGGAACGGCGGTCTTCCATGAGGCTAGGGCTAAGAAGGCGGAGGCACTCGCCCGAGCAGCTGAAAACAGCCGCCGCCACCAGGACCCGACATTATGAGGACAAACTAAAGAAGGTCACCCAAGACTCTAAGGCTGCTGTGGAGAAGGCTGCTCAAGAAACTCAGGCTAAGTTGGATGGTGCTCAGCTTCAACGAGAGCAGGATCTGATCTCCTACCGGGAAGGCCTCAAGGGTTCCGTTGTCATCTCCCTCCTTCAGGCTAGATTAAAGATGGATTGTGAAGCCAGGATTGCGGCTTTGAATGCCTAGCCTGGACTATTGAAGTCTGGGAGGTAGACAGTCGTAAACAGCTACTATAAGTTCAAGATATATCATCAGGATATGGGCTCAGAATTCCACCCATAACAATGTTTACCCACGTATCAATTTGGATGCCTATTTAAAGTCTTTGCATTTTACTAATGAGTAGAAGAAAACTGAAGTAAAAGTTGTATCTTTTTTTTTATCTAATTCTTGGAGTCTAACCCACTATATAGGTATCTATTGGGAGATTAACCCTCTCGAAACGGTCTTAACAGCAACATACATAAAAGCAAGTTCGTAAAGTTTATATGTTAGGCGACCATCTCTTGCGTGTTAGTTTTCAGTTCGTCTGTCATCAATCACATGTCCCATTAGAGGTAGTTAACTGAAAAAATATATACATGTAAGCATATGTCGCATATCCTGTATTTATTAGGTTACAAACATGGAAATGATATAATCTTACATTGATTCGTATAGCTTTTGAGTAGGCCTGGATATCTCTTTGAATCACATTGAGATTGCTTTCAGATTGAAATATTGTGTTGATACTTATTGAAAATTCAATCAAATTAATTACTAAATGAAAAACAAGAACAAACATGCAAGTTATGTTCTAAAAACTTGTGCCAAACCTAAAACAAGAACAAAGACATGTTAGGATTCATACACAATTTAATTTTTTTTTTCAAGAAAAAGCATGTCTACAAACCGATCCAAACCAAACTTTGTATCGCCTGCTAGGAGTCCATATGTAAAACCAAATGGTAAACATTCAACCATATGGCGCTTTAGAAAACTTGTCTTAACTTGGTTGTAGTAGACAACGATTCACAAGACGCCTCGAATCAACAACTCGGTTGGTAGTCACAAAAATGAAAAGACCACAACAGCAGGGTAGCAGGCGACGATATGGCGGTGGTTGGCTGGCGACAGTGGATCACCGGTGGGAGGTGGTGGCACAGACAAAGAGACAGGTTTCAGGTTTCTCTGTTTTTTTTTTTTTTGTTAAAATCAGTAAGTTGAATGAAACCCTTTGAACTCTTTATATAGCCACATGATGAGGTATTGGCCAGTTCGTCCAGGTCAAACCGGTCAATACCTATTAAGACACGGTTACTTTATAACCAACATATTTAAATATGGTTATCAAATATATAATTAACCAACCAATTCTGCAAAGAATATGGAGATCGTAAAAGATAGACCAAATCTCCTATATAATTCTCAAAGGGTAACCCTAATCACATCAACTTTAAGTAGGGGACACCTCTCCAATATTCTATAGGTTGTTTTCTAACCCTAAAACTCTTTCTAAATATTATCATTATTTTTCTTGTGCATATATGTCAATGGTGTGAATCAAATACTGACTTGAGCATCGGAGGGTGGTCCAGAGACTCCGGTCTCTGACCCCTTCTAACGTGTTTCATGATTTTGTAGGTTCGAGAGGAGACAAAGAAGATGAGGTGTGACTGTGATTCATCTTTATCCTTAGAGTGCATACCCGTGTGGGTAACTGCTTCTTCATTGGGGCCATATGTGGTCCGGCAACAATCACATCTTGTTTTTTCTCTACTCGATCTCTAGATCTATGTTCATCATACAACTTTTCAAGGTGTAAGCCTTCAGATATGTTCTATTAGAGCGTAAAAAGGGGAATTATTGGTAAACATTTTTCTAGATCTGTTCTATTAGTGTTCAACTTACCAGATCTCCTTTCTTGGCTAAACACACATAAATGATCCATACAAAGATTTGTTTCAGGTTTAAAGTTCCTACTTTTTTTCGATAAATTCAGACCCAATGACGTGTTATTTTTGACTATCAATTGCTTATTTTCCTTTCAACTCCTATTTTGATAGCCGATGTCATGCCACAAAACACATTGAGTTCTGAAAACATATTTTAGATATATACATGTTTTCGATGCAAACATATTTAACTAATGATTCGTCAAGAACACTAATTACTCGTTTTACTATTATGAAAGATGACAAAGGCAGATGACATCTCCCACCAATCTTCAATTCTTCAGTAAATTTTTATATGAGTCGCCTTCTTTCAAACACACTTCCATGTGGGTAAAAAAGGGTCCGCCATTTCTTTCCATCTTGTTCCGCCATTACGTTCTTTATAGGCCAGTTTCCTCCACCGCCACACTCAGCCCATCTCGATACAACCACTTCCAACGGGTCACCTACAGGCTCCAGCCACCTTTGGCGGGTTACCCTCATGCTCTGCCCATACCCCACGTATGTTAGTCTCGGTCATGCCATCTTCGGCCGATGACCACGTTATCACAAGGGATTTTAGGGTTTTAGGTCAAACTCAAATGCTCTACAGGTTATACCTGATGAGGTATGACCTGATTCACTCAATTGTGGGCCGATCAACACCTACTTTAACCAAATCACCATAAAGTTTAGAGGATCTATATGATATCCTATTTTCATGTACAATCCCAATACGAACATAATTCCTAAAACCCTACTAACACCTTGATCTAAGGTATCACCTGTAGAGTGTGTCATCGCTAATCTAGGTCAAACTCAAACAAAACCTCCATGTTTATCACATAGGCTTTTACGATTTAGGATTATCTTAACAATTGTTGAATTAATACATAATTCTAAATCTAATTATCAAAAAGTTTGAGAACCAATAAATAAGTATAAACCCATTATAAACTCGTTTATTGATGTAATTTTGGTTAATTAATTAACTACTCACTAAATTATATTTATAAATAGGGCAATGGAATGAACAGTGATCTACATACGTGGCGGGTTTTGAGTGTAGACGGTGAGAGGCTGACAATAGAAAAAGGCAACACATTCGTCCTTATGCTTTTCTTATGGGTATTGATATAAGAGCACTCACATTCAATCCCTTATCCTTATTCCTATAGTTAGTTAATTACACTAAGAAAACTACTTTTTCTCTTTTCTTTTCAATTCAAAAAATTTTCATACCTTTATCATTACCTTTTCTCTCTCCTCCACTCACAACAACTTTCCAAAAAATTAAAAACAATTATATGAGTGAACAGTGTTTCCTATATATATACAGATGAACAATAACAATTTCTCTTTACTCCACTCACAACCATTTCTTATAATATAAGTAGCCTACTCTGTTGATCCCAAATAACAATTCTTTAACTAAATTTGGCAAATGATTTCAACAAGTATGAAAATAATGTACTGAAATAGAAATCAAACTTTCAAGAAACACAACTACAGAATTATTGAACTTTATATCACTTTGAAACAAGGTTTACAAGGTGATTATGAGGTTATTGGCTAACACAAAAGATTACTTTAAGAATTCTGTAATGAAGAGCAATGGAGTTTTGTTGTATGTAATCAATGCTAGGCTTAACTCATTTACCTTTGGTGGTGACTTCTCTGTTATAGAAAGTCTTTGACATGAATAAACATTTGTTTATTCATGCACTTGTCTGCATAAAGTAGTTTTTTAGCATATTCATTGAATCTATCCAAAGTCAACTTGCTACTTTACTTTGGTGGCAGGACCTTATCTTTTAGACAAGTTGATCCATCAGAATTTTTGGTGACCAACTTATCAGAAATCTATTGAGTTGATCACCAGATTTCTGATGATCAGAAGTTACAAGATTCTGATGATAAACATGAGATTTGTCATCATACTTATCATATTGGTCTTTCTGATCATCATTCTTCACTTGCGAGCTATTTCTTATGTTTGTTGAAGATGTATTTGCCTTTCTGCTTTTGTCTTGTTTATCTGGTATATTATTCTTGTTGATCCTTTGACTTTATCTTTAGCGCATGATCAGATTGATCAATTTTGTTTTGTTCCTTCTGTGCTGCCCATTCCTTTACCAGCTTTTCTAGAGCATCTGATAAACTGTTGTTCCTTGCTCTTAAGTTACTGATTTATTCTAGAATTTTACCTGAATTTGAGACTTCTTGTTTCAACAGCTTCCTTCATTTGAGACTTCATGCTTTCCATTTCTTCAAAAAATTTCTTGAATTCTACTGTGAATTTGTTACTTTCTGATGAGCTTTCTGGTGGCTGTTGCATGCTTTTCAAAGCTTCGGTATTCTTTTTAGTCTGACTCTTGATTGCTTCTATTGATTCTGATAAAGCTTTCATATCAGATTTTTGGCTTTCTTAATTCTTTACCAGCATAACTGGCTAGCTTCCACTGGAGACTTTGTTTATTTTGTTGATGTCTTCACAATTTGTATGACATAGTCCAGGAAATTTTCAAGTTGTTCTCTTGAGATGATGGGTGTTTCAGTGGGAAAAGGAGGAACAACAGTAGTTCCAGCTACCAACCCAACAGAAGACACACTTGCTGTTGTTTTTAAATGTTAGATTGATCATGAGACCAATCAGTAACACCTTCACCAGATTTATGAAATGCATTCACATCTGGAATTTCCTCATTTCCTTGAATCATTCTAGAGAATGATCCCCCATGAGTTTTTTAGAAAAGCCTATTTTCCTCTTATAGGTTTCCTTGATCAGCAGACTGATCTCCACCTGTTGTTATCTCAATCTCTTCCTCACCAATTGATTTGGAGTCAAGACGTAAGGGACTAATAATCTCCTCATTTATTGCATCAGATTGTCTATGGATCATTTTATAGCTCATTTGAACAGATTTTTCGAATTAGAATCTGTTGAGTTTCTTGCAATATTTAGAGAGAGATTAACTTGAGCACCTGATTCTGCTACATGTTGCAATGTTGTTTCTGCTACCTGCTCCACTTGTTCACGTGTTTCCATCGGATCTGGTGAAAAACTGGTATCATGTTGCTGTTCTACCTCTGCTTCATCAGTTTCTAGTGTCACAAACATCTCATCAATATTTTCTGGTGAAGAGCTGCTGTCAAACACTTCTATATAATCTTCTTCCTTGTTGAGAATGTCTTCATGTATTTTTCGGTATGGTATGTCTTCTACTATCAGACATAGCATACTTTCTGGTAAAATTGGCACATCTTTGTTAGATGTCCAAGCTTGAGTTACACACCAAGGCTTCATGATTGGTGTAACACTAAGTGTTTTTACGTCTAATAAATTTCCGACACATGTCAAAATGATCCTCGTATGCCACGTTCTAAACGAGAGGGACAAAGTTTCCGTTATAAATATTAATAACCTCTGAGCGGAAATTCTCTAATTTAAGGACTAAAAGTGTCAATATGTTTAATTACACCTCTGAGTTTTCTTTTTGAACGAAACCGGGACTTTCTTGTTCGGTTATATTTTTCAAGGATACTTATAACTTAACCAGGAGGGTGATAAGTGCCAAAATGAGAGTTATATGAGCTAAAAGAGTACAGGGACTGAAATTGCTAAGTTGAAAACTTGGATGGCTGACCCAAAGCCTAGTCGCGGGCAGCGACCACCTGGGCTCACACCTCTCGTGCCCCGCGAGAGGGTGCCAGCGATAGCTAGATTCACAGAATCATGGCAGCTTGCATGTTCTGCACATTTTCGCGAATTTGCCACCTTATAGCACCTCAAGACACGTCCCTTAACACTTGTTCTCATCCTACATCAGTTCCAAACACCTGGCGACACCTCTTAGCTCCTCATCAACTCTTTTTATGATGCATTCTATGTTGCAACTTAGTGTTCTTCACCAAAGTGCATCAAGATCATCTAGAGGAGTTCCTGGTCATTCTCAAGCATTGCATTCTGTTCCTAGCACTATTTGAACCATATCTAAGTATTCAATTTCGTGTTAAGTTGATTCCATATGGTTTTGAGCTTATACCAAAGTTCCATCGTAAAAATGCCTTGACTTTGATCTAAATCTGTGATAGTCCAGCCAATAAGCGTAACGAAAGTGGCTATGTGATTGTAATGATGTAGGTGTTAATCCCTTAAGAGGGCACCTCCTGATTACCACGAATTCTTGATCAATTGACGAGTCAAACTAAAAGTCAATAAAAGTCAAATTGGTCAGATTTCGTAAAAATGCATAACTGATTATATAAATGTTAAAAAATTGGTTCCGATGCATAAACAACCTAAAAACAAGTATTACACTTATATAAACTAATTTGACTTGTCAAGACTCGGTCTAGAATCGGTTACAACCGAAAGTCGCAATATTTGACTTCTCCTTTGACTTTCGCTTCTGACTCGGTTTAGCCATTTTGGCTACTGACTTTTGATCACTTCAAAACCATAATTAAGTTTAGGATGACCTCCTAAAGTTTCGTCACTCGATTCATTAGAAATCCGAGTTTCTATATAAGTTCCATAAATATTTATTAAAACTTTGCAAAAAGGTCCATTTGATACAAATTAAGGTTTTAAACATACATGCATATAAAAAGACGTTATAAACTGATTCATAATCATAATTTGAATATATTGATGTCAAGAGTCTGATTCTAATATGAGTTTTCACAAAAGATGCGTTTATGGCATTAAAATGGCTAAAATACCCTTTTTGGCATTTTAGAAACACTTTGCATGATTTTATGACAAAGATGGTATATTTACTTATGTAATATGATAGGTATGACCATTTGGGATGTTCATTCAGACTATAACCTGAATGAAGGCTTAAGATTCGTTAATTGCCGATAAATGACTAAATTACCCCTTTTTCATGCAAAATGATTTTAATCAATCTTTTTATGACCAAAACTTAAACTTACTCATGTAATAAGTTAAATTACATATTATCGGTATATAAAATAGGTCATAACTTCTGTTTAACTTAAACATCAATTTAAACGGCATTTTAGCGACTTTTACGCCTTTTCGGCGCATAGTATGGTTTAAAACCATAACTATGAGCTAAGACTTGATACCTACTGATTTATAAACTTATTTTCAACATCTTAAAAGTAAGTACAAGTCCCGAACTAAGAATCCCAATTTTGGCTTCAAAGCTATGTGTGAAATTACCAAAATCCCCTTACGGGACATATATTTCAAAATCGTCAAACACGCATATATTTGATATCCTACTATTATAACATCATAAAATAAGTATTTTTACAGAATATTAGCGACCTTGACATCAGATTCATTTTAAATATCTTTTATAAACTCTAAAATGACCAAAATGCCCTTGTAAGGCATAATTCGATTGTAAATATACCTCGGGCTTATCGTTTGCAAAGCTATTGACTGTATAGCATATTTTAAACATGCATTCATATAGAACTTGTATATGACTCTCTCGGTTACCCGGTTTCGCCTACGTGCGTTCGGTTAAGCTTACGTAGCTAATTTACGTACTTAAACCGAAACGGGTTTAACTTTGTCATTTCTCTATCAAAATCTAGAATGTTGTTGGTTTACCCATATTAGAAAAGTTTATATACTTGTAGGGTCCAACTAACATCCTATTCCGATCACCGCTTAATCTAGCGTATCGTACTGTATTGTTTTAGCTTAAGATTAACCAGTTCAAGTCTAAGACTTAACTAAGGACCCGTTAGCATTCTAATATTGGTTAATAATTACCATTACTCCAGAC
Organism: Scalesia atractyloides; assembly: GCA_947069175.1. Classification (NCBI taxonomy): domain Eukaryota; kingdom Viridiplantae; phylum Streptophyta; class Magnoliopsida; order Asterales; family Asteraceae; genus Scalesia; species Scalesia atractyloides. The sequence continues at coordinate 22,169,791 of CAMTDV010000004.1, forward strand.
TAAACGCCTTCCGGTAAATTGTACCTGTACTTGCTTTGATCTACGGCTGAGTTTTGAACTTCACGAAGACTTAGCTTCAGGTAAATACTATTAACCTATTTTCCCTATACGGGCTTGGGATACGGTAAATTATTTCCGCTTGGTCTGGTATGGAAGTTATGTTTTATCCACTTGTGATAATTAATTAAATTGCATAACCCGGTTTTGATCTGTATTGTTTGAAACTAAAACATGGCGGTGGGCTTGACCGTGTCTGGGATATCCTTGGCTCACTAAAGTGCTAGTGGCCACGATTTTAGCAAGGTGTAGGCATACACCGGTAATTGCTATTATTTATAAATGTCTACTTTCTGTGTGAAAGTTTAGTAGTGGTGTGTCAGTTGATCATGTCTCGGTTTCTGTACCGGGCCCCATATGTAAAAGAGAAACATGTAAATCTGTATACAAGGTCTTTGTACTATCCCAAGTTATTTATGAAAATGTGTCTCACGCACTTAAAATCATTTTATAAAAGATTTTCAAAATGAGTCGGTTGATTGTATTTACCAGTGTAAACTGACGTATTTTCAAAGATTAAAGATACAGGTACAAGTACGTAATAGGACGGAAGCTGCGGAGCGTTGACATTAAGGAGTTGCGAACTTAGAGTTGAGCATGTAGAGTCTATTTTCGTTTTGTATGTTATCCGATCCGCCTGTGGATCTTATTACAAACTTTGTCTGTATTTATTATGTTTCGAACTTTGGACGATATGGTTTGTAATAGTTTATATTTACTCCAAGCCTTCCACTGTGTTGCTCTGTGTTGTAATTGGTTATGAAGATATCAATTGTACGTCACGATAGTCCCCTCCGGGCCCACCAGAATACACGTGGAAATTGTGGTGTGACAGGTTGGTATCAGAGCCAACGTTTGAGGGAATTCAACACTAGTCTTTAGTGTTTGATCTCAAACGACATAGTAACACATTCCTCATACTCTCGAGTCTAGGCTATGACCTAGGATTACTCATTACCTTATTTGATATTATTTTGCCTTGTTTTGTGTTTTGACTTATTTTTGAAGCAGGAAAATGCCGCCTAAATTTTTTAGAGGAGAAGAAGGAAAGGGGTTAATGAGGAGTGGATCCTCAAAGCAAGGGCCTTCTAACGCCCCCGTATATAACCCTTACAAAGGATCCGACGATTCCTCGTCACCATGGGAACCATACCCTAACTTACCTCATGAATACTCACCACTGCCAAACTCCCATCATCCGCAACATTCATACCATAGCCATCAATCCCACCATTCACATTCCCATTCTTCTCATGGGAATTATAACACCGATATTCAACTTCGCTCACTTTCGGTAACTCCCACAGAAGATTCTCCAGAAGATTCGAACCCCGATGCCAGCAACAGGATCGATGGGTCACCCCATCGACATATCCAGCGGTTCTAATTCATACACTAGAACCCCACATCATTACACTTATAGCTAAGAAGAGAGGTGGGGATAGTACGTTTTCTACAATACTCCCTCAGTTCATCACTCCACCACAAGAACCACCGGTAAAGCAGCCACTACCACCTCCACCTCCAAGAAGACGTGGGGCGCGCATGTCAGTGCGCCTAGGACCGAGAGTAGTGTCACTCTCACCTAACCCTTACCATATTATTCCCGAGGACCCACAAATGGGTGGACCCTCACATACTTCACCTTTTATGGAGAACCAACTACAACCAACTGTTGAGCCTGAGCCTCAACCACCATTTCCCGTAGGCGAGCCATCACCACTACCACCATCGGGTTTTGATAACCCTATCCCTTCTTATTCAAACCCATCTGGGTACAACATATTTGAGCCTCTACTTGGCCAGAGCATAGCCACAGTCAAAATGTACCTCTTCATGACCCGTATCTAGAAATGGACATGAATGCTCACTATCCTACCCCATATCCCTACCAACCAGGTGGATATCCCTATTATGGATATCAATATCCGGTTGCACCACCTCAACCCCAATCTCAAACGCAACCGCAGTAGCCACCGCCAACAATGGAAGTTCTTACTGAAGCAATAGAAAAGGTCAAGGAACTTCAGGAACAAACAACCAAGGACAATAAGAAGAACAACAAGCTATTGAAAAGGCTAGTAAAGAAGCTAAGAGGGAAAAAGTATTAAATTCATAACTATCTTTGTATTTTGTTATTTTAAATTAAGTCCCTACGTGGACATTTTAATTAGTTCAAGTATAGTCCCTGTGAGGACAATTTTTCCTTTATTAAAGTCCTATTTATGGACACTATTGTATCGCATTATTATTATTAATGGAATTTTAGAGTTTTTAATTCCTTTCACTAAGTTGTTCAAGCGATCTTCTCGATTTTAATTCGAAATTTATAATCTGTGAAATATTCCCAAAAGATCCTCTTAATGGTTTACGCCTGCCAAGTGATTAGGTCACACGAATTGGCAAAACGGTAGTTATATGGCCTTCTACCATGATAGTGAAGGTTGAGATTTTCCCTTCTATCCAGAGGTGGTGAACTACGTTCTAAACCTCCTTAGTCTGCTGATCTGGACTGGTTATTTAAATCATTTTAAGAGCTTATTCTAAAAGTTAATATATTCAAGATATTAACCTCCTGGTAAGTGTAACCGGAGGAACCACACGAGCCGTCTAGGTAAAGGACTACGTCCAAACCTACACGATCTATTTTGATCATGATCAATCATCACTATGATGATTATTTTACTTAACAGCCATTAGTGGTGTGATGCTTACAAGCTATATTTATGTCCATTAGCGACAAACGATAGCTATAGTCTACGACTCCCTATCTCAAGGTAGTAAAACTACGTTCGAACCTCGAAACTTCGCAATTCTTTTATGATCTTGACATTTTGTAAACCAAGACATTGTGGCAAGCCCTTGATGCTATTCTTTTGTCCTTAGTGACAGGCCTTTGTGCCATACTTAAACACCCCCATAAAGTTGACAAGTTTGTATGGCATTATTATGCTATACCATACGTTGCGAGTCATCAATGATGAATGACTAATTTAAATTATATTATTAATATTATAGTTTCATCAAGCAAGATGGCAGATTCTAACATAGTGAATAGTCAAAGAAAGGAGGATGACGCAAATGAGAACATCATTATAACCAAAGGAGATCTTCAAGCACTCATTGCCACGGAAGTTGAAAAGACAATAAAGGATCGTGCTGATAAGCCATTAGAATCAAGTGCTTCACATTCTAAACACTCGTCCAAGCACTCCTCCAAGCATACCACCAAAAAACACTCAAAACCTTCTTCGGAAAAGAAGGAATACTCGAAACACTCCTCGAATGTGAGGAGAAAAAGAGAAGAATATCAGAAAAAGACTTAAGTTTTCAAAGGACGGTTGCTCGTATAAGTATTTTGTGTCTTGCAAGCCGCGAGATTTTACCGGAGAGAAAGGAGCAGTGGAAACTCTGAGATGGTTGGACGAGATTGAGACCGTCGTAGAGATTAGAGGATGTGCGGAAAAGGATGTGGTAAAGTATGTTGCACAATCATTCAAGGTGTAAATCAATGATTCAATCATTCGGGAAAGTTCATTTGTACAATTTAAGTTGGGAGAAATTTGTTGAATTGATGAAGGAAACTTATTGTCCACCTCACGAGGTGGAAAAGATTGAGACAAATTTGCTGGGTTTGTAAATGAAGAATTTAGACTGCAGAAAGTATTTCTCTGATTACAACTCCATGTCGAGATTGGTGCCTTACTTAATTACCCCTGAACCCAAACGCATCGCGCGTTTTATTGGTGGATTGGAACCAGAGATCAAGGGGAATGTTAGGGCTTCAAGGCCTGAAACTTTTAGATCTGCAGCAGAGCTAGCTTTGACACTCACTCAAGACTTGAAGAGGCAGCGATCCATCAAGTCTAAGGAGACGAAAAGAGAAAAAGAGAAGACAACCGATTTCACAGGTCAAACAAGAATAGGAAGTTTGGGTCGAACAAGAATCGCCATAGGTCTGATAATAGGCCTTGGTGCAGAAGGTGTAACAAACGACACTTTGGTGCATGTCGTAATGAATCTCAAGACAAGCCTTGCGGGATTTGCAAGAAGTCAGGGCACAAGGCCCTTGATTGTAAAGATTTGAAGGAAGCCACTTGTTACAATTGTGGTGAGAAGGGGCACATCAAACCCAATTTCCCTAAGTATAAGAAAGATGACACTGTTAAGGACGATGTGTCAAAGAAAGGAAAGGCTCGTGTTTTCCAGATGAAAGCTACGGAGGCCGTGAATGACGACAATGTGATAACAGGTATGTTCCTTATAAATGATGTTTATGCAAGAGTTCTTTTTGATTCAGGAGCCGATAAATCTTTTGTAGACCATAAGTTTAGTGCCTTATTAAACTTGCCTATAAGAACTCTAGACGTAACATATGACGTAGAACCCGCTGATGGAATGATTTAGACTGCTTCTACGATTCTGCTCCATATCCATCAAGAATCATTCCATTCCTGGTTCAATTCTGCCAATAAAATTGGTAGGATTCGATGTAGTTCTTGGTATGGATTGGTTGTCTAGTAACCAAGCCCATATAGGCTGTAATAAGAAACTTATTAAATCCCCAAAAGGAGATACACTCACCATACAAGGAGACTGATATTATGGGTTGTCGGTGTAGGACCGATCCTTGATGCTTAGGAACCTAAATTTGATATCTAACGTCCATAATAGCGGAAATATTACGTCGTGTTTACCAGTAGACAAGATTTAATCAGTTAATCGTCAGTTTTATTGATCAAACATTCTAGTTACAAACTGACAGAGCTTCGCCTCTGAAATGCCGAAGTTACAAATGAAGTAAGCTAGCTAGGTATTTATAGAGATGGAAGTTCGCTCATGAGGTGCCTAAGTTCGCCCGAACTTGCCTAAGCAATATAACATAAATACTTCAAACACCTAGCCTATTCAGCTCTATACTATACAGACTCGATATAAGACTAAGACATAGACATTATGCACCAATAGTCGGAAACAGCATCGTTACTCAAAGTATCAAAGTGTTTGAAGAAAGGTTGTGTCATTTATATGGCACAAGTGACCATTGACGAGCCAAAGCCAAAGATTGAAGACCTTCCCGTTATCTCTGAATTTACAGTTGTTTTCCCCGAAGACTTGCCGGGTCTGCCTCCAGACAGATAGGTAGAGTTCAGAATCGACATCATACCAGGAGCCGCTCCTATTGCAAGAGCTCCATACCGATTGGCACCTACAGAAATGAAGGAATTACGTACCCAGCTGGATGATTTACTGGAAAAGGGTTTTATTCAACCTAGTTCCTCACCTTGGGTGCTCCAATCTTGTTTGTAAAGAAGAAAGATGGATCAATCCGAATGTGCATTGGCTACCGTGATCTAAATAAGTTAACAATCAAGAACCGCTACCCATTGCCCAAGATCGATGATTTAGTTGATCAACTTCAGGGAGCGAGCTACTTCTCAAAGATTGATTTGAGATCAGGATATCATCAACTCAAGGTTCATACAGAAGATGTTCCGAAGACGGCATTTAGAATAAGGTATGGACACTACGAGTTTTTAGTAATGCCTTTCGGGCTCACGAATGCACCTGCGGCATTTATGGATTTGATGAATAAAGTTTGCAAACCGTACTTGGATAAGTTTGTCATTGTCTTCATAGACGACATACTTATCTATTCTCGCAGTCAGGCTGACCACGAGAAACATTTGAGGTGTATTCTGGAATTGGTAAGACAAGAGAAACTCTACGCAAAATTTTCGAAGTGTGAATTCTGGTTGCGTGAAGTACAGTTTTTGGGACATGTTGTAAGTGAGCGTGGAATTCAAGTCGACCCTGCTAAGGTCGAGGCTGTTATGAATTGGCAAGCCCCTAAAACCCCATCAGAGATACGTAGCTTTTTGGGATTAGCTGGTTACTACCGATTTATCAAAAATTTCTCAAGAATTGCTACACCTGTGACTACCTTGACTCGCAAGGATGTTAAGTTCAATTGTGGTCCAAAACAACAGGAAGCTTTTGAAGTTTTGAAGCAGAAGCTAAGTAATGCTCCTGTGCTAACCTTACTAGAAGGAATTGAAGACTTTGTAGTTTATTGCGATGCATCACACACTGGCATGGGCTACGTGCTTATGCAACAAAGTAAAGTGATTGCTTATGCCTCACGAAAGCTGAAAGTTCATGAAAGAAACTACACGACGCATGACCTGGAATTAGGTGCCGTGGTGTTTGTGCTCAAGTTATGGAGACATTATCTGTACGAAACGAAGTGTATTATATACAGTGATCATAAAAGTCTCCAACATTTATTCAACCAGAAAGACTTGAATATGCGACAACGACGATGGATGGAAACGCTTAATGACTATGATTGCGAGATCCGTTGTCACCCAGGCAAAGCAAATGTGGTTGCTGATGCCTTAAGTCGCAAGGAAAGGGTTTAAACCCATTCGGGTCAATGCCAAAAAAATGGAAATAAAGAACAACTTAAATGTGCATAAACAAGCCTTGTTAGAGGCAAATCTTCCAAGTGAAGAGTTGGGTAAAGTTGTGGAACAACTCATGCCGGGAAGTGACAGAATCCTTAGATTTTGTGGACGAATTTGGATTCCAGTATTTGGAGGACTCAGGGATTTAATTCTCCAAGAAGCGCATAGTTCTAAATAATATGTTCACCCAGGTAGTGGTAAAATGTACAAAGATTTGAGGCCCAACTATTGGTGGGCAAGGCTGAAGAAATCTATAGCTACGTATGTAGCTAAATGTTTGACGTGTTCGCAAGTTAAGGCCGAGCATCAAAAACCATCGGGACTACTGCAGCCGCTGGAAATTCCCATGTGGAAATGGGAATGCGTAACTATGGATTTCATCACCCAATTACCAAAGACAAATCGCGAAAATGGCACGATATGGGTCATCGTGGATAGGTTAACCAAGTCAGCTCATTTCTTACCCATTAAGGAAACCTACAGTTCCGATACATTAGCAAAACTTTATGTGGATGAGATCGTATCTTTACGGCATACCGATATCCATTGTGTCTGATAGAGACACAAGGTATACATCACATTTTTGGAAAAGCTTCCAACAAGCCTTGGGCACACGACTAAACTTCAGTACGGCATATCACCCACAAACGGATGGACAAAGTGAACGTACCATACAAACTTTGGAAGACATGTTGCGCGCATGTGTAATCGACCTAGGACGAAGTTGGGACAAACACTTGCCTCTGGTCGAATTCTCCTATAATAACAGTTATCACGCAAGCATTCAGGCCTCTCCATTCGAGGCCCTACATGGGAGAAAATGCAGAACGCTCGTTTGCTAGGCTGAAGTTGGGGAGGCCCAACTAACAGGACCAAAAATTGTCCTGGAGATGATAGACAAAATTTTGTAGATTCGTGATCGTCTCAAGGCTGCAAGGGATCGGCAGAAGAATTATGCGGATAAGAGGAGTAAACCTCTTTAGTTCCAGGTAGGAGACAAAGTTTTATTAAAGGTATCGCCTTGGAAAGGCGTTATGCGCTTTGGGCAAAAGGGCAAATTAAGTCCGAGATACATCGGACCGTTCGAGATTATCGAACGCATTGGATCGGTGGCGTATAAGTTGAAATTGCCGGAAAAGCTCAATGGAATCCATGATGTATTTCACATTTCCAGTTTAAAGAAGTGTTTGGCGGATGAATCCTTGGCCATGCCACACGAAGACATGCAAATTGATAAAAACCTCTGTTTCATTGAGAAACCCGTGGCGATTGAAGATCGACAGGTTAAGAAGCTCTGTAAGAAGCATGTGCCAATTTTTAAAGTCAAGTGGGACGCTCGTCGAGGTCTTGAATACACATGGGAAGTGGAGTCTGTCATGCGGTAGAAGTATCCACACTTATTTGATTGAAATCTCGGTGTCGAGATTTAATTTAAGGGGTTGAGGATGTAACACTACGTGTTTTTACGTCCAATAAATTTCTGACACATGTCACATTGATCCTCGTATGCCACGTGCTAAACGAGAGGGACAAAGTTTCCGTTATAAATATTAATAACCTCTGAGCCGAAATTCTCTAATTTAAGGACTAAAAGTGTCAACAGGTTTAATTACACCTCTGAGTGATCTTTTTGAACGAAACTGGGACTTTCATTGTTCGGTTATATTTTCTATGATACTTATAACTTAACTAGGAGGGTCATAAGTGCTAAAATGAGAATTATATGAGCTAAAAGAGTACAGGGACTGAAATTGCCAAGTTGAAAACTTGGATGGCTGACCCGGAGCCTAGTCGCGGGCCGCGACCACCTTGGCTCACACCTCTCGCGCCCCGTGAGAGGGTGCCAGCGACAGCTAGATTCACAGAATCATGGCAGCTTGCATGTTCTGCACATTTTCGCGAATTTGCCACCTTCTAGCAGCTCAAGACACGTACCTTAACACTTGTGCTCATCCTACATCAGTTCCAAACACCTGGCAACACCTCTTAGCTTCCTCATCAATTATTTTTATGATGCATTCTATGTTACAACTTAGTGTTCTTCACCAAAGTGCATCAAGATCATCTAGAGGAGTTCCTGGTCATTTTCTGTTCCTAGCATTATTTGAACCATATGTAAGTATTCAATTTCGTGTTAAGTTGATTCCATATGGTTTTGAGCTTAGATCAAAGTTCCATTGTAAAAACGCCTTGACTTTGATCTAAATCTGTGATAGTCCAGCCAATAAGCATAACGAAAGTGGCTACGTGATTGTAATGATGTAGGTGTTAATCCCTTAAGAGGGCACCTCCTGATTACCACGAATTCTTGATCAATTAACGAGTCAAATTAAAAGTCAATAAAAGTCAAACTGGTCAGATTTTGTAAAAATAGATTATATAAATGTTATAAAATATGTTCCGATGCATAAACAACCTAAAAACAAGTATTAGAACTTATATAAACTAATTTGACTTGTCAAGACTCGGTCTAGAATCGGTTACAACCGAAAGTCACAATGACTTCTCGTTTGACTTTCGCTTCTGACATGGTTTAGCCATTTTGGCTACTGACTTTTGATCACTTCAAAACCATAATTAAGTTTAGGATGACCACCTAAAGTTTAGTCACTAGATTCATTAGAAATCCGAGTTTCTATATAAGTTCCATAAATATTTATTAAAACTTTGCAAAAAGTTCCATTTCATACAAATTAAGGTTTTAAACATACATGCATATAAAAATACGATATACACTGATTCATAATCATAACTTGAATATATTGATGTCAAGAATCTGATTCTAATATGAGTTTTCACAAAAGATGCGTTTATGGCATTAAAATGACTAAAATACCCTTTTCGGCATTTTAGAAACACTTAGCATGATTTTATGACCAACATGATATATTTACTGATGTAATATGATAAGTAGGACCATTTGGGATGTTCATTCAGATTATAACCTGAATGAAGGCTTAAGATTCGTTAATTGCCGATAAATGACTAAATTACCCCTTTTTCACGCAAAATGATTTTAATCAATCTTTTTATGACCAAAACTTAAACTTACTGATGTAATAAGTTAAATGAAATATTATCGGTATATAAAACATGTCATAACTTCTGTTTAACTTAAACATCAATTTAAACGGCATTTTAGCGACTTTTACGCCTTTTCGGCACATAGTATGGTTTAAAACCATAACTATGAGCTAAGACTTGATACCTACTGATTTGTAAACTTATTTTCAACATCTTAACAGTAAGTACAAGTCCCGAACTCAGAATCCCAATTTGGCTTCAAAGCTATGTGTGAAATTACCAAAATGCCCTTACCGGGCATAGATTATTTCAAAATCGTCAAACACACATATATTTGATATCCTACTGTTATAACATCATAAAATATGTATTTTTACATAATATTAGCGACCTTGACATCATATTATTTTAAATATCTTTTATAAACTCTACAAATGACCAAAATGCCCTTGTAAGGCACAATTCGATTTTAAATATACATCGGGCTTATCTTTTGCAAAGCTACTGATTATATAGCATATTTTAAACATGTATTCGTATCGAACTTGTATATGACTCTCTATGTTACCCGGTTTCGCCTATGTGCGTTCGGTTAAGCTTACGTAGCTAATTTACGTACTTAAACCGAAACGGGTTTAACTTTGTCATTTCTCTATCAAAATCTAGAATGTTGTTGGTTTACCCATATTAGACAATTTTATATACTTTTCAGGTCCAACTAACATCCTATTCCGATCACCGCTTAATCTAGCGTATCGTACTGTATTGTTTTAGTGTAAGACTAATCGGTTCGAGTCTAAGACTTAACTAAGGATCCGTTAACATTCTAATATTGGTTAATAATTACCATCACTCCAGACTAAACGCCTTCCGGTAAATTGTACGTGTACTTGCTTTGATCTACGGTTGAGTTTTGAACTTCACGAAGACTTAACTTTAGGTAAATACTATTAACCTATTTTCCCTATACAGGCTTGGGATACGGTAAATTATTACCGCTTGTTCGGGTATGGAAGTTATGTTTTATCCACTTGTGATAATTAATTAAATTGCATAACCCAGTTTTGATCTGTATTGTTTGAAACTAAAACATTGGGGGTGGGCTTGACCGTGTCTGGGATATCCTTGGCGCACTAAAGTGCTAGTGGCCATGATTTAAGCATGGTGTAGGCATACACCGGTAATTGCTATTATTTATTAATGTTTGCGTTTTGTGTGAAAGTTCAGTAGTGGTGTGTCAGTTGATCATGTCTCGGTTTCTGTACCTGGCCCCATATGTAAAAGACAAACTTGTAAATCTGTATACAAGGTCTTTGTACTATCCCAAGTTATTTATGAAAATGTGCCTCGCGCACTTAAAATCATTTTATAAAAGATTTTCAAAAATGAGTCAGTTGATTGTATTTACAAGTGTAAACTGACGTATTTTCAAAGATTAAAGATACAGGTACAAGTACGCAATAGGCCGGAAGCTGCGGGGCGCTGACATTAAGGATTTGCGACCTTAGAGTTGTGCCTGTAGAGTCTGTTTTCGTTTTATATGTTATCCGATCCGCCTGTGGATCTTATTACAAACTTTGTCTGTATTTATTATGTTTCGAACTTTGGACGATATGGTTTGTGATAGTTTATATTTACTCCAGGCCTTCCGCTGTGTTGCTCTGTGTTGTAATTGGTTATGATGATATCAATTGTACGTCACGATACTCCCCTCCAGGCCCACCAGAATACACATGGAAATCGGGGTGTGACAATTGGTGACTTCCAGATATCTTCTGATGCAGGTAGTTCCACGTTTCTTTCTTCAAAAGTTTCAGCAATTATGATTAACCAGAACCTTGGATGAGGTAAGTGTGATGTGATCCTTCCAGACTTGGTGAGTACTGACCTTTTCATCATGTTGAAATTATTTGTTCCATAGTCGACGTTGAACCCTGTAATAAGTCCATACATGATTGTAAGAATACACTGATTGATCTGATCAGCTTTTCCAATTTTTGAGGTCAAACACTTGTTCAGCATCTCCATCATTACTTGCCAGAATGAAGGTAGCTTACATCTCTTGAATTCTCCTATTTTGGTAACTTGTTCTTTATATCCAAGCTCTATGAAATGCTTCAACAGCTCATCCTTCTTTGGTGCTTCAATATAACTAGCATTGATCAGAAGTTTTAAACAATCTCTGATTTTTCTTGGTGAGATTGTTACTAAGATACTTCTCCATATATGAGCTTCAATTTCATCTTTACCGGTTTCTTTGAGTGTGTGAACAAGTTGATATAGGATGTGCTCTGGTACCTCCTTGGTCTTCATCATAGCTTGGGTAATTGGACAGTTCAGCAGGAACTCAACTAAAAGTTGGCATCCTTGATCGTAACATGAGTGTTGGACATTCATCATGAGATTGTTGTCTTTGATAGGTAGAAAATTCGTCTTCCTTGATGAAGGTGACATCGTGTTCAACTGCTGGAATGTTGAGGTTGATAGTGTTTGGTGCAGACATGGGATTTGGGGATGAAGTTTGCTTTTCAAAAATCAAAAGGAGATTTAGGGCTTGTAAGTTATGAGGTTGAAGATGAAATCCCTGTTTTGAAATTGGGTATATATAGGGTTTATGGGGATAGATCGTGAATTAGTTAGTATTTAAGTTGGTTTATGATAAGTTAATGGTGATTTAAGTTTATCCGAACCGTTTTTGAACTTTTGATATATCTCCAATATTCCCCATGAAGATGAATTATGATTGGTGAATACTAACGGCCATATGGTATCTTTTAACTCTTGTATGACCCCTTTCTGAGAAAAGGTCTATCTATATTCTTTCTAGAAGCTGGCATCCTTCCCCTTTTTTGAAAAAGCAAAGTTCTTTCTGGTGACATCATCAGAAATGTGTGTAATATTTTGTTTATCAGAATTAATTTTTCATTCATTCACTTTCATCAGAAAGTCGTCCGAATTGTTTCTTCCCCCTCAATAGAGTGCCCTTTTTTGAAGATGAGAGGGAATGAGCGGAGAATTAAAAATAGTACTTACAGATGTTTGTCTGGTGGAACTTCTTGTCCTTTCTTGAAAAGATGTTTTTAAGAAATATTTGAAAAAAAAGAAACAACATGAGGATGTTCTTTACATTTCAAACAAGGTTTTGATTTGAACATATCTGATGGTATTTCCTTCCTTTTAATAGTTTTGATATCAATTTCTGATTTACCAGATTCTGATTTCATTTGAGAAGTAACTGATCAGATTTCCCCAGATTTTACCAGATTTTGATTTGAACAAAAGATGTTTATTAGATCTGCGAAATAACTATTCATATTTTATCAGAAAATAAACAATTATTTATCAGAATCTTTTTCCTTTTATGTATTTAATGATATTCTATCTGATAGTTTTAATTTGCAATTGTTTTGTGATAAAATCTTTTTACTTTTACCCTCCTTATGTTCCCTTCCTTCCTTTTTAAGAAGAATATCATATGTATTTATATAGAATACATACAAGCAGACCAAGAAAAATAAACTAAAACTAATCTAAATTAAAGATAAATTCAATAAAAGCCCAGATATGGGTTTCAAGACCCGTATTGTTAGCAGTTGGCACCAGGTGAGGGTTGTGAAAATTTTCTTGAAATATCATCTCGACTCCAGGATACCTAACTACAACTTCTTTGAAGTCTAGCTGATGTGTGATCACCCTCATTAGAAAACACGGATAGACCAAAAATGGTCTACTAGTGCACAAGTTACTTAGAAAATCTCCCATTAGGTAAGAGAGAAGTTGTATGGAACATTTTGCACTAATGCATGCACAGGTTCCATGAGGTTTTAGGAGATCTCATTTAAGTTCACAATCTTCTTTGAGAAGCATATTTCGAGCTGGGTGACAAGACACTGCCTTGCTTGAATGAAGCCGGCTTGGCAATAGCTCTTGCATGGCCGCCATTCACATGGTATCGCATCTGGTTCAGGGTGGTGTTTATCTCTTGGTGGGTGAAGGTCATCACTTCGTTATCATCATTGAGATGTAAAACCTCTTTGATGACGTATTCATTTTGGAAAATGGGCCTGTCTATCATCCAACTACTGATGGTAGTCAGTCTCCCCTCGTGGAAGATGAGTGTGGCATTAAGCCAAAATGCTTTCAAAATATCTAGATGGATCCATATATGAGTAGTAAGGGCATAGGCTAATGGGTTGTTGAGCAACATGGCCAGGATGATGTTGCACCTCTCCTATGTTGGACCAGTGACATCCATGCGGATCCTCAGGTTATGTCTTGGGTGGTAAGGTAGTGGGAAATGTGTGGATTCAATATGTAACATGGTTAGGGTTTGAAGGATGAACAACTTGTTTTAAGGGCTTTGGAGGAAAGGATGAGGGTGAAAGCGACCGATGAAGTGAAGAAAATCTCTAAGTGGTTGTAACACTACGTATTTTTACGTCCAACTAAATTCCAACACGTGTCCTGATAATCCTCATGTTCCGTATGGTGAAGCAGGAGGGACCAAAGTCGTCGAAACAATAAATTATAACCTTGTATTGAGATTAATGAAGGTTGAGGGACTTAAAATAAAATTTTCGAAAATTTTCATGTTCTGGAAGCCTCTTGCGGACCGCAAGGCTCAAGCCATATGGTCCGCAAGGCCACCAGATTCTGTGGGCGCCTAAGATCCTTACAGATCGTAAGGCATAACCCATACAGTCCGCAAGGACCTGCCAGCGAGTAGAAACATGGCAGAGCCATGTTCTGCCAACTCTTGTCGCCTTGCCACCCTTTCTTGCATTCTTGACACGACCAAGGACACTTGTTAGCACCTACCAACACCTGGCAATCCTCTTGGAGTCCTCCTTAGTCTTTAAGATGAACAAAATATGAGTTGCGACAAACTTACATGCATTCTAAACTCACCAAGTTCATCTAGAGGAGTTCCTGGCCATCTTCAAGCATTCCTATCTGCTCTTAGCATCATCTAGACCTTGTGTAAGTGTTCAAATTTGTGCTAAGTATTTTTCATTAGGATTTTAGCCAAGGTCAAAGTCTTGACGTAGAAACGCCTTGACTTTGATCTAGGACCATGATGGTCTAACCATTGATCGTAACGAAAGTGGCTACGTGATCGCAATAAGGTAGGTGTTAATTCCTCAAGAGGGCATCTCCTGATTACCACGAATTCTTGACCAATTGACAAGTCAAATTAAAAGTCAACAAAAGTCAAACTGGCTATATTTCAAAAAATGCGTAACTAGTTATATGAATGTCATAAAATATTTTTTGATGCATAAACAACCTAAAAATAAGTATTAGAACTTATATAAACTGATTTGACTTGTCAAGTCTCGGTCTAGAGTCGGTTCGCAACCGAAAGTCGTAAAGTTTGACTTCTGTGTTGACTTTCAGTTCTGACCCGATTTAGATGCTTAGACTACTGACCTTAGGTTGTTTTAGGACCATATTATAGTGTAGAATAACCTCTTAAAGTTATACTACATGGTCCCTTTATAATCTGCGTTTTATACAAGTTCCGCTTAATTTGCCTAAACTTTGCAAAAAGGTTCTTTTCGGTATAAATCAAGGTTTTAAACACTAGACACCATACAAATGAGTTATGGATTGATTTGCAAAATTTATTAAGTTATTTTGATGTCAAGAATGTGACCATAACCTGCATTTTTATCAAATACGATTTTTAAAGCGTCAAAAGGACCAAAATGCCCTTTTTGGCATTTTAGGAAGTTTAAACATAATTTCTTCCATGAAATCTTTTATATACTGATGTAATATCATAATTAGGTTATGATGGGATGTTAAAAACAGCCTATAACCTGAGTTGATTCTATAGATTCGTAAAATATCGTTAAATGACTAAACTCCTTTTTACGACAAATTGGTTTTAACTACATTTTTTAGCACAAAATCTTACCTACTCTTGCAACATGTTAAATAATGTATTTTGGTAATTCAAAACTAATCATAACTTCAGTTTACATTAAACATCCAATTAAATGGCATTTATCGACTTTATTGCACTTTCGGCACATAGTATGGTTTAAAACCATAACTATGAGCTAAGACTTGATACCTACTGATTTATAAACTCATTTCCAATATTTTTACAGTAAGACAAGTCCCAAACTCAGATTCCCAATTATGACTTCAAAGCTATGTGTGAAATTACCAAAATGGCCCTACGGGACATAGTTTGGTTTAAAACTATCAAAAACACATAGACTTAATATCCTACTGATATAACATCACAAAATATATGTTTTTACTGAATAATTATGATCTTGACATCAGTCATGTTTAAAACCCTTTATGAGCTTTAAAATGACCAAAATGCCCTTATGTGGCAGAATTCGGATTTAAAATCCTTTCGGACTAATTTATTGATATCCTACTGATATCATAACATATTTTAAACATAAAGGCATGTGAAACTTGTATAAGACTCTTTCGGTTACCCGGTTTCGCTTACACGCTTACAGTTAAGCATACGTAACTAGTTTACGTAATTTAACCAAAAAGGGTTTAACCTTGTCAATTCCCTATCAAAATCCAGAATGTTTTTTGTATACCCATATTAAACAAGTCATAATGCTTGTCAGGTCCAATTAACCTTCTCTTTCGGTCATCGCTTAATCTAGCGTATCGTATTGTATTTATTTTAACGTAAGACTAGCTGGTTCAAGTCTAAGACTTAATTAAGAACCTGTTAGCATTCTAATATGGTTAATAATACCATCACTCCAGACTAAATGCCTCAGCGATAGATTGTGCATGTACTTTCTATCTTGATTTGCGGCGGAGTTGTGACTTCTAAAAACTTAGCTCGGGTAAATACATTTAACTTATTTTCCCTCTATGGGCTTGGGATACGGTAAACTATTACCGCTTGGTCGGGTATGGAAATCATGTTTTATCCAATTGTGATAATTAACTAAAATACATAACCCGGTTTTAATCTGTTTTGTCTGAAACTCAAGCATTGGGGGTGGGCTTGACCGTGTCTGGGATATCCTTGGCTCACTAAAGTGCTAGTGGCCACGACTTAAGCAAGGTGTAGGCATACACCGGTAATTGTTGTTAGCTTTCTGTGTGAAAGTTCAGTAGTGGTGTGTCAGTCGATCATGTCTCGGTTTTTGTACGGGCCCCATATGTAAAAGACGGACATGTAAATATGTATACAAGGTCAATTGTACTGTCCGAAGTTATTTATAAAATGTGCCTAGTGCACCTAAAACCATTTTCGAAAGGATTTTCAAAATGAGTCGGTCGATTATATTTACCAGTGTAAACTGACGTATTTTCAAAAATCGAGTTACAGGTACAAGTACGTAATAGGTCGGGAGCTGCGGGGCAATTATACTAAGGAGTTGCGACCTTGTAGAAGTGCCCGTAGAGTATGTTTTCACTTTGTGTATGTATATATTGAATCCGCCTGTGGATCTTATTACAAGCCATGTATATGTTTGTATATTTGTGTTTCAAACTCTGGACACTCTATGGTTTGTAATAGTTTATATTTTACTCCAAGCCTTCTGCTGTGTTGTTCTGTGTTGTAATTGGTTATGATGATATCAACTGTACGTCACGATACTCCCCACCGGGCCCACCGAAATACACGTGGAAATCGGGGTGTGACAGGTTGGTATCAGAGCCAACGTTTGAGGGAATTCAACACTAGTCTTTAGTGTTTGATCTCAAACGACACAGTAACACATTCCTTAGACTCTCGAGTCTAGGCTATGACCTACGATTGTTCATTACCTCATTTCGATAATATTTTCTGCCTTGTTTGTGTTTTAACTTATTTTTGAAGCAGGACAATGCCGCCTAAGTTTTCACGAGGAGCAAAAGGAAAGGGATTAATGAGGAGGTGATCCTCAAAGCAGGGGCCTTCCAACGCCCCCATTTACAACCCTTACGAAGGATCGGATGACTCTTCGTCACCATGGGAACCCTACCCTCACCCACTACCTCACGAGTACTCACCACCTTCTGACTCACACCATACCCAGCAACCCCAACACTCTAATCACTCTCACCATAGCCACCACTCCCATCACTCTCACTCACATTCCTCTCAAGGATATTATAACACCGGCATACGCCTTCGTTCACCTTCTGTTACTCCTCCCGAGGATTCCCCTGAACCAATGGAGGAAGATTCTGACCCATGAATGCCTTAAACAGGGTCAATGGGGCACCCAATTGAACTGTCTAGTGGTTCAAATTCTTATGCTAGAACACCGCAACACTACCCTAATGATTACGAAGAGAAACGGGAATAATGTGTCTTTTATAACACCCCATCCTACCATAGCACACCTTCATACCATACTCCTCAACCAGAACTACCTCCACCTGAGGAGGTACCAATGCAACAGGTGGAGCTACCGGAACCACCAAGAAGACGTGGGGCGCGCATGTCTGTGCGCCTAGGACCAAGAGTAGGGTCGTTTTCACCAAACCTTTACCCAACTATCCCCGAGGACCCACAAATGGGTGGACCCTCTCACACCTCACCATTTGTGGAACATCTTCCACAACCTGCAGTTGAGCCTTTGCCTCAACCACCATAATCCACTGTTGGGCCATCGACCCAACTACCGCCTCTACCACCATCAGGTTTTGAAACCCAATTCCCTCATATCCAGATTCGTCTGGATATAACCCATTTGTTTCTACTTCTGGTTTGCCTAACTATATTCACCAGGCACCATCACAAGATCCCTACCTTGACGCAGCTGCATTCAACGCTCTTTATCCTAACCCTTATCAGCTCCCATCTCACCAAACTAGTGGATATCCTTATCATGGATACCATCCTTCTGGTGCACCTCAACCCTATGTATACCAACATCCGGGTGCACTGCAGCCATAACCTCCGCCATCACAGCCTCAACCTCAGGCGCCAGTACTTGAGGCTATGCAGGAAACGCTGGAGCAAATAAAGGAATTCCAGCGAAAGACTGAAAAATCAGAGAAGAAGACAAGAAATATTTGAAAAGATTTGTGAGGTTAATAAAAGGAAAAAGGGAAGACTAAACTCTTGTAATTTTGATTATGTAATTTTATTTAATGTAGTCCCTGTGTGGACTTTTCATTTTATTTAATGTAGTCCCTGCATGGACAAGTTCTATTATTTAAAAAGTCCTAATTTCTAGGCATTATTGTAATTGCATTTTCTTATTAATGAAAATTTTGGAGTTATTTAATTATGCATTTTGCTTCATCCGTTATTCAAACGATCGTCTCGATTTTAATTCGACGTTTATGATCTGCAATATGTTCAAAAAGATCCTCTTAATGGTTTCATACCCGCCAAGTGATTAGGTCACATATATTGGAAAAAAGATAGATTGAATTATATGGTACTCTACCATGATAGTTAAGGTTGAGATTTCCGTTCTGTCCAGAGGTAGTGAACTACGTTCTAAGTATTATCCATGCGATGATCATACTATTTAAACACTCATTAGTGGTGTAATACCTGCGGGCCACATTGTAAACATCCATTAGCGATGTGTTACTGATAACACCCATTAGTGATGTACTACCTATAGGTCATATTCCTGTCCATTAGTGACAATGATAGATGTAGTACTACGACTCTCTGTCTCGAGGTAATCGAATTTGTTCAAATCTCGAAGTCGTTTGTGCTATTCTTGTTTTGTCCTTTGTGACAGGCCTTTTGTGCCATAAATAATCACAGCATAAACTTTATCAAATTACATGGTTTAATTACACCATGCTATACAAGTCATCAAGCGTGTATGACTAATTAAAACTCATACTATTATTATAGCTTCATCGGACAAGATGGCAGATTCTAATGAAGTGAATAGCCAAAGGAAGGATGATGACGCGAATGAGAACATCGTTAGAACTAAAGGAGATCTTCAGGCACTAGTTGCCACAGAAGACGATAAAGCGATAAAGAATCACGCTGAAAAGCAGTTAGAGTCGAGTGCTTCGCACTCTAAACATTCGTCAAGATACACCTCCAAGCATACCACCAAACAATTCTCAAAGCCTCCTTCAGAAAAGAAGGAACACTCGGAGCACTCCTCGAATGTGAGGAGAGAGAGGGAGGAATACCAAAAAAAGACTAAATTCTCGAAAGAAGGTTGCTCGTATAAGTACTTTGTGTCTTGCAAACCGCGAGACTTTACTGGAGAGAAAGGAGCAGTAGAAACTCTGAGATGGTTGGATGAGATTGAGACAGTTGTAGAAATTAGTGGATGTGCTGAGAAGGATGTAGTGAAGTATGTTGCACAGTCATTCAAATGTGATGCTCTTATATGGTGGAAGTCAATGATTCAATCATCTAGGAAGGTTTATTTGTATAATTTGAGTTGGGAAAAATTTGTAGATTTGATTAAGGAAACCTACTGTCCACCTCACGAGGTGGAAAAGATTGAAACAAATTTTCTGGGGTTACAGATGAAGAATTTAGATTGTAGGAAGTATTTTTCTGACTACAATTCCATGTCAAGATTGGTACCTTACATGATCACCCCTGAATCTAAACGCATCGCGCGTTTCATTGGTGGATTGGAACCAGAAATTAAAGGGAATGTCAGGGCTTCAAGGCCAGAGACTTTCAGATCTATAGTAGAGCTAGCTTTGACACTTACTCAGGACCTGAAAAGGCATCGGTCCATAAAGTCTGAAGCAGAGGGGAAGAGAAAGAGAGAGGATGACCGAAATCACCGGTCGAACAAAAACCGAAGGTTTGGATCCAACAGGAATCATCAGAGGTCTGATGATAGACCCATGTGTAAGAAATACAACATACGACACTTTGGATCGTGTCGGGATGACTCTCAGTCCAAACCCTTTGGTATTTGTAAGAAGATGGGGCACAAGGCCCTAGATTGCAAGGATTTAAAGGAAGCCACATGTTACAACTGTGGTGAAAAATGGCACATCAAACCCAACTGCCCAAAGTACAAGAAAGAAGATGCTGCTAAAGACGAGGGAACGAAGAAATGAAAAGCCCGTGCCTTTCAAATGAGCGCGAAGGAAGCTGTTAAGGATGACAACGTGATAACGGGTACGTTTCTTATTAATGATGTTTATGCTAGAGTTCTTTTTGATTCAGGGGCCGATAAATCTTTTGTAGATCATAAGTTTAGTGCCTTACTAAATCTGCCCATAAGAACTCTAGACATAACTTATGATGTAGAACTCGCTGATGGAACAATAGAAACTGCTTCTACAATTCTAGATGGATGTTTTATATCCATTAAGAATCATTCCATTCATGTTTCGCTTTTGCCAATGAAATTGGCCGGATTTGATGTGTTCTTGGTATGGATTGGTTGTCTAGTAACCAAGCCCATATAGCCTGCAACAAGAAACTCATTGAAATCAAATCCCCAACC
This sequence comes from Scalesia atractyloides, assembly GCA_947069175.1. NCBI lineage: Eukaryota > Viridiplantae > Streptophyta > Magnoliopsida > Asterales > Asteraceae > Scalesia > Scalesia atractyloides. The sequence continues at coordinate 22,190,729 of CAMTDV010000004.1, forward strand.
GGTGATGTGCTTACTATACAAGGAGATTCACACTACGGATTACCAGAGAAAACTTCATTACTTAAAGCATCGAAGTGTGTGAAGAAGAATTGTATCATCTACATGGCACAAGTAACTATTGACGCACCGAAGCCGAAAATTGAAGATTCGCCCATCATTTCAGAGTTTTCAGGCTTCTTTCCCGAAGACTTGCCTGGTTTACCTCCGGACAGGCAAGTGGAATTTAGAATTGATAGTATACCCGGAGCAGCTCCTGTCGCAAGAGCTCCGTATCGTTTAGCACCAACAGAAATGAAGGAATTAAAGACACAACTTGAAGAACTTCTAGAGAAGGGTTTTATTCAACCAAGCTCTTCGCTTTGGAGAGTTCCAATTTTTTTGTGAACAAGAAGGATGGTTCAATGCGAATGTGCATTGATTACTGTGAGTTGAACAAGTTAACCATCAAGAATCGATACCCATTACCCAAAATCGATGATCTATTCGATCAACTCCAATGAGCAAGCTACTTCTCAAAGATTGACTTGAGATCTGGATATCACCAACTCAAGGTTCGAACAGAAGATGTTCCGAAGACGGCCTTTAGAACAAGGTATGGACACTATAAGTTCTTAGTGATGCCTATTGGGGACACGAATGCACCTGCAGCCTTTGTGGATTTGATGAATAGGGTTTGCAAACCATATTTGAATAAGTCTTACATTGTCTTCATAGACGAGATACTTATCTATTCTCGTAGTCAAGCTGACCATGAGAAACATTTGAGGTGCATACTGGAATTGTTAAGACAAGAAAAGCTTTATGCAAAGTTTTCAAAATGTGAATTTTGGTTACGTGAAGTCCAGTTCCTAGGACATGTTGTCAGTGAACATGGAATCCAAGTAGATCCTGCGAAGATTGAAGCTATCATGAACTGGCAAGCGCCTAAGACACCGTCTGAAATTCATAGCTTCTTGGCTTTAGCAGGTTACTACAGAAGATTTATTGAGAATTTCTCAAGGATAGCTACTCCATTAACTACTTTGACCCGCAAGGATTTTAAGTTCAATTGGGGTCCGAAACAGCAGGATGCTTTTGAAGTTTTGAAGCAAAGGTTGAGCAACGCTCCCGTACTAGCTTTACCTGAAGGAATTGAAGACTTTGTGGTCTATTGTGATGCATCGCACACAGGCATGGGATGTGTGCTCATGCAAAGAGGAAAAGTGATCGCTTATGCTTCAAGACAACTAAAGGTGCATGAAAGAAAATACACCACGCACGATTTGGAATTAGGCGCCATGGAGTTTGCACTCAAACTATGGAGACACTATTTGTACGGGACAAAGTGTATTATGCATTGATCATAAAAGTCTCCAGCATTTATTCAACCAGAAGGACTTAAATATGCGACAGCGTCTGTTGATGGAGACGCTCACTGATTATGACTGCGAGATCCATTATCATCCAGGCAAGGCAAATGTGGTTGCCGATGCCTTAAGTCGCAAAGAAAGGGTTAAACCCATTCGGATTAACGCCAAAAGAATGGAGGTAAGGAATAACTTGAACGAAAAGATCTTAGATGCATAGAAGCAAGCCTTATTAGAGGCAAATCTTCCAAGTGAAGAGTTGGGCAAAACTGTTGAACAATAAACAACTAGAAGTGATGGAATCCGTAGCCTTAATGGACGAGTTTGGATTCTAGTTTTTGGAGGACTTAGAGAATTGGTTCTCCAAGAAGCACACAGTTCTAGATACTCTGTTCACCCGGGAGGTGACAAAATGTATAAGGATCTAAAACCCAATATTGGTGGATGGGTTTAAAGAAAGATATAGCTATTTATGTAGCAAAGTGCCTGACATGTTCACAAGTTAAGGCTGAACACCAAAAGTCGTCAGGACTACTGCAACAAATGGAAATTCCTACTTGGAAGTGGGAATGTGTAACTATGGATTTTATCACCAAGTTACCCAAAACCAATCACGGAAACGATACCGTTTGGGTTATCGTGGACAGGTTGACTAAGTCTGCCCACTTTCTACCTGTCAAGGAAACTTTCAGCTCTAACAAGCTGGCAAAGCTGTACGTGGACGAGATTGTATTTCTACATGGTGTGTCGGTATCCATTGTGTCGGATAGGGACACAAGGTACACCTCTCACTTTTGGAAAAGCTTTCAGCAAGCTTTGGGCACATGATTGAACTTCAGAACGGCCTATTATCCGCAAACAGGTGGGCAAAGGGAACGCACGATACAAACATTGGAGGATATGTTACGTGCATGCGTGATTGATTTAGGTGGTAGCTAGGATAGTCACTTACCTTTAATAGAATTCACCTACAATAACAGCTACCACACGAGTATAAAAGTTGCACCGTTGGAAGCATTATACGGAAGGAAATGTAGGACGCCCGTTTGTTGGGCAGAAGTTGGAAAAGCTCAACTAACAGGACCAGAGATTGTCATGGAGACGACTGATAAAATTCTGCAGATTTGAGATCGTCTCAAGGCTGCCAGGGATCAGCAGAAAAGCTACACAGATAAGAGGCGTAAACCTCTTCAGTTCCAGGTAGGGGACAAGGTATTATTAAAAGTGTCGCCTTGGAAAGGCGTTATGCGTTTTGGTAAGAAAGGCAAGTTGTGCCCAAGGTATATTGGACCGTTTGAGATTATCGAACGTATTTGATCCGTAGCATATAAGCTCAAGCTACCTGAAAGATTCAGCGGAATTCATGATGTATTTCACATTTCAAATCTGAAGAAATGTTTGGCTGACGAATCACTGGCTATGCCACATGATTAGGGCCGCAAACGAACCGAACGAACATGAACATGGCCTCGTTCGTGTTCGTTTGTTAAGGATTTCATGTGTTCACGAACACTTACCGAACGAGATTTTTTGTTCGTGTTCATTTGTTAAGGAAATGAACTTGTTCGTGTCTGTTTGTGTTCGTTTGTTAATTTAGGTACCGAACACAAACGAACGTTCATGAACGCACATGGACGCAAACGAACAAAAACAAACGTTAATGAACATAAACAAACACAAACGAACATATATTTACTTTCGAAGATGATCATAAAAAAAACACTAACTAGATCCACCCAAAATAGACCAAGCTAATTATCCAAACTTGAGTAGCTTAACATATAATTTTTATAAGCATAACTAACACAAAGTAGTGTCTCAAAAACTTCATCTTAAACTTCAAGTCTCAATTTAATCCACCAAAACAACCTTGAAATCGTCTATAACCAAAATAAACTTGAATTCGTCCAACCATCATCAAGTAAGCTCAACACGTATAACGTCTTCATCTTCCTACAACCGTTAATAAGTATATTTCTTAAGAAGAAAACATATATAAAAGATGAAATAGTAGAAATATTACCTTCATTTTCTTTTTTTTCAACCCATAGTAATGGCGATACCAATCGGCTCCACAAATCAACATATCTACCGTCTTAGTTCCTAAACAGGAACGATGCGGGTCAATAACTCTCCCACCAGCACTAAAGGTTGATTCCGAAGCAACGGTGGTGACTGGAATGGCTAAGATATCAGCAACCATTTTTGATAAAATTTTGTACATGAACTGGTTCTCTTTCCACCACCCCAAAGCATTAAAATACACACCTTGCTCGTAAATATACACTCCTTCATCCAAATAAGTAGCTAATTCTGACTTCACACTTTCAACACAATCAATAGTTTTAATATGTTGAGCATACTTAGCACTACCAGTTTTGATACCTTTACCAAATATAGAAGTCAAAGAACTGGAACCACTTCCGCTCTCAACATTTACATTTCTGGATGACCCAACATGAGAACCAACACCAGGCTCTTTATAAGCATTGACATACTCTTTAAACAAATCATCCAAATTTTTTTTAACCAACTCCTTCTCTTTCTTGGCCTTTTTCCTCGGGATAAATTTCTTTAAAAGCAAAGTCAATTAACTTCATCTTGTATCTTGGATCCATAACAGCACCAATTGAAATCAGCAAATTACAAGAACCCCAATATTTGTCAAAAAAAAATTTCATCTCTTCAGCCATACCTTTCATGCAGTCATTATCATTTAAAGCTACACCATCCAGTGCTTCTTTTATCCCATATAACTCACTAAGAAATAGATTGGATGTTGGGTACTCAGAGCCTACAACATACAAAAGAAATAGTTTACAATGAATAAACATAACTTTTTTAATAGAATCACAAAAAAAGATTAGTAATACCTGAAATTATTTTTGTTTCCACACTGAAAAGTGCCAAGAATAAACAAACATCTTCAACTTTTTTCCAATCATCATCACTAGGCAAAGTATTGTATGTAGGTTCTCAGTCAGCATATCTCACAGATACTTCTTTAAACTCTAAGGCTGTAGACAACATATCATACGTGGCATTCCACCGAGTACTAACGTCTATGATTAGATGCTTCTTTGACATTTGTAATTGCTTAGAAAGCTCAAAAAACAAATGCAATCGACCCGGAGAAGCAGTGACGTGTTTAACACTCTCACGAACATTATGAATTATGGCTTTAATTTCTACTAAACCATCTTGAACTAACAAGTTAAGAATATGCGCACAACATCGCACATGAAACAATTGCCCATCAATTGCAAGCTTGATTTTGAGATATAAGTTTTCCATTAAGTTCTTTGCCACCACATCATTAGTTCTAGCATTGTCAACCGTCAAAGAAGCTACTTTCATCTCTATATTCCACTCTTTCAAACACTTGAACAAACAATCATATATATGAATTCCGGTATAGGGTGGAGGTACATCAACAAAGTTCAATATGAATTTATGTAGCTGGAACTCTGAGTCTACAAAGTGACATGTCACGACCATGTAATGAATAATTTGAACAGATGTCCACATATCAGTTGTAATGCTAACACGATTAACTGTATTTAGTATCTTTTGAATTCTTTTTCTACCAATTTCATAACTAGAAAAACAATCTTGCTTAGCTGTTGTACGAGAGATCTTGATAAATGTCGGGTTTGCTTCCTTCATCACAACATTAAAGATTTCATACTCAACAAAGTTGAATGGTATCTCATGAATCTTAATCATATGAGCAATAACTTCCCTCATTCTAGCATTATCAAACTTCCAATTTTGAACCGTTGACGAAGAAACAGATTTTCCATGCAGAACCTTCAACTTCAACTGACCTTTATCCACAGCTTTTAATTTAGGGCAATATTGATCAATGTGCCTCTTCATTGGTGTGGTTGTTCCATCTTGATATTTCTTGACTTTCTCCCCACAATGGATGCACTCGTGTATTGAAGTTCCATTTTTCAATGTTATCTCACGAAAGTGTTCCCAAACACTAGAAGTGTGGTTTCTTCTCTTTTTAGTGAATGGTTCTGGTTCATTGTTGGCGGCATTTGCTTGTTCTACACCAGCCGTTGTAGCATGCACAGCTTCATTGTCTTCTTCATCAACAATAACAACATCTGGATTATTTTCCATTGTTGGGGTATCGGCGCTTGACTGGAATTCTGAAGATCCGAATGGTGAATGGAGTTCTAAATATGGATCTTCATCAGAGAAGAATGGACTGCTAGAGGAGACATTAGACATCTGCACCAATAAGCAATATAATCATATTTCATGCGTTTAAAACAGTTAACGAGTCGGTGTGTGGTGCTGGACATTGTACGCTATTTGCCTAAGGTGTCACAAAACAGAGCACTAAACATAACCGTTAATGACCTCATAATATAACACTCCATATCAAAAACCTAATAAAATACCAATAACAACTCATAATTTAATACATAAGAACGATAATGTGACAAAGAAGCTATTTCTATAAATGCATCAACTATTTAATCTATTTCTATAACTTAACTTGAATGGAAATCATTTGACAAAGAACCTTACATGAGTGGGATCGGTGTTGAACGATGGTGATTGACAGAGGAACGACGGAGGGAACGGAGGAGAGAGTGGCACTTGGTCGATGGCTGAGAAAATGGGATCCAGAATCTGGAACAGCGCTGATAATTCTTAGGGTTTTTTGTACTTTCAAACTTTCAATTGTATATTCTGGTGGACCTTAGGTGATAATGAAATATCTAACAAATAACCAATAAAATATAATATAATATACGTTGGGTAATAAAATATAATATATATATATATATATATATATATATATATATATATATATATATATTCCTATACACAAACGAACACGAACATACAAACGAACATAAACAAACGAACACAAACGAACGTAAACGAACACGTTACCGAACGTTCACGAACACAAATGAACGAACACGGCCTTTGTTCATGTTCGTTCATTTAACTAAACGAACGAAATTTTTTGTTCGTGTTCGTTCATTTATTAAACAAACGAACACAAACCAACTTCCAGCGGAACGGTTCATGAACTGTTCGCTGAAAGTTCAGTTCGTTTGCAGCCCTACACATGATGACGTGCAGATTGATGAGAACCTACGATTCATCGAGAAGCCTGTGGCAATTGAAGATCGACAAATCAAGAAGCTTCGTAAGAAGCACGTGCCGCTTGTGAAAGAGAGATGGGATGCTCTTCGAGGTCCCGAATATACATGGGAAGTCGCGTATGTTATGCGGCAAAAGTACCCATATTTGTTTAATTAAAAATCTCGGGGTCGAGATTTATTTTAAGGGGGTGAAGATGTAACACTACGTGTTTTTACGTCTAATTAAATTCCGACACGTGTCCCGGTAATCCTCGTGTTCCGTATGGTGAAGCAGGAGGGACCAAAGTCGTTGAAACAATAAATTATAACCTTGTATTGAGATTACTGAAAGTTGAGGGACTTAAAATAATAATTTGGCAATTTTTCATGTTCTGGAAGCCTCTTGCGGACCGCAAGTCTCAAGCCATACTGTCCGCAAGGCCACCAGATTATGTGGGTGCCTAAGGTCCTTACGAACTGTAAGGCATAACCCATACGATCCGTAAGGACCTGCCAGCGAGCAGAAACATGGCAAAGCCATGTTCTGCCACCTCTTGTCGCCTTGCCACCCTTTCTTGCATGCTTGACACGACCAAGGACACTTGTTAGCACCTACCAACACCTGGAAATCCTCCTGAAGTCCTCCTTAGTCTTTAAGATGAACAAAATATGAGTTGCAACAAACTTACATGCATTCTAAACTCACCAAGTTCATCTAGAGGAGTTCCTGGCCATCTTCAAGCATTCCTATCTGCTCTTAGCATTATCTGGACCTTGTGTAAGTGTTCAAATTCGTGCTAAGTCTTTTTCATTAGGATTTTAGCCAAGGTTAAAGTCTTGACGTAAAAACGCCTTGACTTTGATCTAGGACCATGATGGTCCAGCCATTGATCGTAACGAAAGTGGCTACTTGATCGCAATAAGGTAGGTGTTAATTCCTCAAGAGGGCATCTCCTTATTACCACGAATGCTTGACCAATTGACAAGTCAAAGTAAAAGTCAACAAAAGTCAAACTGGCTAGATTTCAATAAATGCATAACTAGTTATATGAATGTTATAAAATAGGTTTTGATGCATAAACAACCTAAAAATAAGTATTAGAACTTATATAAACTGATTTGACTCGTCAAGTCTCAGTCTAGAGTCGGTTCGCAACCGAAAGTCGTAAAGTTTGACTTCTGCTTTGACTTTTAGTTCTGACCCGATTTAGATGCTTAGACTACTGACCTTAGGTTGTTTTAGGACCATATTATAGTGTAGAATAACCTTAAAGTTATACTACATGGTCCCTTTATAATCTGCGTTTTATACAAGTTCCGGTTAATTTGCCTAAACTTTGCAAAAAGGTTCTTTAGGTATAAATCAAGGTTTTAAACACTAGACACTATTCAAATGAGTTATGGATTGATTTTCAAAATTTATTAAGTTATTTTGATGTCAAGAATGTGACCATACAAATGAGTTCCTGGCCATCTTCAAGCATTCCTATCTGCTCTTAGCATCATCTGGACCTTGTGTAAGTGTTCAAATTCGTGCTAAGTCTTTTTCATTAGGATTTTAGCCAAGGTCAAAGTCTTGACCTAAAAACACCTTTACTTTGATATAGGACCATGATGGTCCAGCCATTGATCGTAACGAAAGTGGCTACGTGATCGTAATAAGGTAGGTGTTAATCCCTCAAGAGGGCATCTCCTGATTACCACGAATTCTTGACCAATAGACAAGTGAAAGTAAAAGTCAACAGAAGTCAAACTGGTCAGATTTCAAAAAATGCATAACTAGTTATATGAATGTTATAAAATATGTTTTGATGCATAAACAACCTAAAAATAAGTATTAGAACTTATATAAACTGATTTGACTCTTCAAGTCTCGGTCTAGAGTCGGTTTGCAACCGAAAGTCGTAAAATTTGACTTCTGCTTTGACTTTTAGTTCTAACCCGATTAAGATGCTTAGACTACTGACCTTAGGTTGTTTTAGGACCATATTATAGTGTAGAATAACCTCTTAAAGCTATACTACATGGCCCTTTTATAATCTGTGTTTTATACAAGTTCCGCTTAATTTGCCTAAACTTTACAAAAAGGTCCTTTTCGGTATAAATCAAGGTTTTAAACACTAAACACCATAAACTGTATTTTTATCAAATATGATTTTTAAAGCGTCAAAAGGACCAAAATGCCCTTTTTGGCATTTTAGGAAGTTTAAACATAATTTCTTCCACGAAATCTTTTATATACTAATGTAATATCATAAGTAGGTTATGTTGGGATGTTAAAACAGCTTATAACCTTAGTTGATGCTATAGATTCGTAAAATGCCGTTAAATGACTAAACTACCCTTTTACGACAAATTAATTTTAACTAGATTTTTAGCACAAAATCTTATACCTGCTGTTGTAACATGTTAAATAATATATTTTGGTAATTCAAAACTAATCATAACCTCAGTTTACATTAAACATCGAATTAAACGGCATTTATCGACTTTATTGCACTTTCGGCACATAGTATGGTTTAAAACCATAACTATGAGCTAAGACGTGATACCTACTGATTTATAAACTCATCTCCAATATTTTTACACTAAGTACAAGTCCCAAACAAAGATTCCCAATTATGACTTCAAAGCTATGTGTGAAATTACCAAAATGGCCCTACGGGACATAGTTTGGTTTAAAACTATAAAAAATACATAGACTTAATATCATACTGATATAACATCACAAAATATATGTTTTTACTGAATAATTATGATCTTGAGATCAGTAATGTTTTAAAAACCTTTATGAGCTTTAAAATGACCAAAATGCCCTTATGTGGCAGAACTCGGATTTAAAATCCTTTCGGACCAATTTATTGATATCCTACTGGTATCATACATATTTTAAACATAAAGGCATGTGAAACTTGTATAAGACTCTTTCGGTTACCCGGTTTCGCTTACATGCTTACAGTTAAGCATACGTAACTAGTTTATGTAATTTAACCACAACGGGTTTAACCTTGTCAATTCCCTATCAAAATCCAGAATGTTATTTGTATACCCATATTATACAAGTCTTAATACTTGTCGGGTTCAATTAACCTTCTATTCTGGTCATCGCTTAATCTAGCGTATCGTACCGTATTTATTTTAACGTAAGACTAGCCGGTTCAAGTCTAAGACTTAATTAAGAACCCGTTAGCATTCTAATATGGTTAATAGTACCATCACTCCAGACTAAACGCCTCCGCGGTAGATTGTGCATGTACTTGCTATCTTGATATGCGGCTGAGTTGTGACTACTGAAGACTTAGCTCAGGTAAATACATTTAACTTATTTTCCCAATACGGGCTTGGGATACGTAAACTATTACCGTTTGGTTGGGGTATGGAAATCATGTTTTATCCAATTGTGATAATTAACTAAAATACATAACCCGGTTTTATTATGTTTTTTTTCTGAAACTCAAACATTGGGGGTGGGCTTGACTGTGTCTGGGATATCCTTGGCTCACTAAAGTGCTAGTGGCCACGACTTAAGCAAGGTGTAGACATACCCAAGTAATTGCTGTTATTAATTAGTGTCTGCTTTCTGTGTGAAAGTTCAATAGTGGTGTGTTAGTCGAACATGTCTCGGTTTCTGTACTGGGCCCCATATGTAAAAGACGAACATGTAAATCTGTATACAAGGTCAATTGTACTGTCCCAAGTTATTTATAAAATGTGCCTAGTGCACCTAAAACCATTTTCGAAAGGCTTTTCAAAATGAGTCGGTTGATTGTATTTACCAGTGTAAACTGACGTATTTTCAAAGATCAAGTTACAGGTACAAGTACGTGATAGGCCGGGAGCTGCGGGGCAATTATACTAAGGAGTTGCGACCTTGTAGAAGTGTCTGTAGAGTCTGTTTTCACTTTGTGTATGTATATTTTCGATCCGCATGTGGATCTTATTACAAGCCATGTATATGTTTGTATATTTGTGTTTCAAACTCCGGACACTCTATGGTTTGTAATAGTTTATATTTTACTCCAAGCCTTCCGCTGTGTTGCTCTGTGTTGTAATTGGTTATGATGATATCAACTGTACGTCATGATACTCCCCACCAGGCCCACCAGAATACACGTGGAAATCGGGGTGTGACAGTGGTAGTTATTTATAAGTGAAAGTGCAACTGTTCCATAAATGGTTTACCCACTTAGATTTTCTATCCCGTTTTTCTTTAAAATTAAGATCTGTTGTATAAGGTATAAAAGAATGCTGTGAGATGGATTTTCTTTTCATTTATGATTTAGGCGGCTAAGTTCTACGAAATCCTATCATTATTTGTCCAGGTGCCACATATTTCTATCCATGTATTAATGAGTAAGCAATGAATGTTAAGAGAGAGTGAATGCATGCATTAAATTTTTGACCAAATTTTTAAATTACGACGTAATCAACCCTAAGTAGAAGAGATTTTTTTGTTTAAGGAAATTAAACTAAAACCTTAAAGTATAAGAAGAAAATTTAAAAAAATAAGGAAAACAAAATGATGTACATGATTGTGTTGATTGTGTATATGTATGAAGTGTGCATGTAAATGAGATGGAAAATTTTGAACTTTATTAGATATTTTGTTGACTTGGTCAAAATCTGATAAATTCCTAGATTTTTTGATAAAAATTATGAAGTTTCTGATGAGACAACATAAATTTCATAGAATTTTGATAAACTCTTATAGCATCAAAATTTTATTCATTTAGTGACAAAATGTTTTGTGGTGTTTCTTCATACCTCATGTTGACCATACCCAGCTTACTGACCTAAAAGTTATGTCTCTTTTCATCAAGAGGTTTAGTGAAAATGTCAGCAATTTGACTTTCTTTTGGAACAAAGTACATTTCAACATTAAATTTTTCCACGTGATCTTTTATGAAGTGATATCTGACATCAATGTGTTTTGTTCATGAGTGATGCACTGGATTTGATGTTATTGCAATTGCACTCTTTGAATCATACTGTGACATCCCGGTTTTTCAGATATCTTAAACGCACTACTTCACGGTTATTTGTTCCTACGTTAAATTGATTCGGAGACTTAAATTGCACGCTCGAAATAATTATGATAATTTCGTGTACTTGTCAAATGAATTACGTGCTACGTATTAAACATTTATAAGTTGGTGAGTTATTATGTGATGTTTCGATTTCGTGATTTGTTTTAGTTATAAAATATATATAGTAAATATATAGACGAATCGAACCGAACCGCAACACGAGCCGGCCTCATTTCCTTGCGACTCAAGGAGTTAACCAAACTTGGGGATCAAGTTTTAACCCAAACCGCCCCACCCGAACCCCCCTTGCGGCCGCGAGCACCCCAAACCGTAAACCCTTCCCTTTCCCTTATCTCTTGCGCTATATATACACACACATGCATGTACATTGCTTCACAAACAAAACACACAAACCCTAATAGCTAAACAGCCGACGGCAGCCTACTCCTTCTCTTTTCTCTCGGTCGCGACAGCAGCTTGTCCCTTTCTTCCTCTCGGTCGCAAGTCTCGCCAACATCCGAATCGGTCCCATCTAGTTCTCGGCTCATTGATCCTATTGTTAAGGTTAGAATTTTATGTTATTTCGCTAATCATACAAGGATTATGAATTATGGATCGTGTGTGTATGGAATGGTAGAAAGTATTAGGATGATAATCGATTGATTAGGCTAGTTTGCAAGTATGATGATTAGCGGAATTAAGAAACGTTAGGCTGCGTTTTGTTTGATAAAAAAACTATATGTCATGATTAGGGTTTGCATGGGTATGATATATGATGATATATGATTGGAAATTCTGTTCTGGATCGCTTACATTTAACGTATCAATTGTTTAAACGGATTAGAATTCAATAAAATGCTGAAATCAGGATGCTGAATGGTGTTTACAGCCAACTTCAACTGGCTGTAACTTGGTTATTATTTATCGAAAAACGGATTTTCTGAAGTCTGAAACGTAGAGTTTTGAAAAACGCTTCTAATGGAGCCGGATTCATATTTTTCTGAAGTCGTTTGATGTTTTTAAGCGGCCAATTAAGTTCAGTAACTGAAGCTGTGAAAATATGAAAATTTGTTAGTTGTTTATCAAGTCGGATTTAATAATCTGTAGAGAGTCGAATCATGAAGTTTGTACAGCAACTAGATATGGAAATTTCCGGGAAACTCCCACTGGAATTTTGTCAATTGGACGAACGGTAATTTTTAAATAAATTCTTCCGTGGACTGCAGTCAGAAAGTGACGAATCTGACTGCAGTCTAGTATATTAATATTTATGAATAATTGGTAAAGTGTTAGGACTTGAAAATTTTATATAAAATTCTACAGTATAGTTGTCACCTTCTGTAAAATAATTGGAATTTTTGGAAAGTTGGAACTATTTTATAAAAATCCTCGAAAACAGCCGAATTATGAGTATATAAGCTGAAACTTGATAACTTGCGAATGTGTGCACCAAAGTGTTGCATGGATTGGATTGTGTTCATGATAAATTGTTTTGATCACTATGTTAATATGAGGATACTTGCATGCATGTTTTAGTGTTAGGATTTGTGATTGTGTGTACCGCTTTGTGCGTTAATTATGTGTAGAATTTGTATTGGTGTGTTCACACACTAACTTGAAATCAATTGACTTGTTAGGACGCAATTAGCGGTCCCATCATTTGCAACTTCTGTGTTACACTAACCGAGCAACTAAAGGTGAGTTCACGGCCCCTAATTTTATCCGGTTTTAAACAACAGGGGGAGAAACATGTATACACTCTACAACTCTATCTCTTTACGTTATACGAAATTAACGTCATTTAACTATTCGGTAACTAAGTTAATGTTAATGTACGTTATGGTCACTAAGCAGCTATATCACACAAGTCCTCGACAATCTCTCGGATCGTTAGTATTGGGTTTAAATAGCGGGGAAATTATAAGTAGTACTACTGGGCCCGACAAGCCCCATCCGAGCTAGTCGCGCTAGCCGACCGGGTATGGTCAACGGGTGAATAATTTGGCGTAACTTCGCCATGGTCAGTGATAGGCCTGGCAACACGGAGGCACAACAGTCAGCTTCGATCGCGAACACTTACGTGACATAACTTTAGGCTAGCTACCTATATATATATTAACATTGAACTTAATTACGAATCAACAATATTATCCCGGGTTAGGGATAATGGAACCAACAACGTTATTATTCCAGGTTAGGAATAATGGGACATCTTTATTATTCCGGGTAAGGAATAATGGAACCATCATTATTATTCCGGGTAAGGAATAATGGAACTATCAGTATTATTCCGGGTTGGGAATAATGAAACTAAATCGTTATCCCGGGTTAGGGATAACGGGGGAAACAAACTTATAACCGAACAAACGAATTTATGAAAACCTGTGAACTCACTCTTCTTTAATGTTGACACTTGTTTCTTTACATGTTTCTCAGGACGCTAGGAGCTCTAGGTGCACTCACTTGCATTGATCAAGACATCTTTTATCGAGTCTCATTTACAAACATTGTTTTGGGTTTTTCTTTAGTTTTGGCGTTTGTGTTGGCGCCCGTTCCTCTACTTTATTTTTATGCTTCCGCTCAACTTTAAAAACTAATGCTTCCGCTAAACATTGAAAACTAACTAAGACAATATAAAATCTACTATGAATGGTTAAACAAATGATTTTGGAAAACGTATTATCAAATCATATAGAGTCGTTCGACGTACGAGTGTCTCAGATTCTGGTTTGTTCACACGCCTCGCGGTAAAACTCCGCAAGTGGAAATTGAGGGTGTGACACATACAATATGAGAATTTTTGTCAGATTTACTCCATAGTCCCTCAACTGAGTTTGCATCCAAAAAACTTGGGAACAACAACTTGCTGCTACTACATATTCTGATTCAGTTGTTGATGTGGATACACAGTTCTGGTTCTTACTTGCCCAACAGACTAATTTGTCTCCTAACATTTACAGGCACCAGATGTGTTCTTTCTATCAAGTTCGCATCGTGCATGACCTACATCTGTATATGCTATCAATTCTAAACTTGTATCTTTAGGATACCACAAACCAAGATCTAAGGTCCTTTTAGATATTTTAAAAACTCTTTTTACTGCTTTTAAGTGGGACACTTTAGGATTGCATTGATATCTTGCCAGAAAACAAGTGGAAAACATTATATCTGGCGTACTGGTAGTTAAGTGTAGCAATGATCCTATCATCCCCCTATAAGTTTTAATATCAACACTTTTACCATACGTATCAGAATCAAGTTTGTTTCCAGTGGCCATGGAAGTTTTTGAAGTTGAGGAATTTTCAAGTGAGTATTTGACATATTTTGCTTGGCTCAGAAATATGCCATCACTTTGTTGTTTTACTTGTAATCCTAAGAAAAACCTTAACTCACCCATCATACTCATTTCAACATGGCTAGTCATTAATTTTTCAAACTTTTTTTGCAAAATTAGGGATTGGTTTATTCAAATATAATGTCATCAACATAAATTTGAACCAATAAAGTATCCCCATTATGAGTTTTGAGAAATAGAGTTGTATCAATAGTACCTTTGGTGAAGCTAGAATTGATTAAGAAGTTTGAGAGAGTTTCATACCATGCTTTTAGAGCTTTCTTCAACCCATATAAGGCTTTGTTTAGTTTGTAAACATGTTTTAGAAATTTGGGGTCAACAAAGCCTTAAGGTTGTTGCACATATACTTCTTCCTCAATCTTAGCATTCAAAAATGTTGATTTTACATCCATCTGATAAACTTTGAAATCTTCAGATGCTGCATAAGCAAGGAATATTCTTACTACTTCCAATCTGTTAACTGGTGCAAAAGTCTCATTGAAGGGGTCTGGTCCTAAAAACCTTGCGCCAGAGCAGGGGGCCATACCATTATTATGTTTCGAGAATCAGCCAAGACAAAGTCTTGCGCTTCTCACGTAAAACTAGTTGAACAAGATTTTGAAAAAACAACAATCTGTTACCATGCGCCGGGGCACTGTGAAGATTAACATTCATTTAATAGCCTTGCGCGGGCTCGCAAAAGGGAACAGTTAAGCTTGAAGTTAATCAAGTTCTCAAGAACCAGATACACTTACACGTAGGGAACTGAAGATTAAACAAAAGGAATCTTTTCCGTTACAACAGAATTGACACATGGCAACAGATCAAGGCTCTACAGCTGTAGACATTTTAGAAGCATTAAATGATCATCATGCAAGGCCTCATTCGGTTACAACTGAATATGACGTGGCAACATCTTGAACACTCATTTAAATTCACGATGATGGCATTACCAACGATAGATCCAGATCAAGTCACTTTCCACGTGGCAATTCCCCAGCCGTAGATCTGCTTGCAATCTGTGTGCCTTAACGGCGAAATAACTAACAACTGGCAGTAAAAGATTCCGTTAACTCACCTAATCCCATTTTGCTGACCAAAATATCTAGCTGTAAATACGAGGCTTAAGGTACAAGTTATCTCATTCACTTTCACTTACTTTCACTCTCTACTACTTATCATTTTCTGATCACTATACTTATTCTCACACCGGAGGGTGGTCACGTAGAGAACCCCCATTCTCCCGGTGGCGAGGCTAACAATGCTTCTGTTTTGCAGTGATCTTCCGGCGAACTAGATCCAATCGGCGAGCAAACTTAGGATTAACCTTTTTATGCAGAAACCATACTCACATATCTAAATTGATTCCAATCTAGTTTAGATCTGGTGTTTCTTCATTGGTGACCACCGATTTTTCTTGTTTCTTCTCATCTTTCATTTTGTTTGTCTGAATCTTCAATATCATGGCTGATGGTTCGTCTCATCCATTAGGTCCTCGATCTGAAATTCGGAACGTTGCTTATGGTGCTCATATCGACGAACATGTAGAAGAAGAATTTTCTGGCGAAGCTGATGCTCATCATGACCATGGTCGTGTGACATTCCAGTAACTCTGGGAATTCAAAATGAAATTCCATATGTTGCTTCAATATTACCCCCCGGCGAAACCCTGATCTCATGGTATGTGAAATCTCATAGTGCTTTGAATGCCATTTATGCACAACTTTGTGCACACACTGGTATGCCTGCACCACAAGCTCAGATACCTGCAACTCAGGTGCGTGCTTCCCCTGCACCTCGAGTATTGAGTTACGATTCACCAAACAGAGCACGTGCAACATCGCACGTGTCTGTTGACGAAACAAACATGTATTCTCAATCCAGAACAAGATATGAATCTACACCTTCTGGTGGTAGACGTCAAGAAAAACAAACTCATAAATGTGCATCTGTTCACTGATGGTTGGGCCCGCGCTTGTCACAAAAGTAGGACACTTAGTATGATGAGTATGATAAAACGTATGATGAGGGTGATAGTGTAATCAATCGCCTGCAAAGGGATCATGCTGATTATAAGCATAAAGTACGTGCGGTGTATAATCCAGAAGCTGAGCATGATTACAATCTGATCTATGGACCGGCTGAAGCGGCGGAGGAATCAAAGTTTGTGAAAGAAATTGCGTTAGCTCCGCTTGAGAGCGCAAAGTTACCATCAAATGTTGGGAAATTCAATGTGATGACTGGTCAGATGATCATTTGCGCCTGTTTACCAGTGCAAGGCTTATTGGCGGATGGACGCTGCCTATGTGGTGCCATTTATTCGTGCAAACTCTCACAGGGCCCGCTTGCCTATGGTTTGATAATCTCCCACACAGGTAAGTTAACTTCCTAGAATGATCTCAAGGATAAGTTCTTAGTACATTTTAGTCAACAACGACGACATGTCAAAGACTCCTCATATGTGATGAACATCTAGCGGAGAGATGAGGAGAGCCTGGAAGATTTTATAACCCATTATGACAAAGAGGTCCTTGAGATTGGTGATGTGCATGAAGATTTGATTCGCGCACAGTTCAAATATGTTGTATGTTGTGATGAAATGATAAAGGTGTTATCAGGTAGCGTAGGTCTACTAAAGAGTTGGGAAAAACTTATGGCAACAACCAAATTTTATGCTCAAACTGAGCACAACTTAAGTTCCAATCGACCTCCACTGCCTCAAAATCACCCCTAGTTATGAGCAGAGGTGGTCGAAATTTTAAAAAGGATTGGAAGGATTCAAGTCCAAATGCGTATTCACCAATGGATGCTCGCGCAACCATCAACAAGATAACTTCTAAGAAAGCTATCAAACAAGAAAATCGTGAGAGGCTGTGGAAGCCTCTAACAAAAAAGGTCAAGACCTGAATCTTTATTGTGATTATCATAAAGATACAGGTCACACAACTGACAATTGTATAAGTTTGTGCACCGAAATTGAGAAGGCACTGAAAAGTGGGAAGCTCACTCACTTGTTACAAAACGTGCGCAAAGAGATCAGACAAATTACTCGCGGAGACGAAGGCCCGAGTAACAAAAAATAAAACAACTCAGTATGATTCAAGGAGGCCCGTTGTGCAAGCGCAATAAAAAACGGGGTCATGGTGAACAATGACGTGAGCAACAAGTAATATTTCCTGTCGTTCCTATCGGACCACAAGAAGAACGACCAGTCATAATAACCGGTATTTTCGGTCATTATCGAACTAATTATATGTTTATCGATCCAAGTAGTTCAATGGATATTATCTATGAGCAGTGTTTTAAGCAACTGGACCCAGAGGATAAGGTGCGCTTAGAGCTAGTTGATTTCCCTTTAACTGGTTTCTGCAATGAAGCCGTCTTTCCACTGGGACAGATCTCCTTTCCGGTTACTTTATCTGATGGGAGGAATTCGCGCACCGTTCAAGTCTATTTTATGGTCATGCCTTCTACTTCTCGTCATGATGTATTACTAGGTCGACGTGCGCAGAGAAATTTCAGTATGATTACTTCCATACCACATGCTGCTTGTGGTTTTCCCATAGAAACCGGCGTGGCAGTACTTTATTCTCGTAAGGAAATTATGTCTGTTGATGATGAGCCACCAATGAAGGTTGCAAAACCTTCTACATCAAATGAACCAGAGAAATGGGTACTTAACAGTAGAAAGTCTTTGACATGAATAAACATTTGTTTATTTATGCACTTGTCTGCATAAGTAACTTTTTAACATATTCATTGAATCTATCCAAGGTCAACTTGCTACTTTACTTTGGTGGCAGGATCTTATCTTTTAGACAAGTTGATCCATCAGAATTTTTCTGGTGACCAACTTATCAGAAATCTGTTGAGTTGATCACCAGATTTATGATGATCAGAAGTTAGCTGATTCTAATGATAAACATGAGATTTGTCATCATACTTATCATATTGGTCTTTTCTGATCGTCATTCTTCACTTGTGATCTATTTCTTAGTTTGTTGAAGATGTATTTGCCTTTATGCTTTTATCTTGTTTATCTGATATATTCTTCTTGTTGATCCTTTGACTTTATCTTCAGCGCATGATCAGATTGATAAAATTAGTTTTGTTCTTTCTATGCTGCCCATTCCTTTACCATCTTTTCTAGAGCATCTGATAAACTGTTGTTGTTTGCTCTTAAGTTATTGATTTCTTCTAGAATTTTACCAGAATTTGAGACTTCTTGTTTCAATAGCTTCCTTCATTTCAGACTTCATGCTTTCCATTTCTTCAAAAAAATTCTTGAATTCTCCTGTGAATTTGTTACTTTCTGATGAGCTTTCTGGTGGCTGTTGCATGCTTTTCAAAGCTTCAGTATTCTTTTCAGTCTGACTCTTGATTGCTTCTATTGATTCTGATAAAGCTTTCATATCATATTTTTGTCTTCTTAATTCTTTTACCAGCATATCTTGCTTAGCTTCCACTGGAGACTTTGTTTATTTTTTTATGTCTTCACAATTTGTATGACATAGTCTAGCACATTTTCAAGTTGTTCTCTTGAGATAATGGGTGTTTCAGTGGGAAAAGGAGGAACAACAGTAGTTCCAGCTACCAACCCAACAGAAGACACACTTGCTGTTGTTTTTAAAGGTTAGATTGATCATGAGACGAATCAGTAACACCTTCACCAGATTTATGAAAAATATTCACATCTGGAATTTTCTCATTTCCTTGAATCATTCTAGAGAATGATCCTCCATGAGTTGTTGAGAAAAGCCTATTTTCCTCTTCCAGGTTTCCTTGATCAGTACATTGATCTCCACCTGTTGTTATCTCAATCTCTTCCTCACCAATTGATTTGGAGTCATGACGTAAGGGACTTATAATCTCCTCATTTATTGCATCAGATTGACTATAGATCATTTTATAGCTCATTTGAACAGATTCTTTCGAATTAGAATTTGTTGAATTTCTTGCAATATTTAGAGAGAGATTAACTTGAGCACCTGATTCAGCTACATGTTGCACTGCTGTTTCTGGTACCTGCTCCACTTGTTCATATGTTTCCATCGGATCTGGTGAAAATCTGGTATCATGTAGCTGTTCTACCTCTGCTTCATCAGTTTCTAGTGTCACAAAATATCTCATCAATATTTTCTTGTGAAGAGCTGTTGTCAAACACTTCTATATAATCTTCTTCCTTGTTGAGAATGTCTTCATGTATTTTTTGGTACGGTGAGTCTTCTTCTATAAGACATAGCATACTTTCTGGTAAAATTGGCACATCTTTGTTAGATGTCCAAGCTTGAGTTACTCACCAAGGCTTCATGATTGGTGACTTCCAGATATCTTCTGATGCAGGTAGTTCCACGTTTCTTTCTTCAAAAGTTTCAGCAATTATGATTGACCAGAACTTTGGATGAGGTAAGTGTGATGTGATCCTTCCAGACTTGGTGAGTACTGACCTTTTCATCACTCTAAAATTTTTTGTTCCATAATCGATGTTGAACCCTGTAATAAGTCCATACATGATTGTAAGAATACACTGATTTATCTGATCAGCTCCTCCAATTTTTGAGGTCAAACACTTGTTCAGCATCTCCATAATTACTTGCCAGAAGGTAGGTAGTTTACATCTATTGAATTCTCCTATTTTGGTAACTTGTTCTTTATATCCAAGCTCTATGAACTGCTTCAACAGCTCATCCTTCTTTGGTGCTTCAATATAACTAGCATTGATCGGAAGTTCTAAACAATCTCTTATTTTTCTTGGTGAGATTGTTACTAAGATACTTCTCCATATATGAGCTTCAGCTTCATCTTTACCGGTTTCTTTAATTGTGTGAACAAGCTGCTTTAGGATGTGCTCTGGTACCTCCTTGGTCTTCATCACAGCTTGGGTGATTGGACATTTCAGCAGGAACTCAACTAAAAGTTGGCATCCTTGATCGTAATGTGAGTGTTGAACATTCATTATGAGATTTAGGGCTTGTAAGTTCTGAGGTTGAAGATGAAATCCCTGTTTTGCAATTGGGTATATATAGGGTTTATGGGGATAAAGATCGTGAATTGGTTAGCATTTAAGTTGGTTTATGATAAGTTAATGGTGATTAAACTTTATCCGAACCGTTTTTTAACTTTTGATATATCTCCAGTATTCCCAATACTCCCCATGAAAAGAATTGTGATTGGTTAATACTAACGCCATGTGGTATCTTTTAACTCTTGTAGGACCCCTTTCTGAGAAAAGGTCTATCTATATTCTTTCTAGAATCTGGCATCCTTCCCCTTTTTTGAAAAGTCAAAGTTCTTTCTGGTGATGTCATCAGAAAATGTTTGTAATATTATTTTTATCAAAATTAGTTTTTCATTCATTTATTTTCATCCGAAAGTCATCCGAATTGTTTCTTCCCCCTCAATAGAGTGCCCTTTTTTGAAGATGAGAGGGAATGAGCAGAGAATCAAAAATAGTACTTACAGATATTTGTCTGGTGGAACTTCTTGTCCTTTCTTGAAAAGGTGTTTTTAAGAAATATTTGAAAAAAAAATAGAAACAACATGAGGATGTTCTTTATATTTCAAACAAGGTTTTGTTTTGAACATATCTGATGGTATTTCCTTCCTTTTAAAAGTTTTGATATCAATTTCTGATTTACCAGATTTTGATTTCATTTGAGAAGTAACTGATCAGATTTCCCCAGATTTCCCCAGATTTTACCAGATTTTGATTTGAACAGAAGATGTTTATTAGATCTTCAAAATAACTATTCATATTTTATTAGAAAATAAACAATTATTTATCAGAATCTTTTCCCTTTTAAGTATTTAATGATATTCTATCTGGTAGTTTTAAATTTCAATTGTTTTGTGATAATATATTTTTACTTTTACCCTCCTTATGTTCCCTTCCTTCCTTTTTAAGAAGAATACCATATGTATTTATATAGAATACATACAAGCAGACCAAGAAAAATAAAACTAAAACTAATCTAAATTAAAGATAAATTCAATAAAAGCCTAGATATGGGTTTCAAGACCCGTATTGTTAGCAGTTGGCACCAAGTGAGGGTTGTGAAAATTTTCTTGAAATATCATCTCGACTCCAGGATACCTAACTAGAACTTCTTTGAAGTCTAGCTGATGTGTGATCACCCTCATTAGAAAACAAGGATAGAACAAAAATGGTCTACTAGGCCACAAGTTACTTAGAAAATCTCCCATTAGGTAATGAGGGAAGTTGTATGGAACATTTTGCACTATTGCATGCACAGGTTCCATGAGGTTGTAGGAGATCTCATTGAAATTCACAATCTTCTTTGAGAAGCATATTTCGAGCTGGGTGACAAGACACTGCCTTGGTTGAATGAAGCCAGTCTTGGCAATGGCTCTTGCATGGCCACCATTCACATGGTATCGTATCTGCTTCAGGGTGGTGTTTATCTCTTGGCGGGTGAAGGTCATCACTTTGTTATCATCATTGAGATGTAAAACCTCTTTGATGACGTATTCATTTTGGACAATGGGTATGTCTATCACCCAACTACCGATGGTAGTCAGTCTCCCCTCGTGGAAGATGAGTGTGGCAGTAAGCCAAAATTCTTTCAAAATATCTGGATGGATCCATATATGAGTTGTAAGGGCATAGGCTAATGGGTTGTTGAGCAACATGGCTAGGATGATGTTGCGCCTCTCCTATGCTGGACCAGTGACATCTATGCGGATCCTCAGGTTATGTCTTGGGTGGTAGGGGAGTGGGAAATGTGTGCATTCATTATGTTCCATGGTTAGGGTTTGAAGGATGAACAACTTGTTTTAAGGGTTTCTGAGCAAAGGATTGTGAAAGCGACCGATGAAGTGAAGATAATCTCCAAGTGGTAGTTATTTATAAGTGAAAGTGCAACTGTTCCATAAATGGTATCTACCCACTTAGATTTTGTATCCCGTTTTTCTTTATAATTAAGATCTGTTGTATAAGGTATAAAAGAATGCTGTGAGATGGATTTTCTTTTCATTTATGATTTAGGCGGCTAAGTTCTACTATATCCTCATCATTATCTGTCTAGGTGTCACATATTTCTGTCCATGTATTAATGAGTAAGCAATGAATGTTAAGAGAGAGTGAAGGCATGCATTAAATTTTTGACCAAATTTTTACTTTACGACGTAATCAACCCTAAGTAGAGAGATTTTTTTTGTTTAAGGAAATTAAACTAAAACCTTAAAGTATAAGAAGAAAATTAAAAAAAAATAAGTAAAACAAAATGATGTACATGATTGTGTTGATGGTGCAAACGTATGGAGTGTGCATGTAAATGAGAAGGAATTTTTGAACTTTATAAGATATTTTGTTGACTTTGTCAAAATCTGATAAATTCCCAGATTTTTTGATAAAATTTATGAAGTTTCTGATGAGACAACATAAATTTCACAAAATTTTGATAAACTCTTAGTGCATCAAAATTTTATTCATTTAGTGACAAAATGTTTTGTGGTGTTTCTTCATACCTCATGTTGACCATAACCAGCTTACTGACCTAAAAGTTATGTCTCTTTTCATCAAGAGGTTTACTGAAAATGTCAGCAATTTGACTTTCTTTTGGAACAAAGTACATTTCAACATTACATTTTTCCACGTGATCTTTTATGAAGTGATATCTGACATCAAAGTGTTTTGTTCGTGAGTGATGCACTGGATTTGATGTTATTGCAATTACACTCTTTGAATCTGGTAACGGGTGCAAAAGTCTCATTGAATGGGTCTGGTCCTAAAAACCTTGCGCCAGAGCAGGGGACCATATGTTTCCAGAATCAGCCAAGACAAAGTCTTGCGCTTCTCGCGCAAGACTAGTTGAACAGGATTTGGAAGAAACAACAATCTGTTACCATGCGCCGGGAACAGTTAAGCTTGAAGTTAATCAGGTTCTCAAGAACCAGATACACCCGCACGTAGGGAACTAAAGATTAATCAAAAGGAATCTTTTCCGTTACAACAGAATTGACACGTGGCAACAGATCAAGGCTCTACAGATGTAGACATTTTAGAAGCATTAAATAATCATCATGCAGGGCCTCATTCGGTTACAACTGAATATGACGTGGCAACATCTTGAACACTCATTTAAATTCACGATGATGGCATTACCAACAATAGATCTAGATCAAGTCACTTTCCACTTGGAAATTCCCCAGCCGTAGATCTGCTCGCAATCTGTGTGCATTAACGGCAAAATAAAAGATTATGTTAACTCTCCTAATCACATTTTGGTGCCCAAAATATCCGACTATAAATACGAGGCTTAAGGTACAAGTTATCTCATTCACTTTCACTTACTTTTACTCTCTACTACTTATCATTTTCCGATCACTGTACTTATTCTCATGCCGGAGGGTGGTCACGGAGAGAACCCCCAATCTCCTAGTGGCGAGGCTAACGACACTTATGTTTTTCAGTGATCAGATTTGGGGTTTCACTTTTCTTTCTGAGAAATTCAACCCAAGTGTACCTTGAATAATCATCTACAATAACCAGATTATATTTCTTACTAGAAAAACTTGTTGTGATGACATGTCCACAAAGGTCCCTGTGCAAAAGTTCTAAGTTTTGAGAGATTGCGGATTTAGTTACAGTCTTATGTGAGTCTTTTTTTGTTTTTTTTTCCTAACTCACATGCTTCACATATTTTGTCCTTTTTAGAAGAAATGAATGGTAGCCCTTACACCAGACCTTTATTTGCTAATTGGTTTAGAGTTTTGAAATTTAAGTGGGCCAATGTTTTATACCATAACCAATTGTTACCTTTGTTTTCTCTTAAAAATAGGCATAATTGAGGATGCTCAATTTCTTCTTGAAAAAAATAGATGGCTTTTCTAATTCTTTTCCCACTTAAGTATATATTATATTATCATCTAAACCAATTAATAAACATTTTCTGGTAAGAGAGTTACCTGCAAACCTTTGTCAAAAAATTATCCATAGCTTAGTAGATTGTATTTTAAACTTTCTACATAACCTACCTTCTCAATTGTTAAAGATCCGTACTTAATACTATCATAACCCAGTGTTCTTCCCTTTACCCCATTTCCAAAATTTACCAATTTACCCAGTTTTTGTTTAAAGTTACTGAGTAAGCTCCTGTCCCCAGTCATGTACTTGGAGCTTCCAGAATCGTAGTACTAGATCTGCTGCACATGATGGTCCTGAAGTGGTAAAGTTAGAGAATTTTTGGTTCCCAAACTTTTTTGGGTACTTTTTCTGATGAAAATTTGCTGAAAGTTTCTTCTTCAGGTGAGTAATTTTCATCAGAATTTTTGTTGAATACCGAGCCACTAACAGATTGTTTGGCTTTTGAAAGATGTTGAATGAGCTTCAGTATTTCAACATACATACAATCTATTTTGTGATAATTTCTTGACAAATTTAATTTTGATGAAGGACTAACAGACTTTTGAAATTTGGGATAAACTCTTTTTATATTTTCCAAAAATGTTTAATTTATTTCATTCCCTTTTCTTTTTAAGCTGTGTTTTAGGATAAGGAAAAGCTCTCAGAGCTTGCTGATTTGCAAGATTCGACATGATATTCTGATGTTATTTTATGAGAATTTGAGTCAGATGCTTTTACAATGGTGGTGGGATTTCTGATATTTGTCTTTACATATCCCAACCCTTCACCTTTGTTTCTTGGTGTTGTTTCAATAAAGTATATGAATTCTTTGGCTTGTTGAAAATCTTTCACATTGATTTCACTATCTTGAATCTTATTGTATAAATCCTTTCTTGCCTTTTCATAAAATTCATTTTTTGCTTCTTTTGTTATATTTTCTTCAATCAGCATTTGGTTTTTAATTTTGACTTTATTTAAATATTTGTGCAAATCATTAGATTTCTAGTTTTCCAAATTTTGTTTCTCTTGTAACAATTTAAAATATGTCATAAGCTTATTTAATTGATGTCTAAGTCTTGGTTGTTTGAGCTAATCTTGTGTTCTGAAGAGTCTGATTCTTCATTAGATATTTTGCCATTAGACAAAAGATTGCCATTTCTTCTTCATCATCATCAGAAGAATCATCTGTTAGCCAGGAGTCTACTCCTGCAATTAGGCTGTTTTGTTGTTATCTTTTGGCTTCTTCAAGCTTTTTCTCATAACAAGAAACATCTTTCAACCTTTTGTTTTTACATTCTGATGCATAGTGTCCATTTTGCTTACATTTGTAGTACACTATTTCAGCTTTTCGTTTATGCTTTGATTTACCTTCCATCCTTCCTTTATCACTTTTCTGGTACTTATTACTTCCTCCCCTAATCATTTGCTCATTTTTTTGGTGAGCAAAGCAATTGCCTTAGCAAATGCTGAAAAATCTGATGATGTATCAGAATTTTCTAGACTTTAGCATTGAGAGGTTTATAGATCAGAATAGATTGTTCTTTGTGCATTTGAAATAAGAGCTATAGGTCCTCCTCTTTGGGTTGAATTTTCACAGATTTCTTATTCTCTTGGAACAAGAATACTGTAGAGATCATGAAGCTCATGTTTCCCGGCTCTAGGGTGGATGCTAAAGTCATGGTTAGATTTCTCCATTACCTTGATAGAGCATCCAGAAATTTTACATTTCTCTCATTATTGGATTTCTCAACACCAAACTTTTTGAGATCATTTAACAGTTTAGCAAATTTGTTATATGTTTCAAAAAGAGTCTCATTTGGAAGACTTTTGAATATGTCATTGGAAGAGACACAATTTGTACTTTTTGTTTCTTTTCATTCTTTCTTCTCCTTCACAAAGATTTTCCAACTGATCATATATCTCGTTAGCAGATGCATATGCATCTACTTGAGAGAATATGTCATTAGGAAGTGCCATAATCAAAAGTGATTTGGCCCTTTCATCTACTTCCACCTTATCCTTGTCTTCTTTGCTCCAGTATATTTCTTGTTTTGGAGCAATAGAGGCTATGTATTTCTGGTGTATGCTCAGTTGCTGGAACGCCTGGGATTTCAACAGCGGGTGTATGTGGGCCTCTCTCAATGGATTGAAACAAAGCTTGATCATGTCCATTTAGGAAGTTGATCATCCTGATTCTTCATTAGGGGTACTCCTCTCTAACCAAGGTCATGGGCTTTGACATAGACCCAATCTTGAAAGCATTATTCCATGTTTGAAAGTTTACGATATTTAGTTTAGAGAAGGTTAAAAAATGAGCAATTGATCGTTTGAAAATATTTTATTCGATCTGCTCTAATACCAATTGTTGATCCAAGATAACAATGCTCTTTAACAAAATTTGGCAAATGATTTCAACAAGTATGAAATAATGTGCGGAAATATAAATCAAACTTTCAAGAAACACAAATACAGAATTTTTGAAAACAATGTTTACAATGTGATTGTGAGGTTATTGGCTAATACAAACGAATATTTTAAGAATTCTGTAATGAAGAGCAATGGAGTTTTGTTCTATATAATCAATGCTAGGCTTAACTCATTTACCTTCGGTGGTGACTTCTCTATTTATTGAAAGTCTTTGACATGACTTAACATTTGTCTATTCATGCACTTGTCTGCATAAAGTAGCTTTTTGCCATATTCATTGAATCTATCCAAGGTCAACTTGCTACTTTACTTTGGTGGCAGAACCCTATCTTTTGGACAAGTTGATCCATCAGAATTTCTGATGACCAACTTATCAGAAATCTGTTGAGTTGATCACCAGATTTCTAATGATCAGAAGTTACCAGATTCTAATGATAAACATCAGATTTGTCATCAAACTTATCAGACTGGTCTTTTCAGATCGTCATTCTTCACTTGTGATCTATTTTTGATGTTTGTTGAAGATGTATTTGCCTTTCTGCTTTTGCCTTGTTTATCTAATATCTTCTTCTTTTTGATCCTTTGACTTTATCTTCAGCGCATGATCAGACTGATCATATCTTTTTTCAATAGTTACAAAAAGTTTCCTAACAAACTCACATGAATATAACGGATCGATTGTGAACGCTCTAAGAAAAGTGCACATGTTAATATCATCATACACCCACGTTTTATTGGTTTTGTTAAGACTATATTTGAAATAGATTTGTTTTTATTTGTCTTTTGTTTTCAGAGCAAAACGAACCTAAGTTGAACAAAGAAAGCAAAATCGGGCATAAATATATAGAAACTGCTAAAGAATCATCTTGACAATCTTTATGTCTCAAGCATCGAATATTGGCAGCACTTTTCAACACCATTGCTTGAAGCCATGATCAATAATTCCCAAACATGCCCTATGCCTTGAAGGCACACCTCATGTCTAGGCACTGCATGAGAAACCAAGCTTCTAGAAGATTTTCAAAGATCCGGCGACACCCACAAGAGCTGACCACGACTGTGCCTCTTAGACGCACCTCGTGTCTCCAAGGCACGCCTTGTGTCTGTGCGCCCAGTAGGCTATAATTTGATTTCACTGGGTCAATTTTTCTCTCTTCTCCACAACACACTTCTGTTCTACCCATTGTTATGGGTGGAATTTTGTAACCCATATGCTGAGGATATTCTGAGTTTATATATTGACTACAGCGACCAGGATACTGAACCAGGATATTGGAAACATCCTGCGGGGGTATCCTACTCGTTGCTAACGGTTTACTTTGTATGCAAGGTACAAAAGTTCACAAGACTTGGTCTGTTTGAAGACTCGTTCATGGCAGTTAGAAGAAAGACGTTGGAAGCCTGAGGAAATGGTCTACAACGGTCGTAAGGGAATATTCGAAGGATCCCTAGAATGTAGGATAGTTAGTTATCTTTGTTTACTATTTAAAGGGGCCTGGATTAGTGATAGGACATACCATCTCGTACACTTTCACTTTCTGATTACAGCAACACCCGAAAACACTCACTGGACTCACACTATTCGATCAGTGTAACAATAGAGCTGATCCAAGGAGTATCCCGGAGTTGTATCCTGCTTTCTAATCAATAAGAAGAACAAGGCAGCTGGCGATTGTCAGCTCCCGAGGTTTTATGACGGCGATCTAAAAAGATCAAGGGCTTTCCTCGTATATCTCGTGTCAACCTTTACATTATTTGCATTGTTTTTACAGATTGATATACTTCTGTATCCTGGAACTATATCCTGAAACTGGTTATATCTTCAACCACGTCAACACATTTTTATCAAAACTACATAGCACACTACCTCACAAACTAAATTTGATCACTTAATTGCTTCGGTAATTTTGACCAAAACAATTTGGCGCCCACCGTGGGGCAAGTGGTGCTATTTTTAATAAAAACTTTGCTAAAAACTCTAGTTAGTTCATTATTCTCAATCTTTTTACGAGATTGTTTTCAATGGCTTTGAAATCAAACATGAGCTCTTCCTCCATGCCTGTTATGACCTCTGCTACAACTAGTTCGTTCCCTCCCCCACCTTCACAAGCTCTAACTTTCCAAAGGAGGAATGAAAGCCAGACACCAAGAGACACAACTACTGCTCAAGATGTCTCCAGATCCGGAGTTTCAGGGAGAACTCCTGTTTTCGCTTCTAATGACGAAATTTGGTCTTTGTTTGGTAATATACAGGACCAGATGAAGCAACAACATGAAACTAACCAGATGTTAATAAGGGAAATACAACTTCGGAAGTCCAACTCCAAGAGACCTGTTGAGGATGTTGTCACTCCCTTGCAGCCCAGGATGCTGAACTTTAGTTCGGCAGTATATATTGAGGATAATCAGGGCAATGTCGTACCAAACCGTTCCCAGAGCAATGTTCCTGAAATACCCTCATCAGCCAGGATATCAACTGTGAGGGGCCCAGGATACGCTCCAGGATATGGCCAGAATCAACAGACTGGTAACTTATCTAATAATGTTAATCGTACCTGCCGGAAGTGTCCCAGGATACTCACAACATATCCCGCTTCGTTCGCCACATTTGTGATACTGAAATCCCAAAGAGATTCCAAACTCCCAACATGAAGCTTTATGATGGGACGACGGATCCTGAAGCATGTCTCTGCAAGGGCTTCGGCTCTACTCTGACAGGATCAGCCTTGAAGTGGCTCTTAAGTGTTCCACCTCATTCAATTACATCATTTGCTCATTTGGTTAATTTGTTTAACACTCAATTTTCTTGTAGTAGAAGCTTTGAAAAACTAACAAGTGACCTCTACAGGATAACACAGGGACCTCAAGAATCCCTTAGGGATTATGTGAACAAATTTAGTAGGGAATCCCTGGATATCCCAAACCTTGATGTTGCTATGGCAGTGCAAGCATTCAAGATGGGATTACAGAAGGATTCCCAATTTTATCAGGATCTTGTGATGAATCCTTGCAGGAATCTGGACGAAGCTCGAAACAGGGCTCTAAGATATATCAGGCTTGAAGACGACAAGAAAATGCAAGAGAGGATGAATTCATCCTCAACATACGAATCAACAAACAGGAAATCGGAGTCCTCGTACAAACCATACTGCTCTAGGCCGTATGGTAAAAGCAACAGCAAGAAAGTGAATGCTGTTGAGGATGAAGATAGCGAAGAATATCTTGAGTTATCTGAATACTATTTTTCTATTAATACTCTTGAACTAATATATGCCATGCATGGTTTAGGAGATAAAACAAGGTAGCCAAGGAAGAACCAACAGAAGGCTGATTGGAAGGATAAGTCCAAGTGGTGTGCCTTCCATGAAGATTTTGGACATGTAAAGGAGGATTGCATAGCCCTGAGAAAGGAGATAAGCTATCTGCTAAGCAAAGGCTACTTGAAAGATCTTATCGGCAGAAAGAAGAATAAGGGTCAGCATACTGAAAAGGATCCTGAACGAGCAGCATCGCGTCCCCCAGATGCCAAGATAATCAATTTCATATACAGAGGATCCGTATATGTGGAACCTCTTATTCTGCAGCTAAAAGGCATGCCAAAGAGGCAAAGGCAGAAAGAGGGGATAAGCCAACGAGGATGGCGATGCTTACAAATGACAAAGTCATAAGATTCAATAGTGACGACCGTGATAACATCCAGGATCCTCATCATGATGGTCTGGTAATTACTTTGTATATCGCTAACCATTTTGTACGCAAGATACTGGTGGACAATGGGAGCTCGGTCAACATCATCTAGTTGGAGATCCTGGAAAGGATGAACATCCAGAAATGGAGATTACCTCGAAGGCCACCGTGCTTGTAGGGTTCAGTGGAGAAGCAAAGAACATTGTTGGAGAGATAAAGCTACCTGTCTACGTTGAAGGAGTAAATTCTATGCAACGGTTTTGTGTCATTGATTCATTATCTTGCTACAATATTGTATTAGGCAGGCCATGGATTCATGATATGAAAGCCGTACCTTTCACTTATCATCAGTGTGTTAAGATCCCTACTCCTTGGGGGGTTAGTCAAAGTGGAAAGCGACCAGCAAGAAGCAAAGGAATGTTATTCCTCTTCAATGAAGGCGTCAACAAAATCCAGAGCAGGATAGCAATTAAAGATACAAGCCCATGATATCATGGAAACTTCTGAGTAGGATGTTAAGAAAATTATCCTGGATCAAGATAATCCTGCTATCTCGGTGCTTGTAGGGGCCAATATCCCTCAGGCTATTGAGAGTCAACTTACTAACTTTTTGAAATGCAGGATGTCTACGTTTGCATGGAAACATGAAGACATGACAGGTATATCAAAAGACATTATAACTCATAAGCTTGGAATTGACAGGTCTTTCAAGCCTATTCAGCAAAAGAGAAGGAAATTTGCTCCTGAAAGAAATGTGATTATACAAGAGGAGGTTGAAAGATTATTGAAGTCCAGGATGATTAGGGAAGTTAAGTTCCCTAAGTGGCTAGCAAACGCAGTGGTGGTTCAAAAGAAGAATGGGAAATGGAGAGTTTGTGTAGATTACACAGATCTCAATAAAGCTTGTCCGAAAGACCCGTTCCCGTTGCCTCATATAGATTCGATGGTGTATGCAACTGCCGGCCATGAAATGCTGACCTTTATGGATGCATCCTCAGAATTCCAGCAAATCCAAATTGAGCCATCTGATCAGGAAGATACAGCATTCATGACACCTACAGGTATATACTGTTATACTGCCATGCCTTTTGGGTTAAAAAATGCAGGTGCAACATACCAGAGGCTAGTCAATATGATGTTCAAAGACAAACTAGGGGACACAATGGAGGTGTATATTGACGATATGGTGGTAAAATCCAAGAAAGCCGAGGATCATCTCTAGGATCTGGAATGTGCTTTCAATATCCTGGACCAGTATAATATGAAGCTGAATCCTGCTAAGTGTCACTTCGGAGTGGGGGCAGGAAAATTTCTAGAATATATGGTGACCAAGAGGGGAATAGAAGCAAGTCCAGACCATATTAAAGCTATCATGGATCTCAAATCACCATCCAACATGCGGATGTTCAGAGGTTAACAGGAAGAGTAGCGGCATTAAACAAGTTCATATCAAGATCCTCATAAAAGTGCAAGGAATTCTATGATATCCTGAAGAAAAACAAAAAGTTTGAATTGGGTGAAAGACATGAAGCTGCCCTTCAAGAGTTGAAGCAATATTTTTCAAGTGCACCCCTGCTGATGAAGCCTGAGGATGGTGAACCCTTATCCCTATATCTTGCAGTATCAGGGAATGCAGTAAGTGTTGTTTTGGTAAAGGATCACGAAGGTCAGCAGTATCCTGTTTATTATGTTAGTAAAAGCTTATCAGACACTGAAACTAGATATTCACACTTAGAAAAATTGATATTAGCTCTAGTCAAGGCATCAAATAAGCTTTGACATTACTTTGAAACACATAGGATTCATGTTAAAACCAATTATCCTGTTAAAAACATGCTTAGGAAACCCGAAATGTCTGGAAGAATGGCTAAATGGTCTGTTAAACTAAATGCCTATGATCTAGTATATGAACCTAGAAATGCTATAAAGTCTCAGGCCCTAGCAAACTTTGTGGCAGATTTTAGTAGTGACATCCAAAATGAAGCTGATCTAGAAGTACAACATCTAGGTGAAATTCAGGATGTTGGATATTGTATACTGATGGTGCATCTAACATAAGAGGTGTAGGATTAGGGATACTACTAAAAATCGCCACATAGGGACATATTACCCCAGGCTATTAGATGTGAATTTCCTGCTACTAATAATGAAGCTGAATATGAAGCCCTAATAGCGAGATTAGATTTGACTAAGAATATGAATGTTGAATGTTTACAAGTGTATGTGATTCCCTGTTGATTACTAACCATTTCAATGGATCTTATGTAGTCAAAGGTGAAAAGTTGGCCAAATATCTTGAAATTGTTAAAAAATTAGCAGGATATTTCGAAAATTTTACACTTGAACAGGTACCAAGAGAAGAAAATGTTGAAGCAGATGCTCTTACAAATTTAGTATCTACTGTCAGGATACCGGAAGGAACTCGGATACCAATACTACATCTCCTATACCCGGCTATGGAACTTTTCAAGTCTCAGGATAAGGAGGTAGTAACGGTGCAGGATCCTGGTAACGGATATCCTGAGAAGAATCCTGAATCCTGGATGACTCCAATTGTGAAGTATCTTGAAGAAGGAGATATCCTAGAGGATGAGAATCCCAAAGCTTTCAGAATGAATGTATCCCGTTTTACTATTATAAATGATGTTTTGTATAAGAAATCCCTTGCAGGTCCATATCTGAGGTGCTTGGAAGATCCTGAAACCAAGGAGGTACTTCAGGATATACATGAAGGAGATTGTGGCAACCATACTGGGACAGATCTTTATTCTCGAAGGTGTTAAGAACGGGATATTGTTGGCCGACTATGAGAAAGGATGTTGCGAGTATGCTTGAAAGTGAGATGCATGTCAAAGACATAGCAATATACTGCATCAGCCTGTAGAACCATTATATCCTATCATATCTCCTTGGCCATTTAGGAAATGGGGAATGGATATAATGGGGAAACTACCTAAGGCTCCGGGAGGAAAGGTTTTCATGCTGGCAATGACGGATTATCTTTACAAGTGGGTTGAAGCGGAAGCCTTTCTCCAAGTAAAGGATCAAGAAGTGGTATCTTTCATCAAAAGGAATATCCTGACAAGATTCGGGATACCGGCCGAGATAATTTGTGACAATGGCTCTCAATTCATCAGCAAAAGAACTACTGATTTTTGCAAAAGTTGGGGAATTAAGATGTTCACGTCAACACCGGTACATCCTCAGGCTAATGGACAAGCAAAATCCTCCAATAAGATAATTGTCAATAACTTGAAGAAGAGGTTAGGTGCCAAGAAAGGAAAATGGGCAGAGGAACTACCATTTGTCCTATGGGCTGATAGAACAACTGTGAAGAATGCTACTGGGCAAACCCCATTTTCTTTGGTGTTCAGGGCAGAAGCAGTAATTCCAACAGAGATGGTGATACCTACCACAAGATCAAGCCTACGGGATCCTGAAGTCTTATATCAGGAACTAGACACCATAGATGAAAAGAGGGACGCAGCAAAGCTAAGGATGGCAGAATATCAACAAAGGATAGCTAAGTCATACAACAAAATTTTAAGAACCAGAATATTTCAAGTTGGAGACTGGGTATTAAGAAAGGCGTTTCAGAATACAACCAATCCTGTCGATGGGAAGTTAGCCCCAAAATGGGAAGGACCATACGAAGTTGAATCAGAATCAGGAAAGGGAGCATACCGACTCATGACCATGGAGGGGGATATGTTGCCAAGATCTTGGAATGCTATACATCTTAAAGCTTATTTCAAGTGAGTTTAGAATTTATTTTCTAACCCAGGATGGTATGAATTCTATCTCTTTTAAATATATTTAATTCAATTTATTATTCTTTGAAACCCAATACTGACTTAAGCATCAGAGGGGTGTTAGCCTAGCTAACACCCACCTTAGTTTGAAGGTGTTTTGTAGGATATGCCTCAGGATAATTTTCCAGGATATTAACTCAAGATGGATCGAAAGATTGGAGGATTTGCCCCCTCTCTCACGTTTAAGGGATACAGATCCCTTCACAGGTTTAAAGGTATTCACCTTTCTCCCGAATTGGGTTTAAACACCCCGCCTGGAGCACAAGTATCCGGGTATAGTTCAAGATGACAGGACCAGTTCATGTAACAGTGGCTAACAATTTCGTTATTGTTGGCTATATCCCGGATCCTTATGGTATATGATGATTGATCACCCTCTCTCACGAAAGGGTATTTTCATGCTCTCTAAGGTTTAAAGGTTTTCACCTTTCTAAGTCTTGGAGTTTATACACTCCCGCCTGTAGCGCATGAAAACAAGGGTTTAACCCCAGGATATTGAGGGTTTATCCCAGGATACTAAGGGTTTAACCCCAGGATATTGAGGGTTTATCCCCAGTGAAAATAAAGTTGTTAACAAATTCTAAAGATATAGCAGACTATGATTGTGTTTACACACATTCTCTGTGAATGAAAAGCTACGAAATTCAATGACTAAATGAAGAAATTCTCAAGTATGCCATGCACTGATGCAATATCCTACACAGACAGGGGACATCTACGCTGGAGACATCGCAGACGGTATAAAGATTGAAGCTGGAAATTACTACCTAAGTGTTTTTGGTATGGTTATTCAAAGCTTAAAAGCCTTATCTAAGTGATCTAAGGTTTTATAGTTAATCAAGTTTTTATTTTTCAAAGATGACAAAAATACTATACATTATGTCTATATCCTGACCAGGATATTAGGACAAGATATTCAATCAGAATATTCAAAATATGTCTTTCAAAGTAATTACATAACAACATCGGATAAGGCTAAAAGGTTACTTTATTATTAACATTCCAAAATGTCACATTCTTGGCTTCGTCTTAAACCAAGACCCATCCACCAAGAATGTGATAAGGTCTAAAAACATATAAACAATGATGACCAAAGGCTTCGTCCTGAAACCCAGGATCCCTCCACCTTAGGTCATCACAAAATACTAATGTTTAAAGTGCAGGAAAGGTAAATTGTTCAAGAGCAAGGAAAAGTAAATTGTTTGGGGATTACAGACCATCAAATTAAAAAAAAAAGTGGGCTCCGGCCTAGGCATCAATATCCATCATCGCCCACTTTACTGCCATTATGCTGCAGCACCTTCAGCAGCATCCTTTGCAGCATCATCAACCACATCCTCACCACCAGCATCAGCATCTCGACCGCCATCACCAGCATCAGCCTCAGGATCCTTGGGAGCCTCAACCACCTTCAAAGGTTCCTCGACCACCGGTTTAGCAGGGCACCCCACAGGCTTTCCTCCTAGGTCCTTTAGTTTCGCCTCCCAAGCATCAATGTTCCAAGTGGGCATTCAAAGCCTGCAGCCCTGGCTTCGTACGCCATCTTCAGCCTAGCTTGGAGGAGGGAAATCACAACAGAACCTTTGAGGCCTTCCCGGCAGGAGTTCATATCCTGCTCATGCTGGAGTTGGGCTGCATCCACCTTGGCATGGGCATCCTGATTAGCCTTTTGGATGGCGTCTTTGGCTTCCTGGGTCACAGCCTTGTATTTGTCTTCGAAGTGCTGAGAATTGGCGGAAGCAATCTTCCTTTGGTCCGCAATGGTGATCTCAGCCTTCTTCAGTTGGGCTTCCAGCATCTTGGCGGTCTCACAGGCATCCTCGTAAAGATGTGTCAGGTGGCCAAGACCCTACCATTAGAAACGCAGGTGTCAGTATATATATAATATAATCAGGATATATGATCAGCATATATGTACATGATACAGGATAAGGTTATTTACCTGATTGAGGAAAGAAGTCATCAATCCACTGGACTCAAAGAAGCTCTGGTTCTCATATGAGAAGGCTTCAGCGGAAGTGGCTAGGGAGTCAGTCTCTTTCCTTTTGCGAGAGCTGGAAGCACGAGGCTTTAATGATGAAGAAGGCTTGTTGGTGACTATGGGTTTGGAACTGACCGGCGGTTTGGACGTGGCAGAAGGCTTGGAACTTGGCTCCACCTTTACCGGAGCAGGTTCGGAGTAGCTGTCAAGTTCTTCAAGGTGGAACACTACAGGGATCTTGGCTGAGTCTACACAAAAGGGAGAAAAACTTAACTTATTAATATTTTGATTAATCAGTTATACGCTAAGATATGTTGAACATGTATTCTTACCAGACAAGTTGGAGCTTGAATGTTGGCATAAACTTGTGGATTGTACAGAAAAACTTCTCTCGCTTTCCGGTAGCTAGTAGATGGTGTTGATTTTTTCTTCCAATTATGCAGATGGAGGGGCCAGTTCCTTGAGATTCACTGCAACAAAAAGAAATAAAGAAGTCAGTTCAGGATGTAAGATCAGGATACATTTGGGGATATTCCCAAAACCCTAAATCCTACCAGGAGTTAGCCGTTTGTCAGGAAAATCGACACCATGCCCGATGGAGTCTCTTTTAACAAAAAAGAACTTTCATTTCCACTCATCCTCGTTTTTGGTTGCCTTGAGAATGAGGGGGTGTTTGGAGGTGGAAAAAAGCAAGAAGCGACTAGAACCGTGGGATTGCAGACGGTAAGCAATAGCTATATCCTCAACACATAACTCAGGGACGTGATGAGTTTTGATCTGTTCCAACACCGCTAGCACCCTCCAAACCATAGGCATGGTTTGGGCAAAACAGAGACGAGTAAGATGGAAGAAACGCATGATAAAGTCCGAAAAGGGGTATCGAAGTCCGATAGAAAAAGGATAATACAAGAAACAGACCCACTCAGTAGAAGATACGTCTGATCGGAGGTTCCGATCAAACGGACGGATAATTGCTCCAGCAGGGAAGGCGCCGGAGGCTTTTAGAGCGGCAATGCCAGCGTTGTCAAAGGAACAAATCTCCTTTGCAGGGTTTTCTCGATGATGTTAGTGCATATGTCTGTTGCCTACGTCATTGTATATCAAGTCTGAGTGATTAGAGCTTAATTTGTTAGAAACGAGGCGTATTTAAGTGTAATATAGGCCAAGTTCGCTGGAGATGGTATTGATGAAGTCAAGTTCGGTAGAACTTGACTAGGTCAAGTTCGCCCGAACTCTATCTCCCACCAGCGAACTTGTGTAACTATATATAGGTGCCTTGGCGATTTCATTTGAAACTAGAGAGAGATTTTGGCACAAAGACGGCGAAGCTCTGTCGGATCCGGTTCTCGAATGTATTGAACTTTAGATCAATGAAAACAACATTTAAATGAGTAATTCTTGTTATTTGGTTAACTTGTCATTAGTTTCCGCCTAATTGGACAATAGATAACAAATTTAGGTTCCCGTGCTAATTGTGGACGTCCCTACAGATGAAGGTCGGGCAGAATCATCGGTGTGAGAGCGGGTTCGGTTGGCCATGGTGAAAGAGAGAAATAAGACAGAGAAAGAAGAAAGAGGGAAGGAAAGTATACCTGAAAACTCTGGGAGAAATTGCTGACCATCAAACAAGAAGTGAGAAGATATAGGAACAAAATAGATGGGCATGGAGTGAAAATAGCATGGGAAGTTGCACCATGTCACATCAACGTCTATATCTCATTAAGAAGCATTGAGTGGCACAAAGAAAAAATATATCCGTTTGGATTAGAGAATCCCAACAGCTATATATTTTGGGACAATTGTTATGGGTGGAATTTTCTAACCCATATCTTGAGGATATATCTTGAGTTTATATATTGATTACTACGACCAGGATACTGAACCAGGATATTGGTAACATCCTGCGGGGTATCCTACTCGTTGCTAACTGTTTACTTTGTATGCAAGGTACAAACGTTCACAAGACTTGGTTTTCCTGAAGACTCGTTCATGGCAGTTAGAAGAAAGACGTTGGAAGCCTGAGGAAATGGTCTACAACAGTTGCAAGGGAATATTCGAAGGATCCTTAGAATGTAGGATAGTTAGTTATCTTTGTTTACTATTTAAAGGGGGCCTGGATCAGTGATAGGGCATACCATCTCGTACACTTCCACTTCTGATTACAGCAACACCCGAAAACACTCACTGCACTCACACTATTCGATCATTGTAACACATAAAGCTGATCCAAGGAGTATCCTGGAGTTGTATCCTGTTTTCTAATCAATAAGAAGAACAAGGCAGCTGGCGATTGTCAGCTCCCGAGGTTTTATGCCAGCGATCTAAAAATATCAAGGAATTTCCTCGTATATCTCGTGTCAACCTTTACATTATTTGTATTGTTTTTACAAATTGATATAGTTTTGTATCCTGGAACTATATCCTGAAACTGTTTATATATTCAACCACGTCAACACATTTATCAAAACTACATAGCACAATACCTCACAAACTAAATTTGATCACTTAATTACTTCGGTAATTTTTGACCAAAACACCCATGACTTTAGGTATTAAGGTATTTATTGAAAATGGGTGAAATATTAGTGTCACTATTAACGTGAGTCATTAGTATTTCGACTTAACCCATAAAATCTACCAAAAATCTTGTGTCACCATTAACTTGGGACATTAATTTTTTCTATGTCTATGTAGAGTAAAAACATGTTGATGTTTCGAAAGGAGGTTAAAGGTTTTGGAATGGGACTTTGGGTTGGTAAACTCTTGCCAATGCATGGCGATAAGATCAAAGGGCAAAGTACTTGGTTTTTATAAAAGTAACTGCCTTTAGGGAATTGACGCCTCATCCAAGGAACCATAGTCAAAAGTAATTTTAACCCCTTAAACTATTTTCTTAACTAATACAAAATCATAATAGTATATACTTTCCTTGTCGATTGGGCGGTACCATTATAGTTTGATGTGACCTTGAGTGGCATTTCCCTACTGATTCAAAGCAATATGGTCGACTATGCGAGGGTCCTCAACAAAGAACTACACAACTTTATGCATTAAGACACACGATCCCTATTCTGACAATTGAGTCCTTGTTATCAATGGTAAGGTTTAATTAATAAAGCATCAAGAGGTAAATATATCCCAAACACCCATCTTTTTTATCATTGATTACAAACATTTTTATTTATCTCTTTATTTTTTTAGTCATTTTTTAACCCTTTACTTTTGGTTTCACTAGAAGTTGACGAAGACTCAGTACTGAATGTAGTTGTATCCTTAGACGACCTCGGTATCTTACCATCACTATATTACGCCAACGATAGTTGTACTTACCCAACATGAAGTGTAGTGTGATAGTATTTTATCGTGTTTTTATAAATATGTAAACTTGAACTAATGTATAAACCGACTTCAAAATATACCACTTTTTATATACATAACACGACACTACAAGTTTTTGGCATCGTTTCCGTGGATACAGAGATTTTGAAAGTACAAGCTAACGAACTAGTCTAAAATACCTTTCAAACCTATTCGGACTGAAACACGGGCCATGCCTCGAGCCAGTAACCAAATTTTATTTTTGTGGAACATCTTGCACGTTTTTTGTCTCTTGTTACAGGTAGTTTATAATCTCCACCCCCACGGGTGATTTAGAGCTATACTCGTTCATCAACGAGCTAGAATGATACTTTTCGTGAATGACTTCGTCAAAGGAATAGACCCGTGGCTGAATCAATTTTCAGTGACCAACCGATGGTAGATCTTATGCACTTTCTAAGGCTAACCTTGGATAATCTTGGTGCAACAATTGCTGCCCAGGGGTGAATGCAAACAACTTTAAACCAAGACCACCCCTTATCCAAATACTTCAAAACTTGTCGACATTTTATAGCCTGCCTAACGAAGACCACACCACCATTCCAATGTTTTGGAGATACGTGGAACTTTTAAAATTAATGGCTTGTTAAACGATGCCATAAGAGTTCGCATGTTCCCATTTATATCGAAAGATCGAGCAAAGGCATGACTAAATAACCTTTCCAATGGTTCTATTACCACTTGTGAGTCACTTGTTCAAAAAATTATTTATAAATATTCCCACCGGTTAAAACTACTAAATTAATGACTGAAATTGACTATTTTCTTCAAAAAAATGGGAATCTTTATATGAAATATGGGAGCATTTTAAAGAACTCCTTAGAAAACTCCCGTACCATGGACTAGAAGTATGACAACAAGTTACCATCTTCTAGAATGAGCTATATCCCCAAACGAGCCAAATCCTAGATTCCAACTCTGCAATTTTGGGAAATAAGAGCCTTGCTGAAGTGCTCACGCAGATTGAAGAAATAGCCCAAACCAGCTTTCAATGGTATACCCCTCGAAACGCCAAAGTGAAAGCCCCAGTGCGTAAAAAGTTGATGAGACTACCTTGCTTCAAGCTCAGATCGAGGCTTTAACATCAAAAATTAAAAATCTTGAAACGAGTAAGTCTGCTTCGGAAATTATAGCTTGGGAAGGATGAACTCATGTTTGTCCCATGTCATCAAGATTGGGTATATGAGATCCAATCCCAACAAAGATGACAATCCAACTTGCAGATCGATCAGACAAATATCTAGAGGGAATAGTAGAAAACCTATTAGTCAAGATGGGCGATTTTGTTTTTCCAGCCAATTTTGTTATTTTAGATATGGAAGAAGACAAGGAGGTACCGCTCATCTTGGGAAGACCCTTTTTCTTGCCACATCTCGAGCAATGGTTGATATGAGTGATGGTAAGCTCACCTTGAGGTTTGAAGAAAAAGAAATGGAGTTTGGGTCAGTAAAAGGAACTAGTACTCCCGTGATTGGCTTTGATTTCCCGTATATGTGGTCGATACCCACAACTACCTAGCAAGCCTCCCTTTATGTGCGGATTTTCCATAAAAACATGGCTAATTAGTAAAACATACTAATACTAATAATAACTAAAGTAGATAAAGCATAAAGCTATAAATATCCGGGCACAATTAAGTGCCTAAAATTGGGACTTATGTCCCGGTCCGGTCATTTTTGGTAAACAAGTACAACTAAAAATAAAAATTGTTTGGAGAGAATTTCAAAAGGACCCAACAACCAAAATGAACAAATATCCCAAATTCATGAAAAGATAACCATAAAAGAAAGCGATAAATCATCCAGAGTGGCGGCGGTTGGAGGTAGGCTGGGATCCACTACATGAGGCGATATGGGTCCTGAGCACCTGCTGTAAGGTTGTGAGCTGAGCCGAAATCTGATCAAGCTTGGCTAAGACGGCCTGCTGAGCTCTTTGTGTGCTTCTACGGTTGGTCTCCATCTTCTTCCTCTACTTGAGTGGTATCTACCATCTTTTGCCCGGTCCATATTTTTCCATGTCTAACTATCAGCTTGTACTCATTGTCAAACTTCTTAATGATCCCCATTTTTGACATTGAACTTCTCCAATTTTTGTGGTAGGTGTGGGATCGCCTATGAGGATACTATGCACTTCTTCAGTGAGGACATTGATATTTCTAGCTAAAGTGGTGATGTAGGGTCCCCAAAAATGTGACTACCATCTAACCTTCCCCTGTCCTAGTGAAGAATTCAGCCATGTTATATGTGATGTTACAAGGGACGTCGTCAATCATGCAGAAAATATGGAACAAGTTTCTAGTGGTCAACGCTTCCGTTGAGTCCTTTCTAGCCCAATAGCGTAAACTAGGAACCTATGAAGATACATATGAAGCGGGTCATGGAGGCATTAACTCTTATGTGTTCGGGGTTATACACTCCTTCGTCAACTCGTCCCCAATATTCCAAGTCATCCGTTCTCCTAAATTCTATCCTACTCATTGTGAACATCTTCTTGGAGACATCTCGTTGTTTATAAAAGCCCATTATTACACTATATTCTCCAAACATCATAGGATACCATTTCCTAGCTATACGAAACATAATACATTTCAAAGTACCCCTTTGGCCCTTTGGAATAGGCTTTTGAAACTGAAAATAGGCTAAACATTCTAGAGCGATCTCCTTATTAGTGGGTGCATAAATTTCAAACAACTTTGTCCATTGCGAGTAGAACACACTTTCCACCCTTTCTAACAACCCATATTTATCTCAGACTTTATATTCAATGGTACGATGTCGACTGAAGATTATTGCATTATATTTTCATAACCCCTAGTCTCCTTGTTATCCCTACTATTGAATATCAACCATGGATGGGTATTTTCCGGTAATATCTCGGGAAAGGGATTAGGTGCTATGTTTGGTATCGGTAGTGGTGATGAATCGGTCCCGGAGTCACTAGACTCGGATGAGCTAGAGTTAGTTGAGCGTGATGGTGATTTTGTTGCCTTTCTCTTGTCAGATCAGGTTCTCATTTTCTACAAGAAAACAAGAATAAATTAAAACAGTATACAAAACAGGTCATAACAGGAAACAATCTGTTTTCTATGAAATCAGTGAGGCACGGGCGTGCCTAAGGGAGCACGACCGTGCTTAACTGTTTTCATGCGCAGTTCGGCTGCTATTATCCCGAACCTACTGTTATGGTTCTAGCCTAGTTGTTTTTAAGGTTCTGTATTATTTTTAGTAAAGTTATCTAATTTTTAAACTTTTACAGAAAATTAACAGTTATATTCAGTAGGTTCAACAAGTAATTTAAACAAAAATGGTTGTTCAGCAATTCCTAAGAGTTGGGACATAGGTAGGCACGACTGTGCCTAGACATGCACAGTCGTGCGTCTGGGTTTTGGGCTAGCAAATCTTTTCGGACAACTTCTAGCTCCGTAAAGGGATTGTGCTTTTTGGATTGAGCACGACTACGCTTGGTTGGCACGGTCGTGCTTCGTGGTTATAGTTGGTCAAAGTTGCTCAAACCTGTCAGTTTCTCGCGTAATTGGTTTCATGATTTTTCAGGTTTTCCTAAGCCATTATGTTTACACTAGTACCCTAATTACTTCCACACAATTTTTATCTTGGAAATCATGGTTTGACCAAAAACAAGAGAAATCTGACATGTTTAGCCACTAATCATAAGCACAATGTGTTAAAGACAAGTAGTACATATCTGGAGATGAATATTCTCGAAGAAAATCATAGGAAAACGGTGGTTTGAAGTGGTGGTGGACGAAGTCAGGTCGCAAAGGCACGAGGTCTGCAAGCTGGGGTTCTAATTTTGAAATAGGCTAAGAACATAACTTAAACCCCGCTATCTAGCTTTTTGATGGGCACGGGCATGCTTGGCCGAATTTCAAAACCAATTTTTTTTATTTTCAATTTTTATTTAGGAAAACTTGTTTTAATTATTTTATAATTAGGCACGGCCATGCCTGCTTAGGCATGGGCGTGCTTATCTGACAGTTTTCTAAAAATTGATTCAGATGAGTTTTTGAAGGTTCGGTTCACCACTTATGGAATTAATAGGTCTAGGAAACTTACCTTTCCGATTTCAACACAAGTTATGAACACTTCAAGGTGATGGATAGATTTTTGTGGATAAAATTTTGGAGAAAAGGATTTCCCAAAGAAAAAGTTAGCATTCGGTTTCGCCTTTTGTCATGTTGATGACACTTTCACGATGGCCATCATTGAAAAAAATATGCAAAATATCTAAGCAAAGAACACGAATGCTGAAAATAAAGGTGAGAATAAAACATATAAGAAGAAATAAAAAGGATAGAAATTAAGTTTTGTTAAAATAGTAACATGGGTCTTTCTATAGAATAAATCGTTGATATGAGCAAAAAATGCATATGTTTTAATATTAAATTATTATCCATTTTTAGTATAATTTGTTAATGAAATGTTGAAAATAGGCCTAAATTGATTTAAATTGATTTATATTGAATTTTCTGGAGAAAAATAATCAAAGATAAACAAAGGAAGAAAAATCGGCTGAAAACGGAGAAAAATAGAAGAAATTGTCAAGACAAGCCGCATGTCTCGCTATAAACGCTCCATGCCTCGGATCCAGACACCTCCATACGCCCACCATGCAAAGATCAACCAAAGAAAGCTAGGCACAACCCATGCCCTGAAGGTATGCCCCATGCCTTGACAGTATAAGACAAAGAAAAGCTTCGGCAAGATTTGGAAGATCCTGTGGGGTCCACAAAGTTGACCATGACCCGTGCTGATGAGACACAGACCGTGTCCCGGGAACTGGGACTAACTGGTCACCTGGCCAGGCACGACCCGTGTGTTCAAGGCACGCCCCTTGCCTGTCCCCAACCTGCCTATAAATAGAAGCCCCATTCCACCATTTTCACTAGCTCATTATGTCCCTTCTTCTCCACTACACACTTCTATTCTATCCCACTCTTTCTAATCATTGTAAGTATTCATAGAAACTCAA
Organism: Scalesia atractyloides; assembly: GCA_947069175.1. Taxonomy (NCBI): domain Eukaryota; kingdom Viridiplantae; phylum Streptophyta; class Magnoliopsida; order Asterales; family Asteraceae; genus Scalesia; species Scalesia atractyloides. The sequence continues at coordinate 22,235,689 of CAMTDV010000004.1, forward strand.
GAATCATAAGTGTAATCAAGCTTTTTATGGTTTATATAATCTTTACAATTTTGATCATATCTTCTTCCATGGCCATTCTTGGCTAGATTCTTAAGTGTTTGTGGGAAACTTATCCCCTTGATGTCAAACTAACTAAGGAAGATCAGGGGTAAGAAAGGTGTGTGTGTTAATGACTTTAATTAATTAGCATAATTTGTTGAAAGCGAGTGCAACAATAGTGTCGCCATTGACTTGGGTCATTAGAGTTTCCACCCAATCCTTAAAATCTACCAAAAATCATGGGATGCCATTAACTTGGGTCGCTCAAGTTTCTATGTCTATCTAGAGTTAAAACATGTTGATCCTCTTACCAAACGTTAAAGGTTTTGGATGGACTTTGGATTGGGTAAGTTCTTGCCTTTGCATGGAGATAACACCAAAGTGTAAAGGACTTGATATATATAAAAGTAACTACCATAGGGGAATTGATGACTCACTGACATACAGAGACAAGTAATATATATCCCTTAAACTATCTAATTAATTAATACTGTATTCCGGCCTCGAGTATCGTTGTCTTGCTGATTAAAGCGGGAGGATCGAGTGTGTTAGGATTCTGACCCATATACTGCACGATAATACGCGTTTTCACACATAGTCCCCCGTCTGAAAATCGAGCCCTTGAGACCCCATGGTCCGAGCTAGTTAGCAAAGCTTCAAGAGGTAAGTTGATCCTAAACGCACCTTTTTGTAGGGGTGTGCACAATTCAATTTGGTTATTGGCATTAATCGTAACTGAAGTCATCGGTAATTCGGTTTGGTTAATTCGTTTAATTTGTCGGTTTTTAGTTCGATCGGTTATTGGCATTAATCGTATCCGTAACTGTAATCGAAGTCATTAGTTAATCGGTTTGGTTAATTTGTCGATTTCGGTTCGATTCGGTTAATAAAGAAATCCAACAAGGGCTAATTTTTTTTGCTTAGAAATAGATGTAAAGGAGGTATAAATACATGAAATGGATATATAAATAAATGAAATGGCGGTATACATACATGAAATAGAGGTATAAATAAATGAAATGGAGGTATAAATACATGAAATGAATCTATAAAACATGAAATACATGAAACGGAGGTATAAAATCTTGAAATGTATGAAAATATAAATGGTTCTATTTTGTTTGGTTAATTTAGGTAAACCGATGGTAAACATATAAACCGATAACCGAATTTTGGTTAATTTAGTTTCGGTTAATTTTGGTTCGGTTTGGTTAATGGTTCGGTTATTGCACACCCTTACCTTTTCCTATCATTTATTACTACCCTTTTATTTTCCTCTTGAGCTATTCTTTTCTTTGTATTTATTCTATTAAAAAAATACTCTACTCATGGACTTGATTAGATGTTAACGTCGACTCGGTACTAAAACTCCTTAGATGACCTCGATATCTTACCATTACTATATTACGCCAGCGATGGGTGCACAACATGAGTTGTAGTGTAGTAGTATTATATCATGTTTCTATAAATATTAAAACTTGAACTAGTGCATAAAACAACCAAAAATTAACCATCTTTTATAAGCACACTAAACCACTTCAACCGTATCCTCGACAATGACGCCAAAACAAGATTAGTTTAAGGCCATCTTAATTTATTTCAAGCTTAACAAATGGGATTATGTTTAGGGATCTTTTAAATTACTGAAGCGATTTAGTCATCGAATTAATTAAGTTACCGAATAATCATAATAGGTCTCATTTCACCAGTTATCTTCTATTCCATCGGATAGCCTTATTCCCCCATTTATTTATTTTCTGAACTTTTACCCCCACCCCTCCCAAATAGGATCTTAGGGCATTACCAGAAACCTTCCAAAGGATCTCAATGTTATATCATAATTCTTTTATTACCCCAAGATCTGTTTCGATACTAGAAGCATGTCGCCCGAACCTGGCTCAATATCAGAAGTTTACATAATAATAATAATCTTTATAGGCCAAGTTTGGATTTCCTTTATTAGTATGTGGGTTGTTATACACCATAAATGTACTAATAAGCTTCACCTCTCAAGGTTATAAAGAACACCAGATTTGATTAAGGGTACCAGAAGTCGTATGCACACCTTAGTCAAGTTACATTCGGTTAAATTAAGGTAGTTAAATTAAGTGCTTAAGTTAATTTAGTTTCAAGGGGGGCATGCAATCCTGTCACAAAAGATGTATAACCAAGAATTGGTAAAAAAATAAACACATTAAAAAAGATAAGAATACTATATTTATAAGATTAGCTCATCCAAGAGTTTAAGAAGACAGAGATTACAACTGATGTGTCTGTAAATAAACATGTTTTCATAGTGGTAAACCCGCATTTTGATAGTTGTTTGTTGTAATTATTTCCTGGAATGGATTAAATATTTGCTTCTGAGAATTGGAGATTACTAAAGTTGCGTAGTTTACAGGCCCAATCTGCTTGTTTACAAGCAGTGAGCAAATGAGCGGACTACGAGTCGTGAGCCCCAAGCTAATGCACTGACCTACTGATTGAAAACCCTAGTGTGATAAGGTGACACGTGGGTTGTTTACGGTCGTAACCCCGAATCTGGTTTCCAGGTCGTAATCCAACTAAACTACACATGGGCCGTATAAATAGAATGATATGTCATTGAAACCCTAAGAAGTGACAAATAAGAAGAGAATAGCAAAAAAGGGTTGTTCAATACCGAGGATTCAAGATCGGGATATTCGGGAGAGATTCAAGGAAGACTAGCGTACAAGAGGTCAACAAAATGATCCTTACTGAGTTAGACCCTTCATATTATCATTTCCAGTTGATTTTAATCGTGTATTCAATGAATTCATTAGATTTGTTTGTTACTATCAGTAGCTAACCACACCATAGTAGGTTAGGGTAGGATGGTTCTTATTACTTTGCATTGAATTGGTTGATTTTGTTGTGAAAATGTGTTTTTAGTAAGGTTTAGTTAGGAACATGTGATAAGTAAAAGCACTGGATCGATGATGAACATCACCATTGCACTTGAACAAGACGAACAACATAAACAGAGAAGATGGAGAAGAAGATGTAGAAGAAACTCATTTATTTCATTACCATCAACACAGATTACATACCAAACGAGTATACATCATCTTCTATAAGATGGTTTAGATCACAAAGATCTAAACCCTGGCTTTCTCTCTCTAACTCTCTCTCTCTCTCTCTCTCTAGAAATGCACAGAGCTCACCAAGAGACTCTCTAGAAAGATTCAAGAGTTACCCTAATCTACCCTATACACACACACACACACACATATATATATATATATATAGACTAGCGCCTAAACCCGGACAAAACATATTGTCCGGGAAATAACAACAAACAATCCTATCCGAGTTTACCACTAGCAAACTCGAACTAAACAAACATAGGATTCCTATCCAAATTTACACATACATATTCGGAATCCTCATGAAGCTAGAAGACCTTTGGAGTTTAACACTTAAACTCAGAATTACATGACTGACTTTAAATTCAGAATATTACAATATGCATAAATTCAGACAAGGTAACAAACTCGGAACCCATACCACGAGATAACCTTGTAATCCGGAATCCTGTCTTGCTTCATCATCTTGACTTCTTTGACTTGGACTTTGCTTTGGTTGACCAGAACTGATAAAACACAGTTGCCCAGCAGGAACTGCACTTACAGACTCCCCATTAACTATTGCTATCAGTTCTATATGACCTAGATAATCTTCAGACTCCAGATACTGCCCTTACAGACTTCCCCTAGACTGATGATATCTTGTCTGCTTTACATTTTGGCGAAGACTTGAATTTTCCGGTAGAGCACGACGATCTTCATTCCTTCTAATGAAAGACTTGTCGAGAATCACTTAGATGGCCGCTTTGAGAAACCCGAAGAATCCAACATCAAGTATTGTCGATTCTTCCCCTCAAACTACTCCCAAATCAATTTAACGCAAACCATCCTATAATCCTCATGTAAGAACATCACTCGATACATTAATCTTCAAACTTAATGTCAATGCCCAACATCAAACACTTCAGATTCCGCAAAGACATGAAGTTTGGTTCGATAACTTAATAACAAACCAAACTCCGAAAATGTACATCCACCATCTTGATCAAAGCCTTCAACCAAGTGTTTGAAATCATTTCATCTCGAATCTTCAAGATCCAATCTCGTATCTTCACGAATCCATCAATTACCCAAAGACTTTCGCTTTCGATATCCCCCTCAATGTAAGAACCTCCTAATTATTTTGAGAATCCGACTAGTCACCAACTTGGAAGAGGGACCAAGAAGACTAATCATCTCTAATCTAACTGGCATATGATAAAAACTCAATCTTCAACTAATCGCCAAATAAACAATTAGCTTCATCACGTCAACACTTGATCAAACCTCAAACAAACTCGACGAAACTCAGTAACTCACTAGCTCTAAATTGTATCATGTTTGAAACTTTTCTACACCGGCGAGATAAAGCCTCATTAATCTCACGGTTGTAAACACGAAATTATTTTACTGTCGCACCACGAGCTTTTAGAAATTTACAAAGAAAGTGGGATATTTTAAATTTTTACTCCCCCTCTTTCTTTGTAAATTTTCAAAGTCCAAGTCACTTCACCTTCGTTTCTCCTCGAATTCCCGATAAAAGTCCCAAATCGTCCCAAAACTCTAGTACGGACCAAATCCGAACACTAAGAATCTAGTAGACAACCATGGTTCACCATTACCGTACCAAAATTCCCAACATAACCCATAAATTCGGAGTTTAACAAACAAATCCGGAAAAAATCAACAAATTTGAAAAAAAAAAAGATCTAAGTCCGAATTTACATAATTCCGGATTTATCCAACAAATTAGGAAATTTTTTACCCCCTAGTCCGAATTTAGCAGTATTTGTCCGAATTTAAAATAAAAAATTCCAAATTTAATGTAACAAATCCGAATTTGACACATTTATTCTGAATATAACACATTAACTGATAAACTCGGAGGAAACTCTTCACACTTACAAATCCGGAACTTAAGAAGTTGACAAGTTCGAAACTTGCTTAAACCTGGAACACAACAAAGGTTTAAACTCGGAACGAGATCCAAACACAAATTGGGACACAATTAGCTTTCAAATTCGGACCCCATAAATTCGAACAAGGGTAAACTCGGACAAATTCGGGATATCTTAAATTCAGAACCTCTTCCGGATTATCTACCAATACGTGACTTCACATAAAGGTCACAAATAAACACGAAAGATACAAATTCGGAATACAATTTCGGAACTCTAACACTTACATAAATTCCAACAAAGCCAAACGGATCAAAAACCCATATCGAACAAAAAACCCAGCAATTCTCTCCAAAATAGCTCTAATTTCTTTATATCTGGACCAAATTTTCTTCAACTTTCTTTAAGTTTTCTGTAGAAAAATCACGTCTTCATGATGTCTGGCGGAAACAAACATCAAATCAAGAGCAATGGTGATTCGGAAGGCAGTTAGACCATTTCGAATCGGTAACCATGCTCTGATACCACTGTAAAAGCACTGGATCGATGACAAACATCAACATTGCAATTGAACAATACGTGAAACAACATAAACAATGAAGATGGAGAAGAAGATGTAGGACAAACTCATTCATTTCATTATAATCAACACAGTTTACATACCAAACGAGTATACATCAGCTTCTACAAGCTGGTATACATACCTAACACATAGTCTCTCTCTCTAGAAATGCACAGAGCTCACCAAGAGGCTCTCTAGAAAGATTCAAGAGTTACCCTAATCTACCCTATACACACACATATATAGACTAGTGCCTAAACCCGAAGAAAACATATTGTCTGGGAAACAACAAACAATCCTATCCGAGTTTTCCGCTAACAAACTCGGACTGAACAAACAATCCTATCCGAGTTTGTCACCTTCCGAGTTTAACGCTTAAACTCAGAATTACGTGATTGGCTTTAAATTCGGAATATTACATTATGCCTAAACTCGGACAAGGTAACAAACTCAGAACCCATATTCTGAGTTAACCTTGTAATCCGGAATCCTATCCTGCTTCATCATATTTGACTTCTTTGACTTGGAATTTGCTTTTGTTGACTAGAACTGATAAACCACAGTTACCCAACAGGAACTACACTTACATGATAGTGTAATCTTCTTGGACCCACAAAAGAACAGATGGTATTCAAAAGCCAAAACATGATAATGAGATCAATAAATAAACAGTTGCTGAAGCATTTCTCCTCCTAAAGATAGTGAACCTCGAACACCTAAATCAGAGCATCTGTTGAAGACAGGCAAACATCTGCTCAAAGCCTTCGAACGATGTACATGAAGAACAAGGTTTGTTCAAGTCGTAAAGTCTATTGAAGCAAAGGTCTGATAAAGAAGACAAACATCCGGGGCCAAACAAATGTTTGGAACAAAGCAACAAAGGATAGCTTAGCAGATGTTTCCCAATATAATAGTATTTTTTTAATAGTGTTTAGCATAGTTAGAACAGTTGTTTGATTTGCAAAGATGCTTGAAATATCTGTGGAATCTTTTGTGTTAAAAATGTTAGATGTCACTATCAAGGTGATGTCAGCCAACCACAAACAGAGCTTTCATACTTAGTATAAATAGATCTCACCTATTAGAGAAATATTTTAGCACTTCACACACATTCTCTTTTGTAAGAATAGATTTGTGAGTGATCTGGATGAGAAGAAGATTGTAGAATCATTCTGTAAAACATTTGAATCTTTTGATTAATGAAAAACTGTTGTTGATGATATCTTCCTACTTGAGAATTTTATTAGTTATTACAATTGTATTTGCTTGTTTCATCTAAATTAATTTACAAGTATCAAACTTAGATCTTAACAATTGGTATCAGAGTTTGGTCACATTAAATTTGATTTCACAATCAGTTTAACATTCAAAGATCAGCTCACAAAGATACAATCTATTCATAGCTCAAAGTAGAAAAGTGTAGAACTCAAAAGTGTCTATCACATACTCTGTTCTTCTACAAAGATCAAAAAATGTCACTTAATAACCATGATTCCCTCATCTACGATTATAATGGAAAACCACCAATGTTTTTCAGATCAAATTACAATATCTGGCAACGACGGATGGTGCACTATCTTGCTCAAACAAACATAGGATGTTAGAAGTCTGTAATATTTGGACCTTATATTCCAATGAAACCCAGTGTCGAAAATCCGGATGTGCATGAGCCAAAGAAACCAGAATATTACCCTATACTAGATTTCAAAAAGTTTGAGATAGATGCCAAAGCACTTAATATGATTGCAAAGGCTCTACCAAACAAGATCTATGCAGAACTATTACATTGTAATAGTCCAAAAGAGCTATGAGATGAGTTAAAAGAGAAATTCAGTAAAACTGAGGAAATTGTTAAAAACAACCAGGAAACTCTTGACATGTTAAGAGTACATCTAACTCAGCACAAACAACAATTTGTGAAATGGTTGATGCAAATGTTGTAAAAAACAATGAACCTTGGAATACTACTGAAGAAGAGAATAATTGCGAATGTGCATTTATGGCCACCAAAATGAGAGTTTCTACATGCATAGATAACATACGGTATGTAGATAGTGGAGGATCCAGACACATGACTGGATGTAAAGCTCTACTATCAAACTTCCATACTCATGGAGGTGGTGATATATCCTTTAGAGATAATTCAAAAGGAAAAGTGTTGGGTCAGGGGCTGTCGAGGCTGGTAAGCTAAAATTTGAAAATGTTAATCTTACTGACAATTTGAAACTCAATCTACTTAGTGTTTAAAAAATGAGCGACAAAGGCTATGGCTCAGTTTTTACAAAGAAAACTTGTAAAATTGTTGGACCTGATGTAGTTAAAAAGATTGACAAAATTATAGCTGAAAGCACTGCACAACTTATTGCTCATAGAAGTGGCAATGTTTATGTAGTGGACATGTTAAAAGATACCCAAAAACTTATGTATACCTATTCTCTGTTTCCCTAACAAAAGAATCAGAGTTATGGCATAGAAGGTTGGGACATGTTAGTTTGAAAACAATTAACACTCTGATAAAGCAAAACCTTATCATAGGACTACCAACCAAACAACTCAAGTGTGATGAACATTGTGTTTCCTGTTTAAAAGGTCACCAACATAAAAATCATACAAACCCATTGAAGAGTCTAAAACAACCCAATGTTTACAAATGTTACATAAGGATTTGTTTGACTCAGAAAAAGCATGAGCTTAAGAAAAAATAGATATTGCTTACTAATAGTTAATGATTTTTCTAGGTTTACATGGACTTGTTTCTTACACTCAAAAGATGAGATTGTAGTTATCCTGAAAGAATTTATCATAAAAGTTGAAAAGCAGTACGATCTACTTGTAAAGTCTCTCAGAATTGACACTGGGGCAAAATTCAGAAATCAAGAGTTTGATGATTTCTGTGTGTCAAGAGGAATAGTGAGACAATTCAATATTCCTTATTCGCCAAAAAATGGGGTTGTTGAAACAAAAAACAGAACCCTAATTATAGCTAGTAGAATTATGCTTGCAGATTCTGGCCTTCCATTATCTTTTTGGGCAGAGGTTGCGAATACTACATGGTATATTCAAAACAGAGTTTTAATAAACCCTAACATAAAAAAACTGCCTTTGAGATTCTATTCAAAATAAAATCAGTAATCTTATTATTTTTAAATCTTTGGTTACCCATGCTTCATATTGAACATCAAAGATTCAATTTCAAAATTTGCAGCCAAAGTGGATTGTGGATATTTTTTGAGATATTCTTTTACAATCCAGGGCTATAAAGTGTTTAACACAAGGACCATGACTATAGAAGAAAACTTGAATGTAAAGTTCAATGAACTTTCCTCTTTAAAAATCCCTAAAAATCCGGCAGAACTTTTTGGTCTTGGAAAAAATCAATTTTGAAGAAGTAACTGCAAAGGTTGAGGTTGATACAGGCAAACAAAAGGCAACACAACAGGATTACATATTTGGCATTGAGATGCCATCTTGATACAAAGTCTATTCTAATCCACAAAGTTCATCTACACAAATAACAGCCAGTCCACAAGAACTGGAACCATTGTTGACCAAAGTCAACCTCAAACCACTGATATATCCTCCACATCAAATTCTCCACTTTGGCTGATCCCACCACCACCTTTCCAAACCACTGTTGACCATACCACAATGGCAACAGAGGGTTCACCAGAAAATTCCCAATTATGCCCCTCACCACAAAATTTCATCATTTCATACACTGGAAACACTATTTTCCATAGATCCCATCCACCAGAACAAGTCATATGAGACATCAATGCAGGAGTGCTCACTAGAATCCAAACTTCAAATGTCAGCTTATTTGTTGGCTTCCTATCATTAATCTAACCTGTAAAATACCAAGAGACATTGAAAGACAACAGTTGGGTGGAAGCCATACAGGAAGAGCTTCTTCAGTTTAAAAGACCACAAGTGTGGAAACTTGTTCCATTATCAAAGGACACATGTCCAAATGGTACAAAAATGGGTCTTTAAAAACAAAACTGATGAAAGAGGCATTGTTATAAAAACAAAGCCAGACTTGTGGTTCAAGGTTACAGACAAGAAAAATAAATTGAATATGATGAAACCTTTACTCCTGTAGCAAGGTTGGAAGTTATAAGACTCTTCTTGGCATTTTCTATCAACCACAACATGAAGATGTATCAGATGGATATAAAGTGTGCTTTTCTCTATGGAAAAAATCCAAGAAGAGGTCTATGTGTGTCAACCACCAGGTTTTGAAGACACATTCCATCCTGATTATGTCTACAAGCTAAACAAATCTTTGTATGGACCGCACCAAGACCCCGGTATGATACTCTGTCCACTTTTCTCTTATCCAGTGACTTCAAAAGATGTAAAACTGATAAAACTCTATTTCTAAAATGGAAAGGGAAGTTTTGTTAATTGTACAAATCTATGTGGATGATATAATTTTTGGATACAGAGTTAATAAACTGTGTGATGAGTTCAGAAAACTGATAACAACTCAATTTGAGATGAGTGCCATAGGGAAGTTACCATGTGTTCTTGGTCTAAAAGTACAACAACTTGAAAATGGAACTTTCATTCATCAAAAAAAATATGTCAAAACACTTTCGAAAATATTTGACATGAATGACTGCAAACCATGTGCTACCCCCAGGAGTACAAGCAAAACTTTCATATCTGATAAAAAAATGACTTGATAGGTCAAACACTTTACAGATGTATGATAGGGTCCTTAATATACTTAACTACATCAAGACCTGATATTATGTTTGCAACTTGTGTCTGTGCAAGATATCAAGCATCACCTAAAAGTCAAATTTAGTAGCTGTAAAAAGGATATTTGGAAACCTCAAAGGTGCTTCCACACTTGGTATCTGTTATCCAGCTAATGGAAATATTGAGCTTTCAGGTTATTTAGATAGTGACTTTGCTGGATGTCACAAAACAAGGAAGGCAACATCAGGAGGATGCCAATTCCTAGGAAATGCCTTGGTCTCATGGTAAAGTAAAAGGCAAACAACAGTCTCTAACTCTACAGTAGAGGCAGAGTACATAGCTGCTGCAAGTTGCACTACAGAACTCCTATGGCTTCAAAATCAATTGCTTGATTTTGGTATAACTGCTTTAAAGACACCACTAAAACTGGATAGTCAAGCATCTTAAAACGTTATCGAGAACCTAGTGTCTCATTCAAAAAACAAAGCACATTGACATCCATCATCATTTTGTAAGAGATTGTTACGTAAAGGGATTGATTTCACTTTATCATCTTCCCACTGCAGATCAGTTAGCAAATGCGTTCACAAAAGCAATGGACACATCTACTTTTGAAAACTTGATCTCAAGAATTAGGATATTAAATAGAGACTGGAAGAATTCTTCTCTCTTCTTGAATAAAACCATTAAAATGTGGTTTAAAATCAAGAAAATTTAAAACCTTGAAAGGATTTTTTAAAAATTACCAAAAGCAAAACTTTGTTCAAAGGAGTGTAACATCTATTTCAAGGGTTCACTATCCACTGTTTAACATAAAAAGTCAAAGAGATCCACTGTTTCTCAAAACATATCATTGTTTACATTTCAAAACTCTGTTTAACCCAACAGAGGTTTCAAAAAAGACCTTTGAAAATAGACCCTCTCTTTCTTCATTAAAGGGTTTTGATAAACAGAGTTGTGCCAAACAACATTTTACCTTAACGAATAGACGTCTGACGCGTCACTCAAAAAGGTAGTCGTTAGCCACGTCATCACCATTGCTGAAAAAAACCCTATAAAAACCCTAACCAAACAGACTTTATCCTTACCAGTATGATAAACTCAAAAATATCAAGCTTTCCTCCCTTCAAACAATAAAAAAGATCATCTACTCACAGATTTTTTTAAAGATTTTCACTCTTCAATCAAAAGATTATCTGGTCAAAAGATTTGACCTAATTTCACAATGACTCTAAACTTGAAACGACCCCATAATATCTCACATATCTTGTGAAATCTTCTGCAAACACAGAGTTTCACCCAATCAACGATCTTATCACTTCATCAAAATATCATAACATTCTCATTAATGATGCACCCATCCATCTGGAAAATATTCAAGATTTTTGGGCAACTTCAGGTGTCTTGGTTCATGATAAAAAAAAAACCCTTCACCATCATTTCAAAAGAAACGGTGTTAAAGAAACAGTGTCTTACCGTGTGGCTGCTCATAGCCAAAGAAATGGTCGTTGTTATCCCCAACACAGTGGTCCATGTTTAGCAGGCTCTTCAAGGGCCTACTCCTCAAGCAACTCATGTAGGGCCAAATCCTTCCAAGTGTTCCTATAAGCACTTCTGGTCATGTGACCCTCCCAGAAATGAGGGTACAGAGGGTGTTACTACACTACTCTGATGGTTTGGAGAAATGGAGAGCACTTTCCTCAATTGTGATTGTCACCAGAATCGCAAGATCTGTTATGATACTGGCCGACTATTAGGTCAGGATTTGACCTGGTGGAACGGTGAGAAAAACACTCGCGGTTCCGAAGTAGTTGTATCCTTGACTTGGGAGCAACTCAAAGAGATCATGACCCAACAGTTTTGTTCGCGTCACGAAATTCAGAATTAGAAGATGAGCTCTGGACCTTGAAGCAGGATAGTGGGGAGAGTACAGCCTATAACAAACGGTTCCATGAGTTGTGGCAATTGGTCCCTTACTTGGCTACATCTCTTAGCAGACTAATCAAAAGGTATATTGGGGTCTTCCAATGATGATCCAAAACCCAATAATGAGTAGCAAACCAACCACCCTAGAAGAGACTATTTGCCCGGCTAGTCAACTAATCGGAAACCGCGTCAAGTCAGGAGATTTAAAGAGAAAATAGTACAAGGGTAACTCTGACAAAGCTCCAGCATAAGGACCCAAGGAAACCAAAACCGAATCATCCACTTATTTCAATTCCAAAAGGAAGCGAAATGATAAGAATTATGTCATAACCTCAACCAACCCACCCTTACAAGTCGTACCTATCACACAAGCTGCACCCGGTTCTACACCAAACAAAAAGCCATGCAATGGTCCTGACCCTTTATGCAACCATTACCAATACCACCACCAAACTGGAACCCTGCGTCAACATTGCACTGGTTGTGGGCGTTCTGGTCACTTGATCCGTGCTTGTCGATCGCTAAGAGGAAAGCACTTAACCAACACTAAACCCAGCTCAATAACCAACTTGTGGTCCAACCATTCTATCAGCCACCGTAAATCATAGCTCCACCTCATGTCCAAACCATGATACAGCCATACTATCAGCCAAACTATCCCATGGTGTCTTATGGAAGAGAATGTTTTAACTATGGAGATCCCACTCACTTCCAAAACACCTGCCCGAGGTTGGTTAATATTATCAACGCTCAAGCTCAAACCAATCCCGTTAACCAAACAAATCAGGCAAACCTGTGAAACCCGCCAGCAAGGGGTAGAGTTTTTAACATCAACGCAAATCGAGCCGAGGCTAATAATGACAAAGTGAACGGATAGCTTGAATGAATTTTTGCACAGTGGAATTCTTGCCATTTTAAATTATCATTGTTTTTTATTGCGTACTCTGATATTTTATATTATCGCCATCTCATATCAAATTTGAATATATATATATATATATATATATATATATATATATAATATATATATATATATATATATATATATATATATGATGTGAATTCAACCTGTACATAATTTTGGATAAGTTTGGTTATATAATTTATTTTGTATTATTTAAATCTTGAAATAGACACAAATGTAAATAAAGAAAATAAAAGTTTGATTGTATTTATTTAAAAACTTAAATGAGAGTACAAAAAGTCAAAAATAAAAGAAAGAGGGGTACGTTTAGCAGTCCTCAATAAGAATAGTTATAGACAAGTGCGTATTTCACATTACCTTAATTATGTGGGTTCAAGTCCCACAGAAGACAAAAGAATAAAAGAAATTTTTTGTTAAAATAAATATATAAATATTTACACTTATTTCCTTTTGGTGGTAAAATCACCAACATTTATTCACTATTTTAGCAAGAAAACAAACTATAGAAAGTCGTGGAAAAAAATATAAATGAAAATCAAGATTTTTGCCAAACAACATGGAGGAAAATGGTAATTTAATGTGGTTTCTGATAGATTTTTTCTTTAACAAAAGGAGAATGAGAAGAAAATGTGCTTTGAGTGTAGCCTAAGAAAGTTTGAAACTTTTCTAGAACCATCCTCAACCTCTAATACATTATTATGGCATAATTATTTTCTAAGGCTAAGTACATTAAAAGAAAGATACCTTCTCATCAAATTACATCCGTTAGACATGGATTCGTCAAATACTTTTCATCTTTTTTCAGTGGAATACTTTGTTCATGTCAACATTAATTGTGATAGATTTGATGCATATGTGTCTTGTCACTATCCTTTTTTAACATTGCACTTAGTCACAATCATTTGATAAAAAATAAATAAAAGACATAATTAGTAACTTAATTCAATCCTACTGAATTCCAATCATCAAACTTTAAGAATTCTGTAAACACAAATTAAGAATTTATCTGCAAAATTTATAAGTTGTCAATGAAAACATGACGATAAGTTCAAATATGAGAATACATGCATCCTCAAATATTGTGGTTTGTTTGCCACCATAAGCATAAAATAGAAACTATGAACATATCTTAAGTTATTAGTTAACTAGTATAGCTTATATTCATTATAAAAGTATCATAGTTTTATAATTAGTTCAATTATTTATGTTGAAAATTTGAATATAAATCATAAAGATAAATCAGAATCCAACTACATACAAGAGCTCAATTTAAGGATGGTAATAGTCATGTATGAGATGAGTTTTGGTAATCTTAGTCTCATACATGATTATAAAACCATGTCTCATAGCTAGTCTCCTATTCATCGGGTACATGTTACTTAATACCTATCCGGTCCATGGATATGCCAGTTTATGATCTTTTATGGTTATCCATTGTGATGTCTATTACTCGATCTTAAACATATTTAATAAACTGACTTAAAACAATTAAAAACTCCACTATACGTTTACAATTCTATAACTTTATATGAGTTTTGAGTTCCTAACAATTTCAACATACTGTTTACTATATTTGTTTTGAGATTGTATGACCTATCAGTATATCCTAGTAAAAAGGTTTGGTTCGGACAATTATCAGCTATACACATCCCAAATCTGGGAAAAAAATCTAAAACTAAACAGATGCCTAGTTTCATTCCCGATTACCTATCCTATTACATTTTGTACATATTTCGTGTTTATCTGTCGGATTGAGAGTTTAATATCATCCCTAGCGTAATTGTCATGAATCAACATATCTTTAACTTAAATCAGGTGGTCAATATTTTAAAAAATATATGAATGAATAAAAACTCTGTGATTAAAACATTTGAAGTTTTGGTGAGAGAATCTTGAAGTGGAGTCCTGACAAGTTGGTCAAGTGGTTAGTCACTTGGTTTCTCCTTAAGGTCCCAAGTTTAACTTCCACTAGCATCACTTTGAAGAACATTGATGGTGGCAATAAAGTTTAGAACTAGGTCTCTCTGAGATCGCCAGTTTCAAACCGAGCCGAACCGTGTTTTATCGTAGTGGGCCTTCGGACAGGCAAGTTCCCTGGAACTGGTAGCCTATGTAGCACGGGGACTCCATTTATGTGGCTGTACCCGTCTCGGGTACTTGTCGGGGACGGAAACACCATGGGTACTCGTCGAGGACGTTTCCTAAACGTTTCCATTGTCGGGGACGTATCTGGTAGAAGTATCCAGCCCGTTTCCATTTATTTTTAGGGTTTTAACCCTTTCAAATTCCACAACCGGCCATTAAATAAATAGACCTATCATATTCGGCTTCTCTAATCTCTAAACTCTCATCGTCTCTAATTCTCTATCGATTGCTGATCTCTCACTAGATGAACCGGAATTTGAAAATGATTTGATTATTGATAATTACTTACCTTTGGAAGATGTAGTATTTTTAGACTTTGTTTGATATATTTTTATTTTTTATATTTTTTATTGTCGTACCCGTATCTTGAAATTTTGAGTTTTGCCATTCCTCGTTCCTGTATCGTCCCCGTACCCGATCTCATACCCATTCCGGTGCTCTTTAGCTGGTAGCTTGATGGCTTAGATATGTATCTAACTCTGACCGTCATTAAGGAAGAGATACATTTATTTGATTAAGAGCATTCTAAGATGTTTACCCGATGATTTAGTTGAGGTGAAAAAAAATGTTGAAGTGGACGGAAGTGTAGAACTTAGTTGTTGCCATATTGGTGTGGTCCAATGGTTGTTGGCTTTTGACTTAAACCTTAGCAGTGGCCAATTTTGTAAGGGGGTCGCAACCCAATCAACTCCTGCATGTACCACGTGGAAACTACAAACCCTATGTGTTACCTATTAAAAAGTAACCAATGAACCTTAGAAAAATTTCGTCATAAATTATTAAAACTTAATTTTCTCATTTCATATCACATGTTTTATTAATCACACTATCTAACATTATTAGGGTACGGTTTTGAGAATATGAGAATTTCTTTTCTGGTTTTAGAATCTATTTGATCGTATTTTCTTTTATTTTGACTATGCGTTTGTATGTTCATTTGTTTGTGTGATCTATGTGTTTTGTATATGTATCATTTGTCTCCCTAAACTATGGATGTGTGTTTGTTTCAAGATTCGTGTATATAGGATGTGTGTCTTTATGTATGTTAACTTTTTAAGATGGGTTCACTAGAAAAAACTCGAGAGATGATGAGGTTGTTTAGGATTTTTTTTTATTTTTTTTTTTTGGATTTCTTTAGATTGTTATATATTGATGCTAATGTATTATGTTTTTTTTTTTCGTTAAGATCTCATAGGCACTATTCGGTATTTGATGGGTGGTGACGTCGAATATATAAATCTTCGAGTTTTTAGCCAAATACTATAATTAAAAAAATATGTATCAAATGGGCGTGGTTAAACAAATATTTACCAAGCAAGTTTTATTCAACAACTTATTATGCTTCTCATTAAAGTAATTCAGTTCAATATCTTAACCCAAAATTTACTTCTCTTTTCTCTTATTTTTTTAGTTCTTCTGGTATACTCTCAACAATTTATCTATAGATTTAGTTTAACTTTTTAACATAACAAAATTGTTATCATTATATTTATTATTACTACTACTATTTAATATTGTTATTATTATTATTATTATTATTATTATTATTATTATTATTATTATTATTATTATTATTATTATTATTATTATTATTATTACTACTGCTATTAAATAAAATCATTATTATAATAATGTTATAATTTAATTCAAAATTGTTATTAAAATAATTATTATTATCATTTAGTTTTAAATTGTTATCATTATGATAATTATATATAATCTCAAAGAATGGAAGTTTAATAGTGTGCTTACTGCTTATGCTAACGTAAACCAGTCAATCCTTGGATGCCATGTATATAATATAAAAGAAGGAAAGCTTAATAGTGTGTTTATGCTAACGTAAACCAATCAATCCGTGGATGCCATGTATATAATATAAAAAGAAGAGAATTTTTAATAGCGTGCATATGCTAATGTAAAACAACCAATCGGTTGATGCCATACGGTAAATTTTACTTCTTTACACCAATAATTCTAAATTATTAACTTTTGCCCAGTTTTGAACCTGAGACCTCCCTTTTAAGAGGCATGTACCTCTATGAAGTGGGCTACCTACTTAAATCAACGCCAGTTGATAGTAGATTGTTAGTGTGTGTCATCAACAATGTTGTGATCCAGGGTTCGAGTCCCCATTACGACGATTTTTTGCTTTTTTCACTCCAACCGTAATTTGCCTTTGATGTAAACAAATATGGAAAAAAGGACCATGATATTCACACACCCTTGGTTTATTTCCACATCCCCTATGCGCTAACAGACAAAGACTGACGGGTGTCAGCCTTTGTCTCGTTGACCTTGTACCTATGTGTTGCGTTTTGGCCAAAGCGCAGCGCATAGGGAGTTTGGAAGCCTATATGTTGCGTTTCAGCCAAACAGCAGCGCATAGGGGGTGTGAAAATAAGGCAAGCGTGTATGAATATGTCAAAACAGCCAAAGAGGTGTGGGAATAGATCGAGCATTCTTTTCACATGTCCATTTACTTTGTCGTGTAACTAAGTGTACACGTTGTTGCGGTGGTGACTCTAGACGGTACGATACCCACATTACTATGATTACGATGGCCTTCTAAGCTTTCACAATAGACGTAAGTTATGAAATGATCTACTGTGTATATGTATATAAATATCAAAAAGAGGGAATGTTGAAACAAACCTAAGAAGGGTGCATAACATTAGGATGCTAATTGCATTGTTTGCGTTATTTAGCATGCTAATTGCGTTTCAATAGCCTCTATGTATCGGTGACTTTTTTTAGCATTGCTGGGAACATGGAAATGGTTTTTTAATAGATGAAAAGAATGGTGCATAACATTAGGGTTTGAAGGACAAACCAACAAGATGGTGTTGCGGGGGTGACTCTAGATGGTACGAAACCCACATCACCCCTATACACCCCCCCCCCCCTTGAAACTACACATCACCATTTGCACATATGTTCTTCCCGCCATTAAAAGAAAATTGCTAGTTAGGTCAATCATATGTGAAGCTAATACAAAATCTTATAACTTAATAAATGAAATTCAAGAAATTCTACATAAAATGAAATTCAAGAAATTCTACCTAAAGTGAAATTCAATAAATTCTATTCAAATTCTAGGTTTTTAAGAGTTGATATATGTATGTCGGAAATAAACAACGTGTATAACTGTGTGCTCGATTTTTTACCGGTGTGTAAGGTTTTAATTTAACTATGTAATGGCAAATACAACGGTGTGTCAACCTCGTGTGTTTTTGCTACCAATTTTAACTATACACATACATAAATGTTATTAAAAAACACTAATCGACATTAAGAACTATTTTTAATAAGCTTTGTACTTTTGGTAAATGGACTCTACTTCATATGTGAAGCAGCCCCATCTATAAAGTGTTAGGTCAATCATATGTGAAGCTAATGTTCAGTTCACTTGTGAAACAAAATCTTATAACTTAATAAATGAAATTCAACAAATTCTATATAAAGTGAAATTCAATAAATTATATTCAAATTCTAAGTTTTTAAGAGTTGATATATGAATGTCGGAAATAAACCACGTGTATAACTGTGTGCTCGAGTTTTTTACCGATTCATAAGGTTTTATTTTAATTGTATAATAGCAAATACAACGGTGTATCAGCCTCGTGTGTTTTTGCTGTCATTTTAACTATACACATACATACATGTTATTAAAAAAACACTAATCGATGTTAAAAATTGTTTTTTAATAAGGTTTGTGAATTAACTATACAAAAAATACACCAAAGTTTTAATGGTAAAACATATTACATGATATAACAAGATTAACTTTCAACATAATGATATGATCAAAGAATATATTCATGAACAAAAAACACATAATATTAAGTCTTAAATTTATAATCATCCATTTACGACCTAGGCTATCGAAAGCTATTCATTGGTTAGCATGGTATTAGTGGGTCCCATGATGTAACAACCCGATCTTTCGGATTGTTATCTGAATTCCGTTACTAGCGTTATTTCCGTTTAAAGCCCGTTTGTACTCTGAGATTTATTATAATGGTCCATGATTATTTTTAAACGCATATTGTATCGCTTATTTATCGTATTTAAATCTCTTAATACTAGCAACTCTCAACGCAAACTCAAATCACGGTTAATTATGTTACATTATGTTATTTATGTGTCATGTGTGCTTTATGATTTATGGTTGTACTCGCTATCGCAACGCTCTCTCTCGCATGAATCGCTTAATCGCATTAATTTAATAACGCAACGCTTAACGCCTCAATAAAACGCTTAACATAACCATCTAATACGAATTGAATCGCCAAACGAGCACCTAACGAGCAAGTAACGAACAAAACTTCGCCACCAGGCCAAGTTCGGCGGAAGTTAGGCACCCCAACTTCGCCCGAAGTTGACCAGAGGTGAACCAATGTGCCAATTTCACCCAAACTTGTCCAAACCAAGGAAAAGGGCCAAGTTTGCCCGAACTTGTGACAAGTTCGCCCGAACTTGTGACAAGTTCGCCCGAACTTGTTCCCTGCCCTCTTGTTTCCTCTCCACCTATAAATACCCAGCACCTCCATTCATGCTCTCCTTGCTGCAACTTCGCTCCAGAGCTCCCGAAAGCGAAATCTCTTGTTTTTCCAAGTAAGAACCACTCGTTTTATGCAAACTACAATGTTTTACACTATGATTTTACACAAGGATTACCTTCATTTTCATCAAAACTTCTCTGTTTATAAAAATCTTCATCTTTTTCTATAAAACTTCTTGTTCTAGCTTAGATCTACACTTAAATGGGTTATTGGACTTAGCCTTGACTCTCCAAGCTAGAAATCTTGATGATTTCGACTCACCGAGTGTTAGATCTGAGAAAAACTATTCAAAGCATTGATTTTTACACCATATACGGACTAACCGAAGTTTGTTTCGTTCACTAAGAAGTGGGACGAGGCATTGTCAACGAAAATACTTGAAATAGATTCAGAATCACGTCTGTTTCAAGCAAGAACTCAGATCCGGAAGCACAAGGACGATACAGTCACTTCGCACGAACTGGACTAACTCGTATGAACCGACAAGTTCACATGGATTAGCCCGAGTTCCTGTAAAATAGCTAAAACTCGCTCTCAAAGACTTCTCCAGCCTATGTTTCGCTCATTAGCACAAGGTTGGAGGGATGGAACTCGGTTTCCTCAACAAATGACGCGAAAACGCTCGGTTTTGAACCGAAAACAGACAACTTCGCCCAAATAGGGCAAGTTTGCTCGAAGTTGTCACCTGTTTAGGGACAACTTCGCCAAACTTGTGCCTAGCTCAAGGGAGGAGTACAAGTTCGCCCGAACTTGTGCTTTAACCTAAGTTAGAGTACAAGTTCGCCCGAACTTTTGCTCAAACCTAGGCCAAAGCAAACTTTGCCCGAAGTTGGCTGACCCCTTGAATCCCAGTACAAGTTCAACCGAACTTGTCTACTACCTCTTCACGTTTCGATCGTTTCAGCATTTCAGAAGACTGATGCACTTTTGTTCTCGCTTACAGGCTGATCCCAGCGCTCCCTTCAATCCACAGCAGTTCGTGTTTCCTTGTTGAGCACCGACTGTGAGTATACTTGAACCGTTTTTCGCTTTAACGCACTTTTGGGTGTTACATACGTCTCTATATCAAAACACGCTACACACAACATAAACTCTTTTAACTCTAATCACTCTCGCATGTTATACGTGAATCACTGAATGTTTGTTTGCTACGTGTGGATAATGAGGACTTATAGACCACCCTTAGCAATGATAGTACTATAGTTTGGACTCAGCACCCGATTGGTTCGAGGGTTGTTAAGGCTCGCATATTACTTTACGTGTGTGTTCGCTATTTTGAACACGTATCGCGCATACTCCACATCGCAGTCGTGTTGGTTAACTTGTATCGTTATTGTTAGCTTACTTAGATTCACTTTCTCTACGTATACATGTTGGCTATGCGTAATCGCTTTATCACTACTATTATGCTATTAAACATGTATGCTCACCTTTACTTTATTGTATTGACTTGTATTTTAACGTATGTAACAGGTTGAGGATGTTATCGCTGCAAAACGGACTTAGGGTTTTGCTTTAGAAACTTGTAATAAATTAGTTATCGACTTTTGAATGGTTTGAGAATATTTGAATTTGTAACAATTATGAAATGATTATATGTTGATTGTATGGGAAATTGACGCTTAAATATCGTCATTTAAAATAGTCGTTATGGATTTTCTCGAACAATCTGAACCGCTTAGTGTCGCGCCCCGATGATTCCGCCATCGGTTGGGTGGGTCCCGTGAGTTATTGGGTTTTTTTCTATCTTTTAATGGTAACTTTTATTCGGTGCACCAATGTTTTCCTTTTTTAGTTTGTTCCCCAATGTATGTGCATTTTCTTTGAAGTTATAATATACCATTAAAACAAACTGATAGTATTAATTTAGTTTCACAAAATTTTGTTATCTTTGTTTGGGTAAATAAATTTTAGTTGTGTATGATTAAGTGTCAAAATACACCAAAAAACAACCCAAACAAAACATCATAATATTTATATTCATGAACAAAAAACACATAATATTAAGTCTTAAATTTATAATCATCCATTTACGGGCTAGGCTATCTAAACCTATTGATTAGTTAGCATGGTATTGGTGGGTCCCGTGAGTTATTGGGTTTTTTTCTATCTTTTAATGGTAACTTTTATTCGGTGCACCAATGCTTTCCTTTTTTGGTTTGTTCCCTAATGTATGTGCATTTTCTTTGAAGTTATAATATACCATTAAAACAAACTGATAGTATTGATTTAGTTTCACAGAATTTTGTTACCTCTATTTGGGTAAATAAATTTCAGTTGTGTATGATTAAGTGTCAAAATACACCAAAAAACAACCCAAACAAAACATGACATGCCCATGCGCTGCTCTTTGTCCTAAGAGCAGCATATAGGTCCCACCGACAGACAAAGACTGACGGGTGTTAGACACAGACACTGGTCGTTGACCTGGTACCTATGCGCAAGAGCAGCGCATGATGTGTGAAAATAGACTAAAGGAGTGTGGGAGTAAACCAAACAAAAAAATTGTTTTTTCTTTTTGCACTCCAACCATAATTTACCCATTTTTACTTCTTTTATCTTATATTACTTCTTTTATTCTCTTCTTTTTACCTTTCTTTTTTAGAGTTAAGTGTCATTTACGTCCCTTGGTTTATCTATATTTGCCTTTTCAGGCCAAATTCTAAAATTGTACTATTTTCCTCCCTAACATTCTTGAAACATGTCATTTCAGTCCAAAAACTAACCCGGTTAAAAAAACTCATAACTCAGTTATCTCATGGACGTAAAATGCACATAAGTATAGGGACGAAAATGGCACATAACTTCAAGAATTTTTTATTTTTAAAATTTCTTTTTACTATTATTATTATTATTATTACACACAGTTAGGGAACAGTATTTGGTACCGGGCACCGGTACCTACCCGGTACCAAATTTCCTGTACCAAATTATTTTTGATACCGATTCGGTACCAACTTTTGCGTTTTTTGGTACTGGTACATTCGGTTCGGTACCGGAATTTTACCGAATATGACATTCAAATACCGGTAGAGTACCAAATATTTTAAGTACCGGTACCCATATTTGGCGATTTTCGATACCGGTGTCGAGCTCATCCTTACACACAGTCTCTTTCACCCCTCTCTACATCACCACCACCATAACCTTTGCCGCCACCACCAAACAACCACCACCTGTAAAAAAAACTCAAACCCACGTTAGATCATAACAGCTCTTTCTCTCTCTCTCTCACTCTCTCGATAAGGTTCGATGGTGACTGTGGTGGTGACGGTTGTTTGGTGATGGTGGCAGTGGCTATGGTGGTGGTGATGTAGGGGGTGGGTGTAGGGATGAGCTCAGTACCGGTACCGAAAATGTTCGATACATTACGTACTGGTATTTAAAGGTAAAATTCATTAAAATATCGGTACCGAACTGTAACACCTCGGAAATTCATGGCGAATAATATGGCAACACGTGTCCAATAACTCTCAAATATTCCCAGTTAGTGGGACGAGAGGGACCAAATATACCCTCAGAAATTCATGGCGAATAATATGGTAAGACGTGTCCAATTAACTCTCAAATATTCCCGGTTAGTGGGACGAGAGGGACCAAATATATATGGCAACACGTGTCCAATCAACTATCAAATATTCCCGGTTAGTAGGACACGTGTTGCCATATATATTTGGTCCCTCTCGTCCCACTAACCAGGAATATTTGAGAGTTGATTGGACACGTGTTGCCATATTATTCGCCATGAATTTCCGAGGTGTTACAGTCCGGTACTGATATTTTACTGATATTTATATATGTGTGTGTGTTTGTGTGTGTGTGTGTGGAAGTAAGGATGTAGAGGGGTCAAATATAGAAAAATGCCAAACATTTGGCTTCTGAGGTCCCTTACGGACCGCAAGCTATGTCTTACGGTCTGTAAGGCATTCAAACTTTCTGTGGGCGCCAGAGGTCCCTTACGGACCGTATTCAGTTCCTTACGGTTCGTAAAGGGTTTGCAGAACAGCAGAATGCAGCTGGCATAGCAGCAGTTGTTCCATTACCACCTAGCTCACGATTTTGGCAACCTTGCTCCATCATTGGACACCTGGGGTGCCACTAATCCTTTCTTTAACACCTTAGGGGGCACATGGCATCATTTGAGAGCTCAAGATCAACTATAAATAGCCTAGTTCTTGAGCATTTCAAACTTGCACCTTTCTTAATTCTTTCTCTCTTCACTTGGAGTTGCTTCTGCTCAAAAGAGGCGTCCTCCCTGAAGTCTAAGCTTTCATTTAACACTTGTAAGTGTTCTCCCTAGTCTCTTTTCATTTTATAGGCTAGTTATTAGCTGAAAGTCAAGCGGATTGACTTTTGCTTTTACTTTCGGTTATGACCATTACGGTTAAGCTGATGTTCAGATCAAACATGGCTATGCGATCGTAACAATGTAGGTGTTAATACCCTATGAGGGCACCTTCTAAAGATCACGTTAAGTTGGTCAAATGACGGGTCAAAGTTTTATTAAATAAAAGTCAAAAACGCAGATTTTCTTAAATCATGTTAAATGAACTTCTAAGTATCGGAACCTTAACTTTTTTCATTATAACAACTTATATAACATATTAGGACATGTTAGATCATGTCCAACCCGTCATTTCCTGCTTAGAGCTCAGTTAGCAACCGAAATAAAACAGTTTGACTTCTACTTTGACTTTCTGTTGATCCCAGATAACAATGCTTTGACTTAAAATGGCAAGTTGATTTCAACTTTATATGAAAATAATGTGCGGAATTAGAAATCAACTTGTAAGAAACAGAAATACAGAATTTTCAAGTTTATATCACTTTTGAAAGGTTACAAAAGATGATTGAAAAGTTATTTTCTAATACAAAACAATGCTTAAGAATTCTGTGGGAGTGAAGGGCAATGGAGTATGTAAGTTGTAATACTTGCAATGCTCTACTCCGTCGATCTTCGGTTTGGTAATCTTTATTTATAAAGAGCAATTGGCATGAATACACAATTGTTTATTCATGCAAGTGTTTATCGTGGCAGATCGTTTCATATGTCATGCTTACTACGTCCACTTGTATCATAAATATCCTTCAACTGAATTACCTTATCTTCAACTGCAAGTGGACATTATGATTGGTCACCAGATTTCTCATGACTTCTGATCAGAATCTGATGAGGTTTCATCAGATTTGATTGGATCTTTTCAGATCCTGTCTTCGAACACTTTAGACAAAGATATTCTCATCAGATCTGATTCAAAAGCTTCGTCTTATAGCCTATGATCATGTTTCTTCTGTTGAATTGATCCTTTGACTTCTTCTTCATCAGATACATATAAAGTTTCCTAACAATTTCCCCCTAAGTATTGTAAGTAAAATGAAGAACATACAACCAAGAACTTGCAAGATAAAACAAAAACAACCACTTAAGCAATTTTCAAACAAACAATTCAAAGAAAACTTGTTCGACCATAGTAAGCATTGTTTTGACTAATTCAATAATAAAAATCTTTCATGCTGGGCTTCCACTTCTGAGGGATTGGTTGCTTGCATTCCTCATACATGGTTTTTACGTACTCTCTATCTTGAATCCAGTCATCAATGATGTCTTCAATTTGTTTTACCAAGTGCTCTTTCTTCTTGTCCTTCTTTTGCTCCTGCTTTTTCCTCATGATCTCTTTAATGTAAGTTAAAGTTCTGTTTGAAAACTTAAATATTTCATTAACTCTGAACGCTTTTCTCCTTTCTTCGTCTTTATAGATCACTGCTAGCTCAGGTGTTTCAACAATGCTACCTGTTCTGGCATCCTTCATTGCTTCAGAGATTTTAGTGTTTGGTGCTGTGATCAGAGGTTTGCCATTGACCAAGTGTTTGTATCAAAGGAATAGGTCAAAATCTACTTGGCATATGTTGGTTGCTATCTCCATTCCACGTTCTGAGAAGCTATGAAGTGCTTTTTTGTTTTCTCTTCTTCTCAGTGATTCTTGTGCATACATTCTTCTTAGCTTAACTATATCCAGTGGGTGCAGACGCTCCATAATTTGGCTGTCAAGGACGTGTTGTTCTTCACCATCTTCTCTCCTGATGTGATACATGTTTTGATGTCATACACCTTTGAGAGGAGTTTGGACTGATCTATCTGTGATGTGTACACTTTTGATGGGATTTATGTATTCCCCCAGAGACATCCTTCTTGTCTATTGCCTCTCATTGTGAGGGTATTTCTGGTGATTGGTCCATCTTGCTAGGAAGAGGTTCCTTGTCTTTTCTGTAATATTCCTTTAAAACAACCTCTGGAAAGAAGAGTACTTCATGGTCATCTACGGTTTGTATGATTCTTGTAATGTTTGGATCTTATGTTGGAATCACAGCAGGCTTCTTTGAGGCAATATGACCACTTTCTTCCCATTTCTTTTTCTCTCCAGATATACATTGTTTGCTGAATTCAGTTTGACTTGAGAGAGTGGGTTCAGCAATTTCTTTTCCTTTCATTTTATCTCTGGATGAGGACCGAGTTAAGCGTTGAGCTCTTGTTCTTAATGATGGTTCTATTTGAGTTTGAGATTGTTGTAGTGGTGGTTGAGTTGGTTTTGATTGAATTGGTGCTGATTTAGGTGATGATTGAGTTTGTGTTGAAGGATGTATGATCAAGGCTTTTTCTCTAGAGATGGAGGTAGGATGAGTTGGAAGAGGGAAAGAACTCATTGTTCTTTGTGGTGATTTAGATGAATCTTTTGGTATAGTTGGTATAGGAGCTGGTATTCTGAAAAGAGGTTTTGTTGATGCAGTTGCAATGTGTTTGAGTGCATCCTTTTGGGTTGCACCAGACATTTCTCTTCCCTTGGGAATCTATTTCAACAAATCTGGAAGGCTTTTCTTTGTTGCTTGTTCAATGTTAACACAGAGTCTCTTTAATAGATCTTTTACATCTTCAGTCAGCTTTTTGTTAATGGCGTTTTCTTCCCTGATGCTTGCCATCTGCCCTTGTAGTTTTGTTTTGCTTTTGCTCCAATTCTGCATTTGTTCTTTTAATAAATGCACCATCATATCATTGTTCTTCTCAACTTCCTTCAGCTTTTCCTCCATTCTTGTGAAGTTTTCTGCAATACTTGACAGATTCTGTGCTGCAGTTCTTGATTCAGCATTTCCTGTTGTCTTCACAAGCTCTTTCATCTCTTCTTTCATAGCTCCGAATTCCTCATCTAGTTTCTGAAATGCATGAGAGATCTTTTTCACATCTTGAGAGGTGACTGAAGATTCTTGCAGCTTGTTCAATTTGTATGTGTTTGCTTCTGATTGTTTTCTGATGGATTCAACAAATTCTGACATATTTCTGATGTCAGACTTCTGTTGCTTCATTTCATTCAACAGATTATCCAGTTTTTCTTCAAGAGGAGACTTTCTCTCTTGAATAATTACATTCTCTATCACCTTTTTCAATGTTGATTCAAGATTGGTTGTAAGTGGGTCATTTGGAACAACAGATGTTCCTTCTAACATACCAGCAGAAAACAGATTTCTTGTTGTTTCAGGAAATCCGATGTCTTGATCATAAGACCAATTCATAGGATTCCTACCAGAATCATGCACCACAGGCATTTCCTGGACTTCCTCAGATCCTTGAACAATCCTTTTGGAATGTTCTCCTTGAGTTCTAGGATAACACAAAGTATCCAAAAGTTGTCTCTGATCAAGTGGATGTTCTCCACTTGTTGTAGTTTCAACTCCTCCTCATCAGATTCGGAGTTGATGCTCAGAGCCATACCCATTTGGGCTTCAACATTAGGTACTCTTGTTCTTATTTCAAAACCAGCCTCAACAGATTCTGATGAGGTTTCATCAGAAGTTGGTTTTGTAAAATTAAGTTCAGGGTTTGACTCAAGGTGTGCACCTGTTTCAAGAGTATCATGTTGTTGACCTTCTCCGGCTAGCATTGAATCTGAATCAGTTGCTTCATCTTTAGTGGATGAGACTTCATCAGATTCTTCATTTGTTCCATACTCCTCAGCAATGTTTTTGTCACCAGCAGCTGATGTAGACGCCATTCTTGATCCACAATCATCTGGTCCTGTTGGTTTGATCAATTCTTCATGCCTTTTGATAAAAGGTGAGTCTGCAGGAATCACCCTCGTCATACTTTGAGGCAGGGGAGGAAGGTCACTTGGATGGGCCCAAGCACTTGCTGCAGCAGTCCATGGAGTCATTACCACTGGTTTCCACACTATGTCATGAGTGGGGACCTCCATGTTTCTTTTAGCAAAGACTTTTGTTATGATGATTGACCAAAATCTTACATCTGGAAGATGTGTTGTTGTTCTTCCTTTATGAGTGAATATGTTGGTTTTCAGTAGAGAAAATATCTCTTTGGCATAATCTACATCTTCACCCTTTATCAGCCCATACATGATGTTTAATATCGGAATAGTTGTTTGATCAGCATCTCCTATCTTCCCTGTGAGACAGCTGTTGATTATATCCATAAAGACTTGCCAAAGTCCTGGCAGTTCCTTTCTTTTGAACAGGCTAATTAGAGTGACTAGGGCCTTGTAACCAAGGTTTCTGAATACTGTCAAGAGTTCTTCTTTGACATGAGGGATGTGATATTCTTGTTTTTTCGGGATCTCCAACCATCTTCAGATGTTTTCTTCATTGACAGTGATTCTGATGTTGCCCCACACATGTGCAGTTAATTATGTTCCTGACTTCTCTGTTGTATGCACCGTTTGCTGCAGAATTTGTTGTGGAACTTCATAGCCACCTGTTAAAGCATACTTAATAGGACAATTAATCAGAAATTCTACAAGAATTCTAACCCTTTCATCATGCTGCTCATGATCAGTGTTGAGAGCTAGGTTGTTCTTTTTCTTTGTGTCTAGCCATTTTGATTTTTTGACAAGAGGAACTTCATATTCCACAGCTGGGATATTGAGGTTCATGGAGCCGGAAGAAGACATGATGTTGTGATTTGAGGTTTTGGCTTGCAGAAACAAAGTTATGATTTTTAGGGTTTGAAATTTTGAGAGCTTGAAACTTTTGGAGGTGAATGTGAGAGATTGTGGCTTGGGTCGGTTAATATAGGCTTTTGTTGTCCCACTTGATTGGTGATTAACTAAGTTAATTACCCATTGAATTATATGTTTAATGATGACACCTTTTGGGTTATCTAAAGAAAAACTGTTTTTGAAAGAATTGATTTTATCTTTTCTTCTATTGGTGCTTGCTAACCGCCAATCTTTACTTTTACACAAGTGAGTCCACGTTTTTGAAGAGTGGTCCACTTGCACAAGTGGGTCCACGTTTTTGAAGAGTGGTCCACTTATTTTCTTTCTTACTGCTAACCGCCAATCTTCACTTTTGCATGATTCTATCAATGATTCTATCTTCCCCCTTTTTTGTAAGGCAAAAGCTCAAAACTCTGAGTCTTCTGATTTCTGTTGACTTTTTCTTCAACAGATTCGTAAGTGGAATTCTGTTGACTTTCTGTTCAAGTAGATACACAACACATTTTTTTAATAGAGAGAGAGAGAGAGAGAGAGAATGTGAGTAGAAATGCTTCCGAGATACTTACATTGAATTGGAGTGTCTTCAAATCAGATTTTCTGATAAAGTTGCTCAGACTTTCTGATAAATGTGATCATATTTTCCGAAAAAGAATGATCTGATTTTCTGATAAAAAATGATCAGATTTTCTTATGATCAATAATTACGAGTGTTTTTCTTATTAAAATGACCTGTTTTTGTGATTGTCAATGTTTAAGAGTTTTTTTCAGAAAGTTATCAGATTTTCTGATAAAAATGATCAGATTATCTGATAAATATGATCAGATGAGAAAAAAAAGGATCAGATTTTCTGATAAAAAGATCATATTTTATGATAAAAATGAGCAGATTTTTTGTTAAAAATGATCAGATTTTCTATTAAAAATGATCAGATTTTCAGGTAAAAATGATCAGATTTTCTGATAAAAATGATCAGATTTTCTGATTACAGTAAAAAAATGTTGCATTTAAATGGAGAACTGGTTGATCCGCAAATTTTCATCTCCTATCGTCTTTTTGAAGGGTTGCATTAGATGTGGTCAGACTTTCATCAGAAAAAGTTGATCTTTTAGAAGAATCAGAAACAGATGTTGTATTTGAATCAAGAAAAAGTTGTTGCATTTGAAACAAGAAAAAGATGTTGCATTTGAAAAAAAAAATTGTTTTAATCAGCTTAACATCATCTCCCTTGATTTGACCTTCTTGTTTTGAAATGTTTTCATTCTTTTACAAAAAAAATTCAAGGATTCCTTTTAAAACAAGCAGTTCTCGAAAATTGTGATCTCATGTGAGACATTTTATGATATTATCAGAAATTCTTTTAAAAGATAAGGTTAACAGAAATTCCCCCTAGATTCCTAATCTCATCAGAAATTCCCCCTGGATGATCAATCTCATCAGAAATTCCCCCTGAATTCTCAATCTCATCAGAAATTCCCCCTGGATTCCTAAACTCATCAGAAATTTCCCCTGAATTCTCAATCTCATCAGAAGTTCCCCCTCAATCAAAGCAAAATGGATATAAAACACACACACACACACATATATATATATATATATATATATATATATACATATATGAAGTTGGGTACAAGAAATATTAAACTCCTAAAAAGAAAAAAAGGAAAAGTTAAACTATCTCTTCATCGCTTGGATCATCATCTCCAAAGTCTCCATCCCCATACATGATCTGCACCATTTCCCAGAGAGGTGTTTCATGCCCTGTATGGTCGTCTGTTGGTATGAGGGCAGCAATGTGTTGTTCCTCCTGAACAAGCATTCTTGCTCTGACATATGATGCAGGAACTCCTCCGACGTCCAGTTGAGAGATTATCACTTTCATCAAGAACCTTGGGTAGATGAGGAAAGGACGACCACCCCGTAAGTTGGCCCTAAAGTCATTCATCAGATAGGCTGAGTAGTTGTAGGGGAGATGATTTACTAAGGCATGGAGTGGATCCATTATCCTTTGAGTGATCTCATACCAACTCGAGGCTTTCCTTGTAAAGCAAAAGGCAAACTAGGTTACCAGAAACTGCCACGGTTCAATGAACCCGCTTTTGAAGATGGGAACCCTTCCTTGAGGATCATGGTATCCCATCATGGCCAAGGTAGCCTGCTTATCTGCCAAGGAGAAGGTGGTTGGAGGACAGTCATCTCTTAGCAAGAGAGCTTCCCTGATTGTTTCCTCATTTAAGCAAATGAGCTTGTCGCCCATCACATTTCCTGCAATGGTGGTCAGCCTACCATCATCTACAACCAGTCGTGCAGACTTCCAAAACTCTTGAAGAATTTCCGGAAACATTTGAACGTGCATGGAGAGAGCAAAAGCTATTGGACTGCTAAGTAGCATGTTCAGAATGGTGGAGCAGTTTACATATCTTAGGTCATCCACGTTCATCCTTAATCTTGCATTGTGTTTTTGGAAGTAAGGGAGAGGGAATCGATTGCTCTCAATTCTTTCCATGGTGGTTGTGTGTGTTAAGTGAAGAAGACGAGTATTTCAAAAGGTTTTCAGGTGAAAGTGTATGAGTACGTGTATGTCTATTTAAAGACAATAAGTACATGCCTTAAATGTTTTCACCGGTTAAGATCTTGATTGTACCAATTCTACTCTACTTGGAGATATGGTGTCAGATTCGTTTAGAACTAAAAGTGGCCATATTCTCCCTCCTCATTTATGAATAGGCGGCACCCTGGTCTTGAATTTTCTGTTGAGAGGACAGGTGTAGCCTTCTTTCCTTTAACCATGCTGAGTAAGCGTGTGAAGTTGATGTGATGGAGGTAAAAAAAATAAAATAAATAGAAAAATGAAAACTTGGGGAGTTATCTTTGTGACGTATACCTTCCTCATTCATTGGATATTCCCAAGTAAAAAAATTGAAAGAAGCTATATAAAATAAAAAAAATATGTTCAAGTTATGTCTGCATACATGGTACAAAGGGGATATATGAAGGTGGTATTTTTCTGCTTAAAACAAAGAAAAATTTCCTTGCTTCTAATGAATTGATCAGATTTCTGATGGAATTAACAGGTTCAGTTTTGACAAAATTTTGATCAATAGTTTTATCAGATTTCTGATCAATAATTTCTGATCAAGATATTTATCAGATTTCTGATCAATTTATTAGAGCCCGTTCAATTATCAAATTTTGTGGATTGAGTAGCTTCATCGTATCTCTTGTTTATCATTCCCAATTTGCTGATTAAATAATTATGTCTTTTCTCATCCAAAGGTTTTGTAAAAATATCAGCAAACTGATTTTCTATTGGAACAAAATACATTTCTATATTTCCTTTTTCCACATGATCTTTTATGAAATGATACCTGACATCAATATGTTTTTTTTTTTGTGAGTGGTGAACTGGATTTGAAGTTATTGCTATTGCACTCTTAGAGTCACACAGGATTGGTATTTTTGTCAGATTCACTCCATAATCTTTGAGTTGTGTTTGCATCCACAAAACTTGTGAACAACAGCTTGCTGCTGCTACATATTCTGCTTCAGCTGTAGAGGTGGAAACACAGTTTTGTTTCTTACTTGCCCAACATACAAGCTTTTCTCCAAGAATCTGACAAGCACCCGATGTGCTTTTCTATCCAGTTTACAACCTGCATGATCTGCGTCTGAATATGCAATTAGGTCTAAACTAGTTCCCTTAGGATACCCATAAGCCATGGTCAGATTTGCCTTTTAGATACTTAAAAACCCTTTTTACTGCTTTTAAGTGAGATTCTTTGGGATTACACTGATATCTAGCCAGAAAACATGTTGAAAACATTATATCAGGTCTGCTGGCTGTTAAATATAGGAGTGATCCAATCATTCCCCTGTAGGTTTTAAGATCTATATTTGTACCATCCGGATCAGAATCTAACTTGTTTCCTATGGCCATAGGAGTTTTTGATGATGAGCAATTTTCTAATGAATATTTCTTTAAAATGGTTTTAACATACTTTGATTGATTCAAAAATATTCCATCAGATTATTGTTTTACTTGGAGACCTAAAAAGAAGGTTAATTCTCCCATCATGCTCATTTCAAAATTGCTTGTCATTAATTTTTCAAACTTTTTACAATGTTTTGAGTTGGTTGATCAAAATATTATGTCACCAACATACATTTGTACCAATAAAGTGTGTCCTTTGTGTGTTTTGAGAAACAAAGTTGTATCTATAGTACCTTTGGTAAAACCTGATTGAATTAAAAAGTTTGAAAGAGTTTCATACCATGCTCTTGGAGCTTGTTTCAACCCATACAAGGCTTTGTTCAGTTTATAAACATGTTTTGGAAATTTTGGATCAACAAAGCCTTCTGGTTGTTGCACATATACTTCTTGATCAATCTTACCATTCAGAAAAGCAGACTTTACATCCATCTGATAGACTTTGAAGCCTTTTGAAGCTGCATAAGCAAGGAAGATTCTGACTGCCTCCAGTCTTGCTACTGGTGCAAATGTTTCATCATAGTCAATTCCTTCTTGTTGACTATACCCTTTTACTACTAACCTTGCTTTGTTCCTTGTTACTATACCTTGTTCATCAGATTTGGTTCTAAATACCCATTTTGACCCGATGACAGATTTGCCATTTGGTCTAGGTACTAGGTTCCACACTTGACTCTTTTCAAACTGATCAAGTTCTTCTTGCATTGCTTGAACACAGTCTGGATCCTTGAGTGCTTCAATTGTTGTTTTTTGGTTCAGTTAAACTTAAGAAACCAGCATGAAGACATTCATGAACAGTTGTTGATCTTGTTTTAACACCATCTTGAGGGTTTCCTATGATATTTTCTGTTGAGTGACCCTTTATCCATCTTCCACTTGTAGCTATATTTGTTGAAACTCTTGATGGATTATGTGAAGAACTTTCTGCTTCCTCCAGATTGATGATCTATTCTGAGCCTGAGTCTTCAGACATTTGTTTTTCTTGATTCTCTGATGTAGTATCTGATGCCTGATTTATCATTCCTTATATTTCATCTGATGGCTCTAAATTTTCTGCAGAGTTAGAGTGTGACTGGTTTTATGGTAAATTTCCATAATTTCCCTCCCAGTCATACCGAAGTAGTTCATTTGTTAGTTCTGTTAATAGGTGTTCATTATTTGTAGAATTTTCTTTTTGTGAGAAAGTTATAATGTCATCAGAAATTTATGTGTCTGATGAATCATCAAAAGAGACATACAAACTTTCTCTGATTGTTCTGCTATTTAAAATAAATACTCTGTAAGCTTTTGAAGATAAAGAGTATCCAAGAAAAATTCCTTTTTCAGCTTTTCTGTCAAATTTTTCTAAACTATCAAAATCATTAAAGATAAAACATCTACATCTAAAGGTATGTAAGAATTTGGCACTTGGTACCCTTTTGTTTATGATGTGAAAAAGTGTTTTCTGATGTCTTTTGTTGATGATAGTTCTGTTTTGTGTGAAACATGCATTTGCCACTACTTCAGCCCAAAAATAGGTTGGCAGTTTGGCATATGCCAGCATTGTTCTTGTTGCTTCTACCAAAGTTCTGTTTCTCCTTTCAACAACCCCATTTTGATGTGGGGTTCTGGGAGCAGAAAAATCATGAGAAATTCCTTTTTCTATTAGGAAGTTCTCAAGTTTTACGTTTTTGAAGTCTGTCCCATTGTCAGATCTGATTTTTCTTACAGTTAATTTCAACAGATTTTCAATTTTCTTAACAAAATTTATGATCAGATCTGGTGTTTCACTCTTTTGCCTCAAAAATTCCACCCATGTATACCTTGAATAGTCATCAACAATGACTAAAATGTATTTCTTTCCAAAAAAAACTTTCAGTGCTTATTGGTCCATAGAGGTCCATGTGTAAAAGTTCAAGATTTTCAGAGATAGAAGATTCTACCACAGTTTTGTGTGAGCCTCTTTTTGACTTTCCTAGCTCACATGCTCACAAAGTTTGTCTTTTCTTGAAGTAATAGAAAGTAATCCTTTTACCAGACACTTGCTTGCTAATTTGTTTAAAGTTTTAAAATTTATATGAGCCAGTCTTTTATGCCATAACCAACTGTTTCCTTTATTTTCTTTTGTAAATCAACAAAATTGAGGTTCTTCAATTTTGTTGTTGAAGTCAAAGAAATAAATTGATCTTCTTATCCTTTTTCCTCTAATATAAATTTTATCATCTTCAAGACCTATTAATAAGCAAGTATCAGGTAGAAAAGTTACCTTAAATCCTTTGTCACAAAACTTACCACAACTTAAAAGATTGTATTTTAAACCTTCTATGTGTGCCACTTTCTCAATTGTTATTGTACCATATGTTATGCTTCCATAACCTTTTACTCTACCCTTGACTCCATTACCAAAATTTACAAATTTACCTAGATTTTCTACATAGTTGCTAAGTAAGCTCCTATCTCCAGTCATGTGCGTGGAGCTTCCTGAATCGCAGTACCAAATCTGCTACACATGATGGTCCTGTAATGAAGAGGTTAGTGATTTTTTGGTACCCAGACTTTCTTGGGTACTTTGTCAGATGAGAACATAGCATATAATAGTTTTCCTTCATCATTTGTTGATCTTGATCTGTCAGAGTCTGATGATTCTGACTGTTCAGCTCTCTTTACCAAATCTGTTGCCATATGATCAGATCTGATAAGCTTTCTGTCCAATGCTGAACCATTGACAGATTGTTGGTTTTTGTTCAGATGTTGTTGAATTACTTTCAGAATATCAACACACATACATCCCACCTTGTTAGAGATGTCTGATGGAATGATTTTTGATGAAAGCCCATTTTTCTGAGATTTTTGAAAAATGTTTTGACCCTTTTCTTTTAAGATCCTTTTAGTTTTTTTCTTTTGTATGATCTTGTTTTGTCTTTATATTTTCTTTAAAGCTTTCTTTAGAGCAGACCTTCTTTGATTCTGGACTTGACTCAGAACAAGATGACATGAAGTCAAATTCTTCTGTTAAATTAGATTCATTGTCAAAATCTGATTGTGGTTTATCTGAAGCTTTTATAAACACTGTAGGATTATCTTTTGTTGTTTTTGTATAACTCAATCCTTCACCCTGATTTTTGACGTTGTTTCAATGTAGTCAATGAAATCCTTTGCTTGTTGAAAACCTTTTACATTTACCTTATTTTTATGAATTTCTGCATACAAAAATTTTCTCTCTTTTTCATAAAAATTGATTTTGTTTCTTTGATCAAACTTTCTTCATGTAAAAAATTTTCATTTTCTTGACAATGTTTCAACATGTCTTTAAGTTCATCAGATTTCTTTGTTTCTGTCAAGTATTTCTCTTGTAATTTATGAAAATCTTCTAGGAATTTGTTTATTTGATTTTGAAGCTCTTGATCATTTTGACTTACATTGATTTCTGATGCCTCATTGTCAAATTTTGTCGTAAGACAAAAGTTTGCCATTTCTTCCTGATCATCATCTATCTGTCCCTCCAATCAGGCTGACTTGTTGTTGTTGTTGTTTCTTGGCTTCTTCTAGCTTCTTTTCATAGTAAGCTGGATCTTTTAACTTTTTGTTCTTACATTCTGATGCATAGTGACCCTTTTGCTTGCATTTTGCTCTTCTTTCCTTGGATCTTGCTTCCATCTTTCCTTTATCACTTCTCTGAATTTTGGAACTTCCTCCCTTCAATGTTTGCTCAAAGGTTTTGGTGAGCAAAGCTATTGCCTCATCAAATGAAGAAAAATCTGATCAGAATTTTCTGATGCTAAAACTAGGTTTTGTGGGTTAGAGGGTTGTAGATTAGGTGTGATTGATCTTTGGGAATTTGATATTAAGGCTATAGGTCCACCATATTGTTTTGAATTTTCAATGATTTGTTGCTCTCTTGGGAGTAGAATGCTATATAGATCATGTAGGTTCAGATTTCCTAGCTCTAGTGTGGAGGCTATGGTCATGGCAAGATTTTGCCATTCTCTGGGCAAAGCATCAAGAAATTTTACATTTCTTTCATCATTGGTTTTTTCAACTCCATTCTTTTTTAGTTCATTTAAAATTTTTGTCAATCTATTGTAAGCATCAGTGAGTGTTTCATTTAGTGAACATTTAAACCTTTCATAAGCAGAGACATGATTTGTTCTCATGTTTCTTTTCATTTTGTCTACTCCTTCACAAAAATTTTCAAGTTGATCCCATATTTCTTTTTGCAGATGAGCATGCATCTACATAAGAAAATATGCCATTTGGAAGTGCCATAATCAGAACTGATTTGGCCCTTTTATCTGTTTCTACCGGTTTCCTGTCTTCTGGGCTGCAGTTTTTCTCTTGTTTGGGAGTCCAAGAGGCAGAGATTTCTGGTGAGTCATCAGATGCTGGAACACCATGTATTTCAACACGTGGTATATGTGGGCCACACACAATGGATTTAAACAGAGCTCGATCATGTCCATTAAGGAAATTGATCATCCTGATTTTCCATTGGGGGTACTACTCCCTGACTAACGTCGGAGGCTTTGACATAGAACCCATGTTGAAAGCACTGTTCCAAGACTGAAAGTTTGCCATTTTTAGTCAAAGTTTTTGGACTTTTGCAAACAGAGTATTAACAAAGATACTCGAGCAATTGATCGATTTGAAAATGTTTTATTCAATCTGCTCTGATACCAATTGTTGATCCCAGATAACAATGCTTTGACTTAAAATGGCAAGTTGATTTCAACTTTATATGAAAATAATGTGCAGAATTAGAAATCAACTTGTAAGAAACAGAGATACAGAATTTTCAAGTTTATATCACTTTTGAAAGGTTACAAAAGATGATTGAAAAGTTATTTTTTAATACAAAACAATGCTTAAGAATTCTGTGGGAGTGAAGGGCAATAGAGTATGTAAGTTGTAATACTTGCAATACTCTACTCCATCGATCTTCGGTTTGGTGATCTCTATTTATAGAGATAAATTGGCATGAATACACATTGTTTATTCATGCAAGTGTTTATCGTGGCAGATCGTTTCATATGTCATGCTTACTACGTCCACTTGTATCATAAATATCCTTCAACTGAATTACCTTATCTTCAACTGCAAGTGGACATTATGATTGGTCACCAGATTTCTGATGACCTCTGATCAGAATCTGATGAGGTTTCATCAGATTTGATCAGATATTTTCTGATCCTGTCTTCGAACACTTTAGACAAAGATATTCTCATCAGATCTGATTCAAATGCTTCTTCTTATGGCCTATGATCATGTTCTTCTGTTGAATTGATCCTTTGACTTCTTCTTCATCAGATCTGATCAGATTGATCAGACTCTCTTTCTTCATTTTTCTTCAATACTTTAATCATACATATAAAGTTTCTGAACACTTTCGAATCCGACCAGTTTAGATAGTTTAGATACTGATTAAGGGTTGCAATATAATCATGTTATTGTAGGGAATAACCCCTAAGGGTTATACTTTCCGATCATATCATCTTGTTAGATTTTATGCAAAGTCCATATGATGTGCCTAATAATACCCAAAATGCCCTTTGTGCGCATAAATTGATTTTGAAACAAAAAGAACATGTGAACTGGGTTTGAAACTGATGTAATAACGTAATGATACATATTTTGGCATGTTGGACTTACCATGGACCCATTCGACCACCCGATGCTGCATATGCGAGCACGGTTGACTTATATAGCATAATTTATATAAGTTAGCCGAATCGGGTCAAAACTTTCCAAAATCAGTTCTAATCAGAATGTTTGGTTGTTTAACCCATATTATACGAGTAATTATACTCATGACGGTATAAACCACATTCAATCCGGTCTCTGATTAATCTAGCAAACCGTACCTATTTATTATAGTTAACCGATCCAAGCCATATGACTTGAATGAGACCCGTTAACATTCTAGCGGATCATAGTTCCATCCATTCCGGACTAGGAGCCTTTAGTAAATTGCGCATGTATAGTTATTTTGATTAACGGTTATGCTTAAAATATCTTTGATTTGTAAAAATAAGCTCAGGTAAATACTCTTAGCCTATTTTCCCTTTGCGGGCTTGGGATACGGCATTAGCCTCTTGTTCAGGTATGGGATCAATGACGAATGATGTCCAAAATCCAAATAACCTGTTTCAATCGAATTTGCTTGATAAATTAAACATTGGGGGTTAATGCAACCGTGTCCTGGATATCCTCGGCTCACTTAATTGCAATTAGCCACGACCTAAGCGCGGGGTGTAGGCATAAACCTGGCAGCCGCTAATGCTATTATATTTTTAATGAAAGTGGCGTGTCGGTTAATCATGTATCGGAGTTAGTTTCGGGGCCCATATGTATTGAAAGACATGTAATACTGGTAACAAGAGATATCACTTTGTCCCAAGTTATATATGAAATGATATACCAAACTGTATAAAAACGATTTTGAAAAGATTTCCAAAACGTGTCGGTTAATTGTATTTACTAGTGAAAATTGACGTATTTTTAAAAGAATAAGCGCAGATTAGCAAATACGGAATAGGCTGGAACTGCTAGGTAAATGCGTATTGGAATTTGCAACTCCACGCAAAGACTAGTAGTCTTAATATTCATTTTTGTACATTTTCTGATCCGCCTGTGGATCTTTTAGTACTTTCGTCTGTATAATTATTTTTGAACATTCGGACAATTGTGCTTTATAATAATATTCTATAATCCCAAGACTTCCGTTGTGCGATATGTGAATATCTGTATCAATCCTCATGCATAAACCCCAAGTTCGGGTCCACCAGGAAATCAGTGCGTGACACGAACCAAAAACGCCAAAAAGTGGGTACCAAATCGGTACCGAAAATAATTCATACAGGAAATTCGGTACCAGTATTCAGTACCAAATGCTTCTCCCTAACTGTAATGATAATGATAATGATAATGATAATGATAATGATAATAATAATAATAATAATAATAATAATAATAATAATAATAATAATAATAATAATTTTCGTCCCTATACTTTATGTGCCATTTATGTCCGTGGTATAACTGAGTTATGAGTTTTTTTAACTGGGTTCACTTTTTGGACTGAAATGGCACGTTTCGAGAATGTTAAGGAGGAAAATGATACAACTTTGAAATTTGGTCTGAAATGGCAAAAGTGGACAAAGCACAGGGACGTAAATGACACTTAACTCTTTTTCTATTTTTTTTCTTTTTACCTTTGCTTTTCTTTTCGTTTTTACCTTTATTTCTACATTTCGTTTTTTTTTTCTTTTTAACATTTTCTTATTATTATTGGAGTTGTACTGAGCCCATAACAATTCTGAAACGTTATTGATCGAATTTGATACGTTTGCAATAGCATTTGCTAGACCGTAATGAACAATACCGACTGAATTTTTATCTTGTCATGCATAGAAATGCAAAAAAAACATTTGTTGCCCAATGTACTACTAAACACTTATGCACAACAAACATACACCCCGCAAAGCACGGGAAACCTACAACCCTAATAATTATTATTACTACTACTATCTAAAAAGATTTAATACAAAAATTCTTAACCAATTACTTCTCAAATGGTATATAATATTATTTACCACCATATGTCAAGTTTGAGCTATATCAAAGTTTAATGAATGATATTAAAAACTCGTTTAGCGCGTTCACAATGGATTCTTTTATATTTATGTGGGTGGGTTACATATATTATAATGAATGGTTTTGAGTGGCTGTGAGTGGAGAATGTTACTCTTCATATTTTAATATATGTGAAACACTGTTCACCCATTATAATTTTTTTAATATTTTAAAAGGTGGCTGTGAGTGGTGGAGAGAGAAAATGTAATAATAAAGATATAAAAATATTATCTAATTGAAAAAAATAGAAAAATGATTGATTTTTAGTGTAATTATATGAATACGGATAAAGAATCCAACATAAATGCTCAAATTAAGAGAATATGGATAAGAAATCAATGATTTAATTGCAGATAGCAAAAAGGAAATTATTGGGGCCGGAAATTTCAAAAGAGGAATGTCGCGAGTAGTGGATCGGACTAGGTTAGTAAAAAAAACGAAAAAAAAAACAATGCCGGTCATAGAATTGTGCCATGTCACACCACATTTACTTATTATTTAATTTGAAAGAATAAAGATTTGCTTTGAATTCTATATTAATAACTAGCTGGGTATTTAAAAGTTTGATGATATAATTAGAAGTTAAACTTTAAGATAAGATAATGCGAAGAAAATAATTTAATGTTTAAGGGTTAAGTTGTTCTACAAGAACTAAAATACATTGGAAGGGTAAGATCCGCTATAGAGTGACAAGTGTTGAATCCAAGAGAAAAAAAATAAGCACATGCTAAGAAACATGAACATGCAAGTTACATGCTATCTCCCTCTATTTTTAAACGTCCATAACTTTATATACGTTATTTGTTTTTATAAAAATTATACCGGATCCGATGTTTAGAAGAATTTTGGATAAGATAATACTAATTCGGAAGCTTAACGTTTAGTCAACCTAATTTTATTGGCTTCCAAATCATACCGGAAGAGCATACATCATCTAAGCTCTGGGAGAGAACACGCAGTTCAATCTCCTCTCAAATCCTGAAACTACCAAACTTGTGAACCTAAGCGCATGACACTACTATATATAGGACATGCCCCTACGCATCACTACGCGCGTAGGACTCCTGCGTGCGGACGACTCCTGCGCAGGTTCATGTCATGCACTCCTCTCTTACACAAAATAATACAATATTCAACCCACGTTCTATCTAGCC
Organism: Scalesia atractyloides; assembly: GCA_947069175.1. NCBI lineage: Eukaryota > Viridiplantae > Streptophyta > Magnoliopsida > Asterales > Asteraceae > Scalesia > Scalesia atractyloides. The sequence goes on from CAMTDV010000004.1 coordinate 22,277,286, forward strand.
TATTTGCATAGTTACGGACACACAAAATGCACTAACAAATTCCCCCTTGTACGTTGCTGTCGAATCTTGATATTCAAATATGAGAGTCGTGTTTGAATATTCTGCAACTTTAATCAAGCATTTGTTGACGTCGTAGCACGCGTCAACAAATTCCATCTTTATTAATGCTTCAGGCTTGCACTTGCACATTAATAAATCTCCCCTGAATTGATGCTTCGGGTCTTTATCTGTACGGTTCCTGACACAATCCTCTGATCTGCTGAACTGCAATCTTCATGAACCATTCACGAACTTAAAACCAATCACTGCAGCTTCTCCAATTCAACATTACCCACATCCTAGTTTGATTTTAACGCTCTCCTAGCTCAATCCACTGATCTTCAAAACCCAACCTACATTTGATAAAAACTTTGAATACCACACTGCTCAATGTCAAATAAGCCAATACCCCTGAAAACTTGAAATTCTATTTTCTGTAATCAACTTTATGCTTCACCAACTTCAATGACTGATTAGTGTAATGGTAATCTCCACAATCAGCAAATCATCATTGGATCAATATTTATCTCGTAAGACAATGAGATCTTCAAAGTATAATGATTAAACGTTCTTCAAAGATCAATTACGTAGTCTTCTCTGTTAGTCCTGGTGCAATGTAATCTTCAAACATCATTACTCCTCAGGAAATAACTCATTTTCCTGAAAATCCAATATGTAGTCTTTTCCCAGACAGAGCTACCACATATCAAGTTGCTTTATCTTAAAACTCTTGTGAAAAACTGAAGGTTCAACAAAGACCGCCTGATATTCTCTGCAAACCAGCTTGACGAAGATTGAGATTTTCATTTGTTTACAAACTAAAGAATATGAGATACTATGCATTACCACATAATTTGAGTCAGAAGCACTCGAATATTGTTGCGTATCTTCTCACTTTTTGTCACTTTACGTCTGAATTTCCGAAAATGCTCTGAATTTCAATATATAACGTGAAATTTTTATCCCCGCTTATTTTTGACAAATTTTGACCTCTGTAAAATCATCTCTGAATCTCCAAGAATTTCCCCCTCAATCTTGGCAAATTCGGATATCTACTATCTCTCAAAACACAACTTTGCGTAATATTTGACTTTTTGTTCCACAAAAGTCAGTTTATCATCAATGCGGAATTTTATGGCCCATTAATAGTCACTTAACCAATTAATAAACGCTATGAATCGGTCTCCATGACTATACCCCACTACCATTCACACTCTGTGATTTCATCATCTTAAACATTCTGTGAATCCTCTGATGTGTCCCCGAACAACCCGTATGTAACTTTCAAATCTCCACATACAAAAAAATTCTATCACCAATTTTTTCTGGACGCTCGTCTCCTCACCACGAACAAAAAATGTTTTTTTACTCCTGCGTGCGCATGACTTCCCCCGGGTATATGACTCATGCACGTGTATGTCTTCTACGTTTGTTCACTTGCGCGCGTATGGCTCCTACGCCTTCAGGTGGTGCGCGCGTATCACTCTTGCACTCTAGCATGTTGTTTTACAATTTTTCAATCCAAAATGTTCATTTTTTTTAATTTGATGATGATGCCACCACAAACATGTGCGAAAATCAATTATGTATGTTATGATCTCTTCAATTTTACATTTCACCTGTGAGTTGATCTCCAATTTTGGTTTATACATCTAAAACACTTAAATTATAAGCATAGGTGACTCAATCAACGATTAGATAGATTGAGTCGGTACTGTAGCTCTGATACTACTGCTAGGACCAGGTCCGGTCTTTATACGGAAGTTTGGATAGAGATGATACTAATTCGGTAGAAATTTCGACAACATAATGTTTAGTCAACCCGATTTTATTAGCTTCCATATCATACTAAAAGAGCATACATCATCTAAGCTCTGGGAGAGAACATGCAACTCGATCTGCTCTCATATCCTGAAACTACTAAACTTGTGAACCTAAGCACATGACACTACAATTTATTGGACATGTCCCTGCGCATTACTACGTGCGTAGGACTCCTGCGCAGGTTCATGTCATGCGCTCCTCTCTTACACAAAACAATACAATATTCAACATACGCTCTATCTAGCCTATTCACAATAACAAATACAAAATCAACATATACCTAACATCTAGCTCATCGCATTATAAAAAACAAAAAAAAACCCATGGTATAAAATACAATAACACATAACGTAAAACACAATGAGTGTCAAATTGAAAACGTAAGTTGACTATAAATACATCAATAATAGCATATAAAAGAAACAATGGCATAACGTAAAACACAATAAGTATCAAACTAAAAACTCCATGGAAAGTAGACTAAAAGCACAACTGATGACGTCAGATAAAAGACACAATGGATATCAGACTAAAACAAAATGGACAACAGACGAAAAGCACAATAAATAACAGACTAAAAATACAGTGAACAACTGACTAAAACACAATGAACAATAGATTAAAACACAATAGACAACATAACAAAAACACAATAGACAAAAGACTAAAACACAATGAACAATAGATTAAAACACAATGGACAACATAACAAAAACACAATAGACAGAAGACTAAAACACAATTGATAGCAGATTAGACACAACTATCAGAACATGTAACACAATATATAGAAAATTCACCCAGTTGAAAAACACGATAATCAGAACCAATAACACAATGTATAGAAAAAACCCCAAATATAACACTATATTCATTGTGTTACAGATTCCGATAAAAATACAATAAACAGAACTCAAATTAACATTGTGTTATAGGTTTGATAATAACAAAATGTATAGAAACCCCAGTAAAAAACGTAATAACCAAAACCCAGTTGAAAAACACAATGACCAGAGTCTTTAACACAATGCAAAGAAAACTCAGTAAAAATGATTTTTTTATTTCATTTTTATATATCAATATCATATTCATACTAAAGATAAAAAACGCTCGTTATTATGGTGATTTTTTAATATCGTATGAAAAAAAGTTATGGGTTTTTAAAATATGGAGGGATTTGACATGTGCTTTATATGTGGATAGAGAAAATTAATAGTAATAATGTTCTTTTTATGCTCTTCCACTAATTTTTTCCCCAAAACTAATTTCAACCTTTGAAATCTAAGATCAATTGATTAAAATCCTTCTCACAGTTCTTATTTATTTTGCACTTTGTATGTAGTTCTAATTATTATGATTAAGATCTAACATGTTATAAGATGTAAAAAGATTTAACTCAAATTTTAGAATAAAATCTATTACATTATTATTATTATTTGGTGGTTAATTTTTGGTGTAGTAAGTATTTGTTCTGTTTTAATATATTTTGAATAGATAGGGTTCTTGTAAAAATATAAAGGGTTAAAACGAAAATAGAATTAACTTTTACTGTTAAAACATCAACTGTTAAACCTTTTATTTATTTATTTTAATAAAGTACATTATAAAACTTTGTCATTGTAGTTTCTTAAGAATTATTATTTTTTTCCTAAACTATTGTTTTGAATGAAGTCCATATTCGATAAACTATCTCACCATTCAACTAAAATAATTTCAAGATCTCTAGTTTTAAATTTTCTTGGCATTCTTATAAACATAACATTTTATAAAAGAATGCGAAAAAATAAATTTCATAATGTTTCTTTTATCATAAAACATGTTTAATGTTACAATCACACCTTAATATTAAATCTTTAGATAATATTTATAAATCTGTAAATCATATTAATGAAAAATAACTAAAATTAATAATCAACTAATTTAAAACTATGAACAACAATAAAATAAAATAAAATAATGGTTTGATTGAAATAAATAAAAATAATAAAAAAGGGTGTATAGCATGTTGGTTCAAAAAATGTGGTAGATTTTTTTTCTTAGTTATAAAATGAATAAAAAAATATGATAGTTAAAACAATATCTTGATAAATAACTTTTTAAACCACATCAATTAGACATATATTAATTAGAGAAGTTTAGTTAAGTTAAAACTGCTACTCATATTTATTAAGTATATCTAAAACCATGCTCATTCATAAAGAATGTTTTTCAATCACGCTCGATTAACTAAACTAGAGTAGTGTTCACACGATCCAGCAGGAAACACAAAACTTAGGTTCTTCTTTATTATCTTCATTAAAATGTCAAAGTAATAAATTACAAAAAAGTGGCAGGTAAATGGGAAACAAGCTGCGCTGCAACCCCCTTTTGAATTGCAAAACCGATCCTACTAAAGATGAAACAACCCTTAAAGGTTGAGCGATTACTATTCACAACCCGTTGGACCCTGTTTAGGAACTCCACGACCTCTGGGGCTAGGGAACCAATTGTATCAAAAGCGAATGGGACAAACACATGTTGATTCTCTAAACAAGCTTCTCGTGTTTAGCGACCTTGCCTGATTCCTCCTTCAATGCAGCCTGACCAGCAACAAACCCATTATCCCTGAGCCCAACAAGAGGGGACACTCCTGTAAAGTCCACGCAAGCGTGTTTTCCCGGGCCCACCCTAACACAAGAATATCAGCTAGCTGAAGAGTAGACCTCCCATCGAGCGGATCCGTCAGAAAGTTCACCGGAGCCTCCTTTTTGGCCGAAATCTCTGCCCGCTTTAGAACATCAAACAGAATATCCCTTACCAAATCATGCTTGTATTTAAAACCATGTAACTCCTTGCAATGAACCGCATGGTCGCCAACAATATCTAAACAAACCTTACGGCAAACTGAGCAGGGCTCATCAACTGGAAACAGAGGGATCACTTAGGTTGGTGATTTTAAGGGTGTACACAGTGTGGTTTGATTCGGTTTTGATCCACAAGCATAACTAAAACCAAATTTTTGGTTCAGTTCAATTTTTAACTGACCTATGAACCAAGAAAAAAATAAAACCAAACAAGTCAAAGGGCCCACCGATGTAGCTAAACAAAGCCGCTAACTAACTTTGTTCGGTTACTCTTCTTTATTTATGAGAGTATTCTTTGACAATGTTTCTTTAGGCAAGCGATGTGGGACAAATATGTTTAAGAGTTTCAACTTTATAAACTCTAATACACATGTTAAGTAGACGGCGGAAAGATAATTTCACCCTCATTTCTTTTAAAATCGAGGTAAAATTGTCTTTTTGTACCAAAGAATTGTTTTTTAAGATATTATAAATATGCTGGAGATTTTTTTTTTTTAAATAACAAAGTTTTTTCTTACATACTGAATTTTATACAAACCACTAAATTCACAAAACGGATGGTTAAGTTGGATTGACTAACTAGTTGAGATGGATAAAAATGCATGTTATTTTATCTCATTTTAAAATGTAAATCATTAATAACCATAAAAAATGTATCACTAACTAAAAAAGATTTCTATCATATAATAAAAAGTAAATAAGAGTAACAGGATCACTTTAAGATCGCTGGGTGTTAGGGCTTGGATTAGGGGTTTTGCTTAACACGTGGCGGGGGAGATCCACAAGCCAATTCTTGAAATCAAAGAGTGTGGGGTGGCGTGGCTGGCCAGCCATGTGGATTTATTTGATTGGCTTCGATCGAACCAGCCAGCCACATCACCCCATCCCCCCGTCCCACGCCAGGTACCATACTCACGCCAAAGAAGCAACGTCATATCCAACGCCAATCCAGGATAGAGCACCTGACGTTTAAATGCCCCAGCACCCTAAATCCCACTCACACAACCACTAGTCTGATTTGAAAGAAACTAAATTGACACTTGACAGTGCAACTGTCATGTGCAAGTGCAAGGGCAAGTACTACAGGTTGGACTTCGACTTGGAAAAGTTGGAAGTGAGATTTGATTGGATTAGATAGGATAGGGCCCAAAACAAAGTGGGAAACACGATGCAACTCTCCTACGGACTTGGGCTTTACCTAAAAGTAGAAGATATAACTTTCTGAATGTGGCTTAACCTTTGTAGGTAGGGGTCTTGCACCCAAACTATCACACATATGTGACACGTGTATATGTCATGTATATAGATAGACAGACAGTCATGGTGCTGATGCAATTGAAATGAACATGAACTTATTAATTAATTAGGATAGTATATTATATTATATGTTGATAACAATAAAAATGTTAAGAATGTGCATTAAATCCTTGATTACAACTTACCAAAGTTCATAAAAGTACATATAAAAATTAGGGCGAGTCGTGGATTCGTCCACCAGTGTTTTAAATAAAGACATCCTTACGTTGATCGTTCGAGATATATATCAGATGGAACCGTACAAAGCTTCGAATTTCTTCACATGCCCGTTTGAAGGGAGGCCCACTCTTCGACCAGCGGGAATGTTCTTGTGTTCAGTAGGACATGTGAGAAATACGCTTCTGTGGACCTTACTGGGGTGTCTCCTCTTGTTGGGCTCAAGGAAAATCGTTTCTTGGCTGGTCAGACTGTGTTGAAGACAGAAAAGAAAGTTGCTAACCATGAAAAGGTTTGTGCTGTGAATTAGGGGTGTGCATGGGTTGGTTTTGGCCTAAAACCATAACCATAACCGTGACGTCGGTTGATGGATAACCATAACCGATCGGTTATGGCGGTTATGGTTAATCGGTTTTGATGATTATAACGGGTCAGTTATGGGTGGTTAACCGTGTATTTAGCCTACTAAAATAGCTTAAGCTTGATTTTTTTTAACATGGAATAAATTATTATATCATTTATGCGATTGATAGAGAAGTTTGTGGGCTTGGGTTGTATAGAATTAGAAGATGCTCTAACCATGTATCTAAAAAAACTCTATTTAACTTTTATTTTTCATTGATCTTATTTGGTACTAATTCATTCTAGTATCTTAACAAACTTTCATTTAAAATAGAGTAAACTGTCACTTTGGTCTCTGAAGTTTGTTCACTTTTGCCACTTTAATACAAAACTTAAACTTTTTGCATTTGGGTCCCTGTGGTTTCAGTTTTATTGTCATTTTTGGTTCAAAAGTGAAATCAGGTCATATTTATCTTATAAAATCCTGTTATTTTGTCCTTTTCCTCAAAGGCAAAATGGTCATTTCTTTTTGTATATATTAAACACACACCCTGCCTCACCACAACCATCACCACTACCCGCTTAACCATCACCAACATTACCATCACTTGCACCCGACCACCACCAACCCCTCTCTAGCGCTACTACCAGCCACCGCCGCACCACTATCAGCCACCACCGCCAACAAACTGAAATGAACCCTAATCCGACGACGCCGCACCATTATCAGCCACCACTATCAATTTCGAACGGAGATCCGTTGAGGTATGTCGAAAACTCAATTTTATTCCAGTTATTGACGGATCTAAACCTGATTTTTCGACTGTTATACCTAATTTAGCGCTCAAAAAGACGATTCGTTACTGGTGCAAGTCCACCGGAGCGGATTTGCCTTACGACGCACTGGATTGTAGCTTTTTTAACGATTATGTTACGAAAATTATGTTGAAATCAAGTGAGTTTGACGGTGATGTTAGGTTTAGGGTTTCAAAATGAGATTTGATTGCTAAAATGTTGACGGTGGCTGTATACAGAGGATAGAACATCGAGATCGAGGTGGTTGATGGTGGTTGCGGTTTAGAAAGAGAGAGGCAGAGGTGTTACAGGTGGTGTGGTGGGAGATGGTTGTGGTGGACGGTGGTGGCGGACTGGCAGACTTATAGAGAGTGATAGATGGTTGAGAGGTCTGGCATTTATTTATAAAAAAAATGACCATTTTGCTCCTGAGGAAAAGGACAAAATACCAGGATTTTATAAGATAAATATGACCTGATTTCACTTTTGGACCAAAATGGCAATAAAACTGAAACCACAGGGACCCAGATGCAAAAGATTTGAGTTTTAGACTAAAGTGGCAAAAGTGACCAAACTTTAAGGACCAAAATGGCAGTTTACTCTTTAAAATATGTTGATGATATTATTTGTATTTTATATCCTATGAGGATTTATATCTAAAATAAAACTAGCATACATTTATTTTAGGGAAAATTACTAATATAGCCAAGAATTTGGTCAACTTATCAATCTAGCTATCTCATGAGTCCTTGAAAGGCCACTCAAGCATGGGATGAGTCCTTGGGACGAAACCCAATAAAAATAGACAGATGCATAGGATGAGTCTGCGGACGCATGAGATGAGTCCGGGACGCATGGGATGAGTCCGCGGACGCATGGGATGAGTCTTTCAAGCATGGGATGAGTCCGCGGACGCATGGGATGAGTCTGTGGACGCATGGGATGAGTCCGAGGACGCATTGAATGAGTCTTTCATGTGTTGGATGGGATAAGTCCGAGGACGCATGGGATGAGTCTTTCATGTGTGGGATGAGATGAGTTTTTCCACGTGTCAGATGGCCATAGGAGGACACACTATTTGGCTATGCAAACGCATCATGTGACTCGGGATCTGTGAAGGCTCTCCAAAGACTCATGAGATAACTAAAATGATAAGTTAACCAAATTCTTGGCTAAAATTGTAATTTTCCCTTTATTTTATGGCTGTATGGATGTAATTTATCATATTTTAATTGTTATGGTTATTAAAAGCATAAGTTAAAAATGGAAAGAAAATGAATACGTTGGTATCTTTTAACAAACTAACGCACATAACCAATATTAGGCCAGGTGTGGCCCCACGATTTCACAATTAAGTATGAGACTGTAATACCAATACCGTCCCATTGGCAACTCTACGAAGAATTGGCACCATCATGTCCAACTATGACATCAAACATCCGTTCTGACAAACATTTGTTGCCCCCCCCCCCCCCCCCCCCCCCCCCCCCCCTTCATATCATGTATTTATGATAAAAGATTTTATTACATGTGATCACTTCTTTCAAAGTGTCAACTTGTTGAATATCTTTTCCTCAATGTATCTATGGAAAGGTATTAGTGATTTCTACCATTATAGTAATCCATGCCATCTTAGAGAAAAAATATGTATATAGGAAGTAAAGTAAAGTCAAAACTAGACCGAATCAAGAACCAATACTTGGTGATAGTAACACCATCAGCGGTGCAATGGTGGTGGTAGTAACGGCAGGCCAGCAGCAGCAACATTAATGGTAGGAGTGGCAGTTTACATATCTAAACTTTATAATTTTGCATCATACTAATAAAGTTTCACAAAAATCACGATTAAAAAAGCAACTACGATTCAGATGCAGCTGAAAACTTCAATTTCTTTGGCGGTGGATTTCCTCCAGACACAATAACATATGTGTAAAAGCATAGCATTGCAGTGCTGACAAAAAAAAGAACAGAATAGAAATGATTTTAGATCAAGGGTTCAAAACTCTTGACTGATAATATGCTCTAACGGGCCAAAACAGGTTTTATTAAAATCGCGATTCCTTTCTACTACTAATGTAATGTCTACTGATTGGGTCTTGATTGGATAGCCGGCAGATAATTTAACTACTGGTTGGGGGAAGTTCTTTCTATACTATAATCTACATATATATAGACTCGCGAGAATCTCTGAGTGCTTAAGCATTCAATCACTATTGGATGGATCAACTTGGGTTGACCCGTAAACACATTTTGCCTTTTTCTATAATAAAGTTGCAAATAATTACTGCACAAAATGTTATTATAAAAAACTAAGTCATGCAAATTTTTAAGATGAAAATATATTTTATTATTAATGTTGTTTAGAAGGTGGTTGTTATATGCAGCAAAAATGAAGCAGTTGACATTCTTTTCTAGCTATTTCTTTTATTTAACTTAACACGACCTAAGTAACCTGTTGATTAGTAAATAGATTGAAATTGTCATAACTTGTTACCTTAAAACAATATGGAATCCGGTTGGTAATATCTTCTTTGTCTGCATAGTTAAAAAATAACATATTGCAGCTTAGATAGGAACGGCATATGGGCTAAAAATTAAAATAGTGCGTGTATTGAACAAATAGTATTTTAACGATATCCAATGTTACCAGTGAATAAGTTTGAATATTCTTCCAGAGGAGTGCAGCAGCAATTCCTGTAATGTAAAAGCATCAAAATAAAAACACACCCAGAAAGCAGACAGGTAATTTAAAGAATAAATATATAAGACTTCATTATCTTTTGGTGAGGATTTGTAATAAACAAAAAAAGGAGCCTTAAAAAATATAAACAAAATTAAATTCTGAAAATCCAATCCAACCATTGAACCGGTGTGCTTAATATGATGTGATTCACTATTTACCTAATTGTCCAATAATGAACGGTGTGCTGGACTGGCCTTGTTTCCAAATTTTTAAGCTTAATACGCTAAGTGCCAGCAAAGCACCACCATAGAGTCCACCGGTCATTAAAGATGCAGTGTTTCTTGAGAAAATAAAACCGATAAGTCCACCACTGAGAACAATGCCACCTGTTCTAGGTGAAACGTAAATGGTATAACGAAGCATTACAAGCATAACTTGTGTATAACGAAGTACTTCAATATATGGGTCTTTTTTTCATACTTTACAGCATCACACGATATTATAAAACGTACCATATGGAAGACCGAAACAAAAATCATGAATCTTTGCTGACCGTTGTTGTTCAGAGATTACGTTTTCCGTTGGTTCACTGATTTCTTCTCCATTGACATATTCCGTAGTACTTGAATTTGGTTTCCCTAAAATAGCATTATGTGATTTTAATGTACGATTTAGAACTGACTTACTCTTTAACGTAGATGCTTTTATAGCATGCCCATTAATGTTGTTCATCATTAGCACCTGAGACATAAAATGTATTGCATGGCCATTTAATAATCATAAAGAAACAACTGAAAATATATGTATGCGAGTAAGAACATCCAGCATCCTTTTATGAGATAATACTTAACTTGCGTAAGTATTATTTATTTATTTTAAGCTGTAGACCATTACATGAAACTGGTGCTAAATAATCAAATATTTATGCATCACTGTTTATCGAGTCAAGTGTCTAATGAGTTTTATATATATGTACTGTGAAACTATCTATTGAATGTTGATTGTTATTCCTTATCCGTGTGAAGCATTTATTGACTCTTTTTTTTCTGATGTGAATCACGAATATTGTGACCAACTGACCAACATTCTTACCTCTTATTTCTTAATGATGAAAATGCCATAATAGTAAAATACTACGAATCATTTTTCATATTTCATTTTTTTTTTATTGGTAGTTTCCTATTTTTATTTATTATTTTTAAATGTTGTCTATTGTTGGTATTTGGAGTCTCACTCGGAGCAGCCTCTCTATTTTCAGAACAACCAGTCACAAATTTGGAGGTTCACGATTTTAAACTGGAGCGTGATCACCCCTTGTACACTAAAATGGTTGTAAAAAATTACACAAAAAAAAGTGAAAGTTAAAACTTTTTTTTTCGTACCGTACTGTTTAGTGGACCGCGTGTTCACAGCTTCTTCTTCACCTAAAGCTACGATTTTCCGGACCACGTCCTGGGGCAATTGATCCATAAGTCTCGACTGAAACATGAAATTTAATGAACGATTTAGGTGAATGTGAATTTTGAAATGGATCGCTTGCAAATTATAGACGATAAAAGTTAATATAAAGCGGAAGTGTTAATAACTTTATAAAAATTTTCATCTTAAATTTGTAACTCAGGTCCATTTCAAATTCACGTTCACCTAAATCATTCATGAATTTCATATTTCAGTTGAGGCTTATGAATCAATTGCCCCAGGACATGGTCCGTAAAATCGTAAAAATCCGTAGCTTCGGGTGAAGGAGTTGTGAACGTGGTCTGCTTAACAATGCCGTATGTAAAAAGTTTTAACTTTCATTTTTTTTTGTTTTGCTTTACAACCGTGATCACGGTGCGGTTTAAAACCATGAAACCGCCCTAACCGATGACTGGTTTCGCTGTAATTTACCACACTACTCATTCATTCACTCACTCACCCATTCAACCTATGTTATACCGCTCATTCATCAATTACACTTTTATTTAGTTTTGAGTTAATTGCCATTTTAGTCCCTGTGGTTTGAGCCATTTTGCCAGTTTAGTCCAAAGGTTTCATTTTTTACCTGCAGGTCCAAAAAGGTTTTACCGTTGCCATTTTGGTCCATTGGGTTAACTTCATCCATTTTTTATGTTAACGGGAAGGGCAATTCGGTCATTTTATATGTAATTAGTTAATTAGAAGGGCGATTCAGCCATATAAAATGACCGAATTGTCCTTCTCGTTAACATAAATAGTGGATGAAGTTAACCCAATGGACTAAAATGGCAACAGTGAAACCTTTTTGGACCCACATGTAAAAAATGAAACCTTTGGACTAAACTGGCAAAATGGCCAAACCACAGGGACTAAAATGGCATTTAACTCTTTAGTTTTTTAACACAACCATTATGCATTACGTGGCCCCATTTTTCATTGCTTTGGCTTGTCTCACAAGCATGAGCTCCCTCACGTAAACCCCCTTAGGCGCAGTGTTCATGCTTGAATCACGAGCCACGTCACTCTCTCTCATGCAATACAACGCATGCTCTTAGACGATTTGTTATTGGTTTAACGCCCTTGCCACCTGACAAGGGCTTTGGGCGTTGAAGGCGTGATACACCACTCCATGTGGTTCATGAACAGCGTTAAGGGCAAGGTGCGTCAGCCCACTCAAGGCGAGAAGGAAATGGAGGTCAGCCATGTGGCCAATAGGAGAGCAGCACATGTTGACTTTTTATTTAAGTTTTATGAATTTGTTTAACTTAAATTTTAGAGTAAAGTCCTTTTTAAGTCCCTGTGGTTTGGTCGTGTTAACTACTTAAGTCAAAACTTAAACTTGTCTTGATTTGAGTCCCTGTGGTTTGGTCGTTTTAACTACTTGAGTCTAAAACTCAAACTTGTCTTGATTTGAGTTTTGGACTCAAGTAGTTAAAACAACCAAACCACAGGGACTCAAATCAAGACAAGTTTGAGTTTTGGCCTCAAGTAGTTAAAACGACCAAACCACAGGAATTCAAAACGGACTTTACTCTAAATTTTATTTTAATGGGTGGTGGATAGTGAAACCGTTACACGCAAAAGTGTTACACATAGTCCATAGGTCAATCCTGCTACTTTTCAACTTCCAAATCTAAATGAAACTTCAAAACTAAATAAATCCTACAACTACTTTACTTTATTTGATTAACTGGGTTAATACTTAATTCCATAAGTCATAAACTGTGAAACAAATGTAACACCATATCTTTACTAGCATATGAAACCACCATCCTTACACCTAACAGATTGATTCAATACAGCTAAATCTCACACACATGAATATTATTTCTGTAAATTCGCATAACTTACTGAACGATTTAGGTTTAAAGACAACAAGCAACTACACAAAACAGTTAACATTCGAATATTAAATGATGGTAAATATATAGATTGACAGGAAACATATACCTTGGGACGAAGAATTTGAAGGTGTGATCGATCACGAGGGTGTAATCTGGTGTGAACCGCAGAGATGCATGATGTTTGAGAGACTGTTGATGACATTTTATCGCAAAATGTTTGTGAATCTGGAAACAGAATTGATTAGAGATTATTAGGTATTTTAGGGGTGTTTGAATTCTTCAAGGTTCGTAGTCTCATTTGGACAGCGCTGAATTGAGGAATGGGGATTGCAAACGAGGTTTCTAGAATGTGACCCTCTCCTACTTATTTCTTATATTTTATTATTATATCAACGCACGTTTTTTTTCTACATTTTATTTAAATTTTGTTTTGTTTTGGATGTACGAGGGATAACAATATCTATCAAGTATTTATATGTTAATAACTAGTATTTGACCCGTCAGGCGTTGTGGCGATATAGAGATGGTGGGCTTAGGCTATCCAGCGTTGTATGTGATCGAGGCGTACGCGTATGGGGTCACATTTTGGCATTCAGTTACCCTGGTATAGAGATGGTGGGCTTAGGCTATCCAGCGTTGTATGTGATCGAGGCGTACGCGTATGGGGTCACATTTTGGCATTCAGTTACCCGAATGGCTGGGTTTTTTATATGTTGGTCGTTAAAAATGTATTTTAATAGCATTTTCACTGTGAGGTTCTTGGATTCTAGATGAACAAGAACTAGAGAGAAACAATAAGTGGAGCCTAGGTGACGTGCGTCAGTCCGTGTTTGAACATCCCAATTGGAGCGAACATCTAATTGGTGGCGTATATGATTCACATGGAAGCGAACGGAAAATGTGAGGAGGAGAGAGGAAAAAGAACTATAGAGAAACATATGGCATGTTGAAGTGGCGGAGAGAAACGGTATTTGTTGGGTTATGGAGGCTAAATTGGTTTTGGACTTAGCCCGTTAGATTTTATTTAGCCTGTTTATTATTTCATGGGGAATAAGTTAGAAACCCTAAATTCTTATTATAAATATATGTGATTGTCCTTGTAATTTCTCATCACGAGAGTAGATAGCAATAATGCTATATCGTGGATGTAGGTCAGTTGAGACCGAACCACGTAAAATCTCGTGTTCATATATTTTTTGCGGTTTGATCATCTGTTTGTGTGTGTAGGTGTGTGTGTGTTTTTGTGTGTGTTGATTGCTTCTGTGTGCGTATACCCTAACAAGTGGTATCAAAGCTTTGGCTCATTATACACGATCATAGAAACTGGTTCATTTAATCCTTATTGATCCTGGTTCTTTTGCATTTTGCCATAAAAGGAAAACAAAGGATTGATTTGTTTATTTATTATTTTGGAGAATACAATGTTCAAGAAAGAGCATGTTATTCTTATTTGAGCTTTGAGCATGGTGACTTAGATCCAGTCAGTTCATGAATTTTGAAGGATGTCTAGTAATTCCAAATCTGAATAAACAATTGATTTCTGCTGGATAGTTGGATGAACATGGGCATGAGGTTAAGTTCGGGAACGGGCAATGGAAAGTTCTCAAGAACAAGTTAGTCATAGCTTGAGGAAGAAAAGGGGTTCATTGTATATGGTCAGTTTACCATATGAGGGAGTAATTGTCCAAGATCAGAAGAAAAACAAAATCGGGTTCACAGAGTCTCGTGTGCAGAAGAAGATTTTTTGCATATGACTGATGTGCTAAAAATAGTTTAGTAAAAACAGCTAAATTAACCTAATTCTAGACTCTAAGTAATACTCTAGACCCACTAAAACGAACTAAACTACTAACCGGCAAGTGTACCGATCGACTCTAGCATAGCTAAAGTAAGTCCGGATATCGAACCCACGAGACTCTACTAATTATGTTAACTACTCTATTAAGGCTCTGACCGACACGGACTAAAATGTTTGTTTATTTGATGGGGGGGTTTCTAAAAATTCCTAATAAAGCAATTAAATTAAACTAAATTAATTAACTAAGTTAACTAAACAAATTACTCTGGACTTAAACTATGATGGTGAAGAAACACTACCTAGACTGGAATCCTGATTGCTTCAAGTAATGATTTTATTCGGAAGTTGTCAACTATGGAACCGGGATCATAAAGTTCTCGCCTTTCGGGATATCTAAAGGACCCCTGACCCTTCTCAAGAGAGCACGATGACACCCTAGAGGTTGTTTAGACTACCGGTTATTAGACTCTCTCACAAGACCTCTAATGGGTTTATGGAAGTACCTTGCAAGATTCACTCATTCACAGGATCTAAACCAAAGGTAAACTTGGACTCTCGATTAGACTTGCTAGACAATAGCCAACAATTTTACTTCCTAAGAAAGCTCCCACCTTGCGGCTTAATGACTTAGACCTAGCAATAATCTCGCACCTCACAACTATTGATGATTAGTAGAACACTTGATTTTATAAGATTACCAAATATTACTCCTAAGGTTTATCGGCCGATTTCACCCTAAGGATTAAAGATTTATTATGTGATATAGACACTCACCAAAATCTTAAACCTAGCAAGACTCTATTATGTGATAAAGACCGTCACCAAGAATCAATCGAAGTAATAAACAATAGTCAAACACCATCAAGCATGCATATACATCTAACCAAAAGAACAAATCGCCTACAACTCATAAACAATCCATAAAATCCATAAATCAAATAATAATCAAAACTTTAACTCAATCATTCATCCAATCTAGGTAGTTCATGAAAATTAGCCAATCAAAGACATGAATAACATCAAAAACAAAGTAATATCAAGAGTTCTGAACATATTGCAAAGAAGAGACAAGAATAAGAACACCCGAACGGTAAATCTTCGAGCCGAATGATTCCTAAGCTTTCGTTCTTCAACTTGCAGCTCTAAGCACTTGAAAATACCGTTAAAGATGCAAACTTTTCATCCCAAGCACTCCCAATTCGTCAAACTAGGGTTTTGGACATGAACATGAAGTATTTATAGGTTTGGGGAAAACATACAACAACCAAAACACAAATTCTCCGAGACGGGAAGACACCCAAGGCGTCGCGTGGCGCGGCATGCCATATGATCCACCTTTTCCACTTTATGCCTTGGCGTCGCGCGTAGGTCTCTCCAAATATGTGTCGCGCAGCGCCAAGGCCAGTTTTTCACAGAAACTTTCCGTTTTCTTCAGTGTTTCAGTTCCAGCAACTTCCAACTCTTAGCTTATTCTAAGCATATTTCTTCAATTTCACACACTTTTCCGTAACACGTACCCAAACACACACAAAGCATCAAACTTCTACGAAATACTACGGAAACCAAACAAAACAATACGAAAACTGTACAAACTATACACGATAAATAGATGTATTTTACAATACATCAAATATTCCCTTACTTACTCTTTTTTTCGTCCTCGAAAAAGAATCTATGCATACGGAATCAGAGACAGAAAATTATTCAGATCCAAAGTATAAATTACTTATTAAACGTCGAAACTCATGTTAGCCACGATTGCAAGTATATTTGTCCTCTTAAACCCGAACCCGGGTCCAAGCCCTTATCATGCAAATTTAGTTTAAGTGCGGTAAATCTACCTAGGGTCTCACACTAGAAGCCACAGTCCATCTAACCCCGCCTCAAGCTTATAGAACAAAAGGAACGATCACTAGACCAATTCCTAACCGTTTTATACCAAAATTAAGAGAATTTAAAACCAAATTTTTTTTTTCTTTCTTTCTTTTTTTTTTTATCTTGAGCGTAGAGGTTGCTTTACCTAACCCAGGGGCTGTCTCAACCAGAGTCACCATCCCCGAGAGCGACAACGTGAGCATCGGTAATTTTTTCTGCAATTTTGATTTCGACACATCCCAGAGGCATTCTAAGTCAGAGTCACTATCCCCAACGAAGATTACGTAGGCATGTGCTACTTTTCTTAGTTTCTAGCTCAATTATTCCATTTATTTTTCATGATTAAAAATTCTAAAAAATTTAGCTTATAGCGCCATTCTTTATACTATTTTTGGCGGTTTCGGCTTCATGTTTTTCCTAGATGAGTACCCACTAGTAAACTTACAATTAAGGTATATATTAAGATCAAAGGAACCTAGAACCAACTCAAGCCTACCCGCATATCCCAAACTAGACACAAGCTAGACTATTTTTTTATTCTCATATTATCATCATTTGAACCCGAACAAAAAATCCATATTTTCTATCATTTTCCGTCTTTATTTTGCAAACTTCTTCATCCAAAAGACATTTTCTCATTTTTTCAATTTTTTTGGGTTTTTCTATTTTAAAAAAAAAATCGTTTAATGACTCAACTACTATTACTAACTATGTATCCCATCCCCACACTTAAGATTGCATTGTCCCTAATGCAAGAACGAGACACGATTCAAACTACCTAACAAAACAAGCAAAACCAAAAACTAAATAAACAAAGTAAATAAATATTTACAAGTGGAAACGACTTAGCTGAATATATGCGAGACTGTCAATGTGCCAGTCAATTCCACATATGCCCTCCACTCCGAACACGCTCAGCAAACAATTCCTAACTCTCGGACACGCGAAAGGACGCGACATACACACACCATACCTATCAAACAAACATAACATACTAGCATAGCATAATAGACATAAGTGTCTTAACATCTAACAACCACATATAACCTGATCATACTACCCCAAACCATCCCAACCAAATATCCAAAATTAGGAGTACAGACCGGATTAGATAAAAACAGCATAAAAGAAATATAAAAGATACTAGATTAACCACTGCTGCTGCCACCATCTCGGGTCACCCATCATCCGACTCTTCCTCCTCTTCTTCCATCTCCTCATCTTCATCCTCTTCGCTCTCTTCCGCATAAACCTGAAATTCCG
Organism: Scalesia atractyloides; assembly: GCA_947069175.1. Classification (NCBI taxonomy): domain Eukaryota; kingdom Viridiplantae; phylum Streptophyta; class Magnoliopsida; order Asterales; family Asteraceae; genus Scalesia; species Scalesia atractyloides. The sequence continues at coordinate 22,295,523 of CAMTDV010000004.1, forward strand.
GTGTCGGATCCGCATACCCACCTTGACCAGAACCTGAACCCCTGGAGCACTAGGATCAAAACCACCGGGCATCAGGAACTGACCTGGGTTAACAAACGGCTGGAAGAAATCCCGGACATTCATACTCATCCTCCCCATCATATACCGAATCGCCCCATCCTGCCTATCCTGCCTCATATCAATCCTACTAAAACCCAAATACATGTGGTCGGCGTGGATACTGGGGAGCTGGCATTTCCTGCCTCTGTCTCGGAATCTGGCGAGCTGGCGGATAGATGGCCTGCATAACATCATCGACCGGATGACCTACTAGTGGCATAACCTGAGGCCCCTGCCTCGCATAAACCCAAGTCACCGACTCACCCATACTCACAATGCCTGCCAACTGTAAATCCTTTACATCAAAATACATTGTTTCAGGTCCTCACGCAACGTATTCAAGTTGTATTTATGAAAAACACCCAAATTCTGAGCCAATTTCGTGATGTATGGACCCATATCTAAAGCAGTCTTGTTTCATCCCCTACGTGACCTACTAAAAGACCAAGCTAACACACTTACCAAGTTCATATTCCTACCCTCAACCCAACACATCAGCAAAAACAGATCAATCCAGTTAGCTTTGTTCTTCCCCGATTTCCTACCAACCAGAGTGGTAGAAAAAACCTTCAACACATACCTATAGATCGGATCTCGAACCGAAGTAATCAAATTCGTCTTAGCAAAAGGACGGTCCGCTATAGTACCCCAAAACCTCGCTAGGTCACTACTCTTCAAACATAACTCCTTTGGGTTCACATACACCCCTCTCAACCCAGTCACGAACTCATCAGTCGATATATCCTCAAAAGCATAAAAATTGCTTGCTACAGCAAACTGTGGGATGGACATCTCATGAAGCATCCTCCCTAAGCTAAATGACACCGCATCGCTTTCAAAGAACGAGCCCTCTTTATGCTGAAACGTAGAGTGAAACTCTACAACCAACTCATCATACTGTGGTCCTTCACAATTAACCATCTCTATCAACATCGGACCCAATAACTCTTCCACTCTCTCACGAGCACCCATTTGGTCTAACCATTCCCAATCAACGGTCCAATGTTCAAGGAGTTCCGTATTGATAATCTTTTGAAGTTTCACCCATTCTTTGGTATTAACTTGAAACTAAAGTAACGGATGCTCACTTCTTCGAGGAACCTGACCATAAATCTTTCGCTCATGACCTTCATACCGAATGTGTCTTCCGCCTCTAAATCCACTAGAACTTCCCGCACCTGACATATCTGCAAAAACATGTTTAACCGAATCAAAGCAAGCAGATAATTAGCAATCACAAACTTCATACCGATTGAGTACGGGTGAAGTGTGTTGTACATGTACGTGCGTGTAAGTAAATCCATGACCTAACTAAAACTAGAACTAATCGACTTAAAATACAAGACTCAATGTATACTACCCCCTCCCGGCACTTTAATTGTCCCAATTAAGAGCCAAAGTGCCTACCAAACCAGAAATTGAGTCCAAACTTGCGTAAAGTTTATAGCTTTAGTGACTAAAAGTGATTCTAAGTCGAAAAATTTCTGCCTAGTGAAAGGAGGTTTTAACCGATTAAACTCAAAACGCAAGCTCGGATTGTTTTCTGTAGCAATATGGTATGGCATAATAATTCAACGTCAAAAGCAAACCCAAACCATGCCTCCCGCAACCATAAACTAGCAAAAACTATTCTAGCCTAAAACCCGAAACTGACCCGACACGAAACGACACCTAAAATAGCAAAATCAAACTCTAAACTAGCTAATAAACGAATAAAGTACATAAATTACAAGGAAACATACCTTATTCGTGAAGAACAAGTGAAAATTTTCAACTTTTTAAGTAGAGAAAGAAAGTCTCGTGGTTGGTGGATTTTGCGGTTAATCGAGTGAAATTGACGGTGAAAAGGGTTGGGGAAGTGAAATGGATGATGTGGGTGTAAAATGGGAGAAAATGGCGAAGTTTGGTGGTGGTTATGGTGGATGATGGTGGTTTGCGGCTGGGAACCCGTATGTTAGGGTTAGGGTATGTTTTGGGGAAGAAGGAAGGAAATCAGCTGATATACCCGTGTCTGGAGGGGGGTCGCGCTGCGCGTAGGTGTAAAATGGAGGGCCGTCGCGCAGCGCCAAGGCCGTTTTTTACAGAATGTTGCGAAAATTTGATGGTTCTGTGCCTTAGAAAAATTTTGCAATTTATCCAATCCTCCCAAAAACTACTTCCCAAAAGTTTCTAACACTTAAACATACCTGGAACTTCTCTGACTCGACAATCCTCGGCTATGAATCCCTGCAAGTGACTCGAAAACACAAAACAAAGATCGACAAACTACCAAAAACAATCATTAGTTAGGAGAAAATATCAAAATAGACGATAATACAAACGGTACAAACTCTACACTTGAGCTTCCACTCAAGATACTAAGCGGCGGTATCCAGCATGTCCTCGAGAGGAGTTTCCTCCTTCTCGGCGTTATCGATTGGGCCACCTAAATAGTGTTTCAACCTATGGCCATTCACTTTCCATACGCATCCATCGGCTTCATTTAGTAACTCGACCGCACCATACGGAAACACTTCCTTCACAATGTAAGGCCCCGTCCACTTGGACTTCAACTTCCCGGGAAACAACTTAAACCTTGAATTATAGAGAAATACCTTATCACCGGCCTTAAACTCCTTCAACTCCTTTAAACTTCGGTCATGCACAGCTTTCGTCTTTTCTTTTATACTCCACGACCTCTCATATGTTGCATCCCGAAGTGCTTCTAACACATGGATTTGAAAGTACCTTCGCCTAGCCCCTTCGGTCATGTCTGGGTAACTGTCTTAAGAGCCCAAAGCACTCGGTGCTCTAATTCTACGGGAAGACGGCAAGCTTTGCCATATACGATCATGAATGGTGTGGTCCCTAAGGGTGTTTTATAGGCGGTACGAAACGCCCACAAAGCATCATCAAGCTTATCCGACCAATCTTTCCTAGACTTCCCTACCGTCTTCTCTAGGATTCTCTTCACTCCCCTATTCGCATTCTCAACTTGACCACTCGTTTGTGGATGGTGTGCGGTGGAAAAACGGTGAGTAACTCCATAACGCTCCAATGTCTTCTCCATCACGGCATTGCAAAAATGAGACCCTCGATCACTAATGAGGGCTTTGGGGACTCCGAAACGCGTGAACAACTTTTTAAGAAATCTCACCACCACCCGGGCATCGTTCGTAGGAAAGCTTATGCCTCAACCCACTTAGAAAAGTAATTGATTGCCATAAGGATGTATCGATTCCCACTTGAAGGGGGAAAAGGTCCCTTGATATCGATGCCCCATACATAAAAAATTTTGAGAACTTGAATCGTATTTTGGGGCATCTCATTCTTGTATGAGATATTATCGGTGCGTTGACAAGCATCACACCTCCAAACAAACTCGACCGAATCCTCAACTACCGTGGTCCAAAGAAGCCGCAATCAAAGACTTTTTGTGCGGTAGTGTGTGCACCATGATGACCACCTGTCAATCCCTCGTGGATATGCCTAAGAATATCTACCCCCTCTTCCTTACTAACACACCTTCGAAGAATACGATCGCTTCCTATCCTAAAGAAGTAGGGTTCATCCCATATGTACCTTCTCGCATCCCTATACAACTTCTTTTTTTGTTGGGCATTCATATCCTTCATGACATACCAATTGGCCAAATAATTTGCAAGATCGCTAAACCAAGGTAGGCCCTCTCTTTCGGCCTCTATAAAATCTATGGACTCGTGAGGGAATCTATCTCCTATCGCCTCCACAACGAATCTCCTCCCTACGCGAATGCTCTAACCGCGAAAGATGATCGGCAGCTACATTCTCGGCCCCCGTTTTGTCCCTAATCTTAATGTCAAACTCAGAAAGCAAAAGAATCCACCGAATGAGTCAGGGTTTAGCGTCTTTCTTTGAAGAGAAAACGCAATGCGGAATGGTCGGTGAAAACGATGGTTTTGGAAAGCACGAGGTATGAACGAAATTTATCAAATGCGAATACTACGGCTAAGAGTTCTTTCTCCGTGGTGGTGTAGTTCTCTTGAACATCATTTAGAGTTTTGCTCGCGTTGTAAATCGGATGAAAATGCTTGTCCTTTCTTTGTCCTAAAACCGCTCCAACGGCATAGTCACTCGCATCACACATGAGCTCGAACGGCAAGCTCCAATCAGGCGAGATAAGAATAGGGGCACTAACAAGCTTCTCCTTCAAGAAGTCGAAGGCTTTTAGACACTCATCTTCAAAGACGAAAGGAACGTCTTTCTCTAGAAGACGGGTCATGGGGTGAGTAATCTTAGGAATATCTCTAATGAAACGCCTATAGAAGCCCGCATGACCTAAGAAGCTTCGAACCGACTTAACACTAGTGGGTGGCGGTAAACAACTAATGGTATCTATTTTGGCTCTATCTACCTCTATACCCGCTCTTGAGATCTTGTGTCCTAACACAATCCCCTCCGTCACAATAAAGTGACACTTCTCCCAATTGAACATCAACTTCGTCTCCACACACCTCTTCATCATCCTCTCCAAATTACCTAGACATTGATCGAAAGAACTACCGTAGACCGAGAAGTCATCCATGAAGACTTCCATAGAGTTTTCTACCATGTCTTGGAAGATAGCTACCATGCACCGCTGAAAGGTTACCGATGCATTACATAATCCAAAGGGCATGCGTCAGTATGCATAAGTGTCGTAAGGACATGTGAAAGTGGTTTTCTCTTGGTTCTCCGGCGGATTGGGATTTGGAAGTAGCCGAAAAAACCGCCGAGAAAGCAATAGAACTGTTAGCCCGCAAGATGCTCGAGCATTTGATCGATGAATGGTTGAGGGAAATGGTCCTTCCGGGTGGCGTCATTAAGCTTGCGGTAGTCGATACACACACGCCAACCAGTGACCGTACGGGAAGGAATAAGCTCGTTTGGGCGTTCACGACAACGGTCATCCCTCCCTTCTTAGGGACGACTTGGGTAGGACTAACGCATGCCGAATCAGAAATAGGATAGATTAACCCGGCCTCCATTAACTTAATCACCTCTTTCCTAACCACCTCCTTCATGTTAGGATTTAGACGCCTCTGGGGTTGCACCACCGGTTTGAATTCATCCTCCATGAGAATCCGGTGTGTGCAAAAAGTGGGGTTAATCCCCTTGATATCGGACAATCTCCAAGCTATGGCATCTTTGTGCTCTCGTAGCACCTCAATCAACCTACACTTCTCCTCCTCCGTCAACTTGGAAGATATGATGACGGGTAAAGTAGACTCCTCTCCTAAGAAGGCGTACTCTAGATGGGACAGAAAAACCTTAAGCTCTAAAGGTGACAACTCTAATGGTTTGCTCTCAACTTCCTCCCTAACCTCACATAACTCTAACGTTTCCGGAATCCATTCCGGATCCTCTTCAACTCTCTCATCCTCACTCTCAAGCTCACTTTCATTCTTACCAACCAGATCATCTCCACTAATGTAACTAATACAATGATCAACGCACGATATGAAGGAATCTAGGAAGTAAACGGAATGACACGGACCGCTATGATCATCACTACCACTAGGGTGTTGCATGGCTCTATCTATCTCAAATGTGACAATCTCGTCACCCGCACGAAGTGAGATTTTACCGTCATAGACATCGATTATTGCCTTGGCGGTACGAAGGAACGGGCGGCCTAGAATGATTTGAACTTTCTCATCGGTCTCCATATCTAAGACGACGAAGTCGACGGGAAATACAAACTTATCAACCTTGACTAAGAGATTCTCTATAATACCCCTAGGATATTTGACCGAATGGTCGGCTAAAGACAATGACATACGCGTGGGTGTAAGCTCTCCTAGACCTAACCTCTCATATAGGGAAAATGGCATCAAGTTAATGCTCGCACCTAAATCCGCTAACGCATGAGCGGGGGCGACGACGCCCCCGAATAGGCATGGAATAGTGAAAGTGCCCGAATCGGTTAGTTTCTCCGGTAGCTTGTTCAAAACCACCGCAGAACAACCGCCGGTCAATGGAATGTTAGAAAGCTCACCTAGCCTATCTTTTCGCTTAAGAAGATCCTTGAGGAATTTGGCATATTTAGGCATGGATTGCAAGGCCTCGATGAAAGGAAGGTTTATCTTTAATTGCTTAAACATCTCTAAAAAGTGCCCATATTCCTTAGCATATTTTTTATGCTTGAGGTGGGCGGGGTAAGGAACGTGCGAATGATCAACCAAAGGGGATGGCTTAACTCATACTGGTTGCTTCTCTACCCTCTTCTCTACTAGAGACTCCTCGATTTGTGCGGTACTTGCTGGGACTAGCCTATCGTGCACCTTATCGGGAGCTTCCATCTCTATCTCCTCATCTACCTCTTCCTCACTCTCTATCTTTACCCTCTCCCTAACTACCTCTCCTAGGTTCCTACCACTACGAGTAGTAATAGCCTTAGCTGAATGATTAGCCGGGTTTGGATAAGTGTTCCCCAAAAGCTGGCCAGGAGGGTTCTCTTGCAACTGTTTTGATATACCACCTACTTGTCTCTGAAGATCTAAGAGTGCAGCCTGTTGGTTTTTATTGTGAAGTTCATGACTCTTATTTAATTGATATTGATTTTTCATGAAACCGTTTAATTCAGTCAGGGCTTTTTGAGTGGCCTGGTCTCTAACCATAAGCTGAGCAAACATCTCCTTGATCCTACTTAGACTGCTCCCTGACCCTTTATCACTAACCTGACCCTCTTGATTCGACCCCGAACTACCAAACTGACCTTGTTGCCCTGAACTAGTGAACAAACCCTGCCCCCTGTTTTGATACTGACCAGATGGAAAACCAGGGGGTTACCGGAAGAGTGGAAATTGGTATTGCTATTATTTTGCCAATTGGAGTTATAATTAGAATTGTTGTTAAACGGATCCCTATTTTGACCGGCTATGAACTCTACCTGCTCTAACGTAATGGTGGGACAATCTATGGTGTCGTGGCCCCCTCTACATACCTCACACCTATCGACCTTTTTCTTAATCTCATTAAGCTCCTTAGTGAAAGTTTTCTCCATTCGATCGAGAGCAGCAGCCACCGATGAATCCAAGCCAACTTGGTTCACCCCTCGAGTAGTCGAAGAGGTGCTAGATACAGGAATGGAAGTCCTGCTGGAAGCGCTATAATCCATGTCGGAATGGGCAAAACTCTCGAGATGATCGTTACACTCGACTGTTGACTTCTTGCCCATAAGTTGCCCACCAGCTGAAGTGTCAAACTGGGCTCGGATCTCCGGGGGTGAGACCATTGTGGAACTTTTCTACGAGTGCCCAATCTGACAAGCCATGCTGTGAACAACGAGCAAGTAGGGTTTGAAACCTCTCCCAGGCCAGATGGTACGGCTCATCAGGTTCCATCCGGAACGAATGGATCTGACCGCGTAGACGGGATGCCTTTGCGGGTGGATAGTATTTGGCTAAGAAAGCATCCCGTAAACCTGCCCTAGTAGTAAAAGAACCTGCTGGCTGCTGAAGAAACGTAGACCTATCAGATCGGAATCTGGTTAGATCTAGGGTTTGGTTCTGCATAAAATTGGTTAATCCTTAGTTTGGTTCGACTGTGGTGATCGCAACTACACTCCGACGATACCTACAAAACAGAACATCGTTAGCCTCGTCACATGGAGAAGGGGGTTCTCTCCGTGACCACCCTTCGGCGTGAGAATAAGTATCGCTACTTGTAAGATAGTTGAAGTGAAGTAATAGAGAGAGTAAGTGAGAGTGAATACCTTTCCTTGAAACCGAAGTTGCTTATTTATAACCAGATTTGGGCGCCAAAAGGAGAGATGAAAACTTGACGGAATCTTTGCTATTCCGTTATGTGTTAGTGTTGCCGTTTAGTGCATACGGATTGGTTCGTCATCTACGGCTAGGGAGATGCCACGTGTCGTCGTGAGATCACTAAGCTTTCTCAAGGTGATCATGCCATCATCGTGATCTTCTTGGTTGTCTAAGATGCTGCCACGTGGCATTCGGTTAAAACCAAAAGGTGCCCTTGCACGATTGGACATTAAATGCTTCTAGATGTTTCACAGTTTTGGCTCTCTATGGCCTGTTGCCATGTGTGCATTCTATTACAACAGAAAAGATTCCTTTTGCCTCTGCACCCTATTTTGCTAGACAGAAATTCTTTGCTAAGGAAAAGTCTTTCAAGGTTTTGCGCGAGCAGCGCAAGGTAGTTAAATGATCCTTTTCCCTTTTAGATGCTTGGCGCAGAGAATTGTAAACTTCCTCTGTTGTGTTGTGGCCTACGCAAGGTTTCTGGGAACCGACACTTAGGGAATTCTCAAGATTAGCTATCTTCCTTACGTGAACCGACGCAAGGTAGCTAAATGAACCTTTCCCTACTTTGCTATTTGGCGCAGAGTTTGCTTAGTTGCTTCTTTGGTACAAATGTTTGCGCAAGGTTTCCTTGGCAATTAATAGTGGGTATGGTTCCCTTGCTTGGCGAAAGGGTTTTTTTTGGGACCATACCCCTTCAAGTCCCCCAGTCCAGTGTTGCTCCTATGCGCAAGTAGCAAGTAGGTGGAGCACTGGACTGAATAAAAATGGTGTGTTGTACTCTTGTAAATAGTATCGTTGCGCTGAAGAAAAGGGGAATTCCTTGAAGTGAAACTTTTGGGATAAGGGATTGCTTTTTTTAATTTTGAAACAACTGTCCTTTTGTCAGGAGTTGGTGAGAGACAACGTGCCGTTGTGACGTTTTGGGTACTGTTTGACAGCTGCCAACAGGTGTTAACCGTACAACATTAATTGCCTGGCGACATGTGTGGTTCACACGCGCGCGTGGGGACGGTTACTGTTCCCCACTCGCACTTACATTTGCCTAGGGTTCCGAAAAAGTGTGGAGGGGGTTACACGTTACCCCAAGCATTAATTGCGATCCCTTTATATATACGTCTCCGGATCCCATTTTTGCTTTATGCTTTCGAAATACTCTTCATCTTCTTTACAGAAATCCCTTCCTCTGCAATTTTTATTTACGTTCATGGCCACCGGTTCGAGTATTGCTGAAGTAGCAGATATGCCGACTACATCGACCCTACCGCCGTTGAAGTGGAAGAAGGAAGACTTTGATAACCTGGTTTCTTATTTCTTATTTGCCAAATCTTGGGGTGCGTTTTATCCCAAGGAGGGTGCCACGGCGGCAGATGCTCCGGCCGGTTATATCACCCTATTTTTTTAATATTTTGCCGAGGGTAACTTGAGGCTTCCGGTGACCCATTTTATGTTGGAGATTCTTGACTTCTACAAATTCCACCTCTCCCAGTTAAATCCAATGGGAATGGTGAGAACTAGGCATTTTGAATTTGTTTGCCGGTCGATGAATATAATCCCGACGGTTGAGAAGTTTAGGGTCTTTTATCAATTGCACTGCTCTTTAGGGTTTTATTCCTTTCAGCAACGCCTTCAAGCCAAATGCCTGTTGCTCGTGCCTCCCAAATCTTATCATGACTGGAAGCAAAAGTTTTTCTATGTTAAGGCGGTGGTTATTCCAATGGCGATGGCATTCCGGGCTGGAGAAGAGATAGAATTGGAGACGCTGGCCATCCCTAGTAATGAGGTGTGGTACCAGAATGTCACACCCCGACCCGCAGCGGAAAAGGTGATCGGGGCATGATTGGGTTATCATCAAAGCTCATGACATTTATTTTAACGTTTCATATTCATTAATACAATTTAATGGAAATTTACAATCATAATTACATCATGACCTAAACATCAATCTAAGCTTCTTTGTTTTCTTCTAAGGCATTTCCTATGTTTTCCTTGCTTCATCCTGCTCACCTGTATCATGTGTAAAAATGGTTTTTGGAGTTGGCGAGTGAATCCTATGGAAAACGGTTGAACAAGTTTATTTAATTGATTATAAAATAAAGTGCACAACCACACATGAGTAAAAATAGATGTAAACTTATTCACCAACCAATTAATATTAAATAATGCACACATGAAAAATAATGGATCGTTTTGAGGCACGCGTTGCTCAACTCGTCTCTCACGAGGAACTGATGGGCCTATTGAATGTTTTGCAAATACTTGACAATATGAAATACATAACTACAAACAATATAAACTAAATAATACATACATGAACAATAATGGATTTGTTTTGAGACACGCGTTGCTCAACTCGTCTCCCACGAGGAACTGATGGGCTTAATGAATGAATTTCATATAAGTTGACAAAATGAAATACATAACCACAAACAATATAAACAATCTAAGTTTAGATCACAATATGGTATGGCATAAGTTTAAATAAACGAGTTAATTTTTAGTGACACATGACACACCCCAAAACGTGTAATTAAAAAGGGGAGTTGTAAGATTCACTCACATTGGGTGCGTTCGGTTGATAATGTTGAATGCACGCGAAGTTGGTTTTAACCACGAGTGAAATTTACCTAGATAATGGCATAGTGGTTCGGTAAGTAAACGGATTTTATTAATCCATTTTAGTAGGATTGTTGGGTGATATTTTATGAGTTTAAGGCTATTTTCTAACCTTAAAAATGTTATTTTTAAGTATTTTTAATTGATTTTTAAATAAAATAAATAAATAAAAATAATAAAAAAATGTTGACTTTTTGACCGTTGACCGTTGACCGTTGACCTTTGACTTTGACTGTTGACCGGTTCGCATGTGTGTATGTGTGCGCTGGGTGAGGCTCGAACCCGAGACCTCCCGTACGCGTGCACGCAGCTCTACCAACTGAGCTACGTGTCTAACCCGAAATATTTCTGTTTCTAATTATATTTATATACTAATTAGATTGTACAGAAAATCCTTTATTTTTTAAAGACGATTTTAATCCAAAGACTCGGTGCGCTCCACAGGTCTCGAACCGGGACCTGTGGTTTAGGTTAACACACAGTCCACCGCTGGACTGTGTGTTTAACTTGTTATATAATCTGATTTTTATTATACTTATATACAATTAAATAATTTCATTTCTGCCTTATTTAAAAAGTTGGATAATTGTCCGGACCGGTGCGGTAGTCCGGATTCGAACTCGTGACGTGTGTTTAAACATTCACACAGTCCACCGCTGGACTGTGTGTCTATCTTGGTTATTATTCTGGTTTTTAATTAAACTTAACATACATCAGCAGTGAATCCGGTTCGGTAAAAAAAAGGACATTTTTATTAAGGAGAGTGTGCGTGGGACATGTATCGAACTCGAGACATTTGCATGCTTAATGTGCACACAGTCCACCACTGGACTGTGTGTCTAACCTGAGTTATTTCTTGATTTAAATTAAACTTATATACTACCGAAACTTCGTCTTCTTCGTTGATCTTAACCAGAAACGATGACTGACTGATTCAACGATTTTAATCATGTTCATTAGTGTGTTTCAGTTAATTACAGGTGAGATAAATAAAAGAATGAAAAATTAAGTGTTAGATATACCGAAACTGGACTCCTCTGTTTCTCCGGCGAAACTCCGGTGACTGCAGAAATTTCCAGCGACGTATGTCCTGCGGCAGAGAGTCTTCAACGAGTTTGAGATAAATGTGGGTGACTTCGGTATAAGCTCTGGGGGTTCAGTAAGGCACAGAGGTGAAGGGTTCGGTTTTCCGGCGATGTGCATAACTTTTCCGGCGAGTGGAATTACGTCCGGTAAAGGTGTGATTGTGAGCGAAAAAGCTAGCAGAGGTTCGAGGAGGTATTTATCGGTCGGGACATCGACGTATTTGGCTCGTTTTCCGACTTGATTCGTCGGTTAGAAACTTTCCGGCGGTTATAGGTTGTGTCGCGGGTTCATGCGTCGGTTACAACCGATGCAGGTTTAATGTTTACGTTAAGACTTGAAGAAACCGTCCAATCTCGCGAGATCGCCGGGATTTCCGACGACTGCGATTGGGCGCGTCGTTATTTGAATTCGAGAATTATAATATGTATTATTTGTTTCCAATATTTAACAAGAAGCATGAGTGGCGCAGTGGTTGAGTGTGTGCGCGATAAGACTTTGGTGAAATGCTGGCTGACCCGGGTTCGAAACCCGGCAGCACTATTTTATTTTTATCTCATCATTTTTAACAGTTTTTCAAAAACAAATTATATATCACCATATACTTATTAATTATGTATCGTTTAAAATTATTTTGGGCATTAAATACGCCACGAAATTTTTTAACTGATTGTTCGGTTATTAAACGGAGCGGGTTTGGTAAATCCGGTTTTTTTGACGGATGTTACCCAGAACATCAAGGATGTGCCCAACGTTATTTTACCAGAAAGGGCGTTGATTGCTGCTGGATGAGCATACTGTGGAAGAAGGAACGCCAAGAGAAACTAGTATATACAGAAGATGGAGTTGGTACACTACTATATAACTTATTAGGACCATCCTCTATAAGTGTATACTGATGATGTTCATTATTGTGCTTTTTGGTACAGTTGCGCCGCTATACTTAGTCTCATTCAAGAGAGATAATGGAAAGATAGCAGTGATGCCACTTGATAAGTATGAGGAGCCCTGGTTTGATCAAATTCTAGGAAACTTCGAACTTCCCCAAGAAAGAAGATCTCAACGCGCAGCCTTCTACTATTGGTAAGTAGTATTTCTGTAAAGCCTGAGTTAGTATTGCAATATTACGATTAGATATTCGAACCTAAGTTATTGAAATATAACTTATGGCGCAACGTTTGTCCTTTATCATTGATTATGTAGGTGACTTGATAAACTTGGGCGTTGGCCCTGATTCGAAGAAAAAGAAGAAACCAGCTGCTGCTGCTTCACTTCCCCACAAGCCAGTTGTACAAAAACCTAAGGCATTTGCCGCTGTGAATCCTGAGGGCAAGAAAGGTACGCATCTCATATCTGATTCTTGGTGTGAATATGTGGTGGTGTCAGACTCATTAGAGGGTCTCGCGCCTGTAGGTTTGGGGAAGCCAAAAGCGGAACCTATAGATACTTCATCCATTCCTTCTTCCAACCCGGACGAACCTTTGGAAATTCCTTCTAGCCCAGAGACGGCGCTGAAGCGCACCTCAAGGAAGAGGAAAGAAGCTGAATCTGCACCACGAACCTCGCCACCGAAGAAAGTTGCGCATCGGCAAAAAGAGCAATCTAGATGCTCTAGCGGAGAAATTTTCTCCTGGTATGAGTACTTTGGAAATTTTGTTGAATTAGTTACTTATTGTCTTGTATTTGAGAATTCTAACCGTGTTTGTTTTCTGCAGAGAAAACAGTGAAGACGGCGCAGGCCACATCATCCTCCATGCCATCCCCGCACAAACCTGAAGATACTGGGAAAGGAGGAGGCGATGTGAACCCCAGCGCGACCGTCCCTGGTTCAGACCCGATTATCCTTGATATGCCGGAGAAAATTGCTCCAGAAGAAGAGCAACAAAAATCATTTGTTGAAGATCCTGCTGGCGAGCAGGTAAAAGATACTGTCCCCCTCATGCGGAGACTAAAGCTGCTACACAAGCACAAGAGACGACTATCTCCCCTACTTCTCATGCCGAAAGAATTACTTCGACAATTAAGGGAGCAGGTCACTCTACAGCTGGTCAAGCGTTCTCCTCATTTTTTGACGATCCTAAAGAGGAGTCGCCTATACGTCCTGAGGAGACTCTTGGGCATTATTATTATCGCACTTACTCCACCAAGAGAGCCTCTGCTTTACATGAGCCGGTATGGAAATTAAAACAAAACGATACCTTTACTGATCTGCAAGCTTGCAGGGAGTGGTATAAGGGCATCTACCCGCCGGCGGAGGTGAAGGGTCAAGAAGACCAGTCTCACATCAAATTTATCAAGCCTATCTGCTAGAGGCTGCACAAGCCTCATCTGTTACTCACCGGATTGTGCGCGAGTGACGCAACATGAATAAAGAGTGGGATGAGTTTGAGTCCAAAAGATTCAAAGTTGAGACTGAGAATGAGAGGGTGAGAAAGATGAGGGTGGATTTTGAGGCGGAGATTGAAGAAGAGAAAAAGATGAAGGAATGGTCTGCCCTTGGATGGAAGAAGAAAGTTGAGGCGGCAGCAATGCAGCACAGCGAAGATCGCAAGAGATGGTTGGAGGCTTGCGAGAGAGATAAAATGAAAAAATCTCCTTGCGCAACGAAATAGAAAAACTCAAGCAAGAAAAAGCTGATGTTGTTGCTGCGGCGGAGGAGGCGCGCTCCCACAGAGAACGAAGCGAGCAGAACGAGGTAGAAACAAAAAGATGCTTTTGCTTAAAGGCAAAGAGCTTGCTGAACTTACTTCTCTGTTCCTTGACCACGAGCTTTTGAAGTCGGAGATAGATTCCTTGAAGAAGGATGCAAAGCTATATGAAGTTGAAAAGGCTGAGCTTACCCGGCGCTTAACAGAGGGTGAACAAAAAATAGAAGCCACAGAAACCGCTCGCGCGATGGCGAAGAGTGTTTCTGAATCCCTCATGAGTAAGCTCACCTGGATTCAACAGTATGGAGTTGTCAAGGTAAACGACTACTTCTTATAAATACTGATCTCTTACTATGTGCATCTCATGACCCTTTGTACTTGTGTGCAGATTGCTAATACAATTTTGAATTCTACTGAGCTTGATGAGGCGGTGGCTCAAGTGATGGTTGCTGCGAAGAGTGATGGGTATGCGCAAGGATATACAGAGTGTTCGGAACATGTGTCCCATGCGCTTAAGGTACACTGGGATAACAGTCGTGCAGCAACCCATGGAGTTAACACTACGGGTGTATTTAAGGCTACCAAAGAGCGTTATGATCAACTTCAAATCCCTATCATGGATTTGGTTGATAATGCCTTGCCCCATGATGATTTCATTGATCGTTTAATAGAGATATTTGCTGAGGCAGAAGAAGAAGAAGCCATGAAGACTGTGAAGTAGACAGTTTTAACTTCTTGCTTGTACATGCTTAAGACAATTTATAATATTTGTATGTAGGGATGCGCTGCCGCGCAAGTACTTTAATTTTGTATAATATATCTTTTTGAGTTACAATGTGCGCATGAGTACAATTACTTGTTTAGGATAGACAAATGAACGTAATTGGCTAACTCATGCAAGAGCGTAAGTTGTGTTATCTTGTGGCTCTTGAGTTGTTACTAGCCTTAGTGTTTTTGTGTTTCCAAAGTAATTGCATGCATTTGTAAGGAAGATATTTAAAAATCAAGTAAATGTAAGTAGTGACATAATAGAATTGTATTGATAAAGCATTAAGCTGCTATTGCCACTAAGATTACAAAAGTAAGAAAAGGCTGTAAGCAGTCTCGTTGCGCAGTGCGCGGCTATCGCATCGAGGACTGAGATTACATGTAACATATGCGCAGGTCCGCGGGACGCTAGAGCTATCCATGCGCTTCAAAGTATAGGCTCCTTTGCCAAGGACCTCATTGACCACATAGGGGCCTTCCCATCTCGGCGCAAGTTTACCCGGTTTTTCAGCATTGGAGGCTTCATTATCGCGGAGGACCGAAATCCCCTGGTAAAAATGTGCAAACGCACACCCGCTTGTTATAATATTTCTCCAGCTGAGACTTATATTTTGCTTCGCGGATAGCTGCGTTTTCGCGTCTTTATTCAACCAAGTTGAGATCCAAGTGGCATTGCTCTTCGTTGTTTTGTTTTTCCAACGCAAGTGTTCTTGGTGATGGGAGACCTGTTTCAGCAGGGATCACTGCTTCCGTTCCATATACCAAACTAAATGGAGTTTCTCCCGTGCTTGTCTTGGGCATTGTTCGATGCACCCATAGAATGCTGAGCAACTCATCTACCCATCCCTGTCACGCCGTGCCAAGGCGGGCTTTGATACCATCAACTAATTGTTTGTTGATACTTTCGACCTGTCCATTTGCTTGAGGATGCGCAACGGAGGAAAAAACATGCTCAATGTTCCTTTCCTGCATCCATTTTTGTGGATCCTCAGATGCTAAATTAGGGCCATTGTCTGTGATGATGTGCATGGGTAATCCGAAACGACAAATAATATGCTCCCAGATAAACTTTTGGATCACATAGCTATTGTCGAAGCCAACGGTTTTGCTTCGACCCACTTTGTGAAGTAATCAATGGCAACAACGATGAATTTTACTGCGTCAGGCGCATCAGGAAAAGGACCTACGAGGTCGATAGCCCACTGTTGGAAAGGCCACGCCGATGTTACTGGGACAAGTGGATTTTTTGGTCGCAATGTTTTTGGCGCATGTCTTTGGCAAGACATGCCTTTGCGCAACGCGTCCACGTACATCCCTGGCTAGTAATATCCTGCGCCCATTACTTTAGCGACAACCATACGCAGTCCTGCATGGATGCCACACAATCCTTCATGGATTTCTCTAATCAAGTATTGCGCATCATGCTTATCGACACATCTCAATAAAGGACCCATGTACGACTTTCGATATAAAATACCATCCGCCATTTCGTAGTTTAAACTTTGCATCGTATCTTTCACGCCTGCGCCTTGTTGGGAAGTTGGCCGTGTTGTAAAAATAGGATAATCGGAGACATCCAAGATCGACTCCTCATTTCGACCATGTTAACTTGCTTTAGCGGAACAGATGGATTCTTTAAAACTTCAATTCTGACCTCTTTTGCTAGATGCTGAAAACTCGTGGCTGCAAGTTTACTTAATGCGTCAGCGTGCTTGTTGTCACTCCTGTTGACGTGTACAACTTTAAACTGTCAGAATTGACTGATTAACGATTTGCTTGTTCCAAGTACAATGCCATAATATCACCCCTTGCATCATAAGTACCATTGACTTGTTCTGCTACTAGACGAGAATCGACATGGACTGTTAAATTTGCAACGCCCATTTTTATAGCGAGGCGCAAGCCTGCTAGAAATGCTTCATACTCTGCCTCATTATTTGTGCTCTTGAAATCCAGGCGTATGGCATAAGTGAATTCTTGGTTATCTTGATTAACTAGCCGGAGGCCTGCGCCAGCCCCGTCAGTATTAGATGCGCCATCCGTATGTAGCAACCATTCTTTGTCATCTGTAACGGGAATTGGATTTTGGATTTCTTCGCATTCTTGTACTTTTTCTGTTGGAACTTCAACTATGAATTCGGCAAGTATCTGCCCTTTGATTGCTGGCCTTGGCTCGTAGACATTATTGTGACCGCCTAGTTCGATAGCCCACTTGGCTAATCGTCCTGAGACGTCTGGTTTAGAAAGAATCTGACCAAGGTGACAATTTGTTAAGACATTTATGACGTGCCCTGAAAAATACCTACGAAGCATGAACTAGCGCAAGTACCAGCTTTTCCATCATTGAATACGAGACTCTAGGTCATTCAACATCTTGCTAATGTAATAGGCGTTTGAACACCTTCTCTTTCAACAAGTAAAACTGCTCCTACTGCCAATTCGGATACACCAAGATAGAGGATCAGAGGCTCTTTGTTGGGTGGAGCAGTCAAAGTTGGTAATTGAATCAAACAATCTTTCATATCTTGGAAAGCTTTCTCCGCCTCTGACGTCCACTGGAATTTATCTTTCTTTACGCGGTTGCGCAAAGTATGGATGAAAGGATAAGATTTTGCTGCGTGATTTGCGAGGAAGCGATTGAGGGTAGCTACTCGTCCTGCCAATCTCTGGATCTCCTTCACACTTGCTGGAGATGTAATACTTTGAATTGCTTCAACTTTTTCTGGGTTGACTTTAAACCCATCCTTTGTGACAATAAATCCGAGGAACTTGCCCTCTTCCATGCCAAAAGAACACTTGCTCGGGTTCAATTTCAAATTGACTTTTCGTAGTGAACCAAAAGTCTTTTGTATGTTTTCCAACATCATTTCTTCTGTATGACTCATGATCACTAGATCGTCAATATACACTTCAACGGTTATTCCAATGTCATCACCAAACACTGAATCCATAAGCCGTTGATAAGTGGCTTGTCACACCCCGACCCGCAGCGGAAAAGGTGATCGGGGCATGATTGGGTTATCATCAAAGCTCATGACATTTATTATGCGTTTCATATTCATTATTACAAATTAAATGGAGAATTACAATAAATGTTACAACATGTTCTAACTAACAATCTAAACTTCTTTGTTCTCTTTTAAGGCATATCCTATGTTTTCCTTGCTTCAACCTGTACACCTGTATCATGTGTAAAAGGGTTTTTGGATCAACATAATGTTGGCGAGTGAATCCTATGGAAAACATTTGAACAAATTTATTCAAATTGATTATGAAATATGTGCACAACCAAACATGAGTAAAAATAGATGTAACTAAATCAACAATCATAAGATATTAAATGAAACACACATGAACAATAATGGAACAATTAGAGGCACGCGATGCTCAACTCGTCTCTCACGAGGAACTGAGGGGCCTAATGAATGAATTGCATAAACATGATAATATGAATGACACAACTACAAATAATATAATCTCAATGATACACACATGAACAAATATGGAATATTTAGAGGCACGCGATGCTCAACTCGTCTCTCACGAGGAACTGAAGGGCCTAATGATTGAGTTTCATATAATTTGACAAAAGGAAATAAGTAATCACAACCATATAAACAATCTAAGTTTAGGTCATGATGTGGTATGGCACAAGTTTAAATAAATAAATTAATTATTTTCATAACACATGACACACCCCAAAACGTGTAATTTAAAAGGGGGAGTTGTAAGATTCACTCACAGTGGGTGCGTTCGGTTGATGATGTTGAATGTACGCGAAGTGGTTTTAACCACGAGTGAGATTAACCTAGATAAATCGCATTATGGTTTGGTAAGTAAACGGATTTTATTAATCTATTTTAATAGGATTGTTGGGTGTATTTTTGTGAGTTTGAGGCTATTTTCTAACCTTAAAAAATGTTATTTTTAAGTATTTTTAATTGATTTTTAATTAAAATAATTAAATAAAAATAAATAAAAAAAATTTATTTTTCTGACCGTTGACCTGACCGTTGACCGTTGACCTGACCGTTGACCGGTTCGATTCGGAATACAAGTGCGCTGAGTGAGGCTCGAACCCGAGACCTCCCGTACGCGTGCACGCAGCTCTACCAACTGAGCTACGTGTCTAACCCGTTATAAATCTGATTTTAATTATATATATATATTAATAAGTTTAAACCGGAAATCATTTTTATTTTAAAAACTGTTTAAGCGAATCGGACGTGCACTTCACAGGTCTCGAACTCGGGACCTGTGGTTTAAACTAACACACAGTCCACCGCTGGACTGTGTGTTTAACATGTTATATAATCCGATTCTTATTATACTTAAATACAAATTAGTTATTTCCTTTTCTGCCTTATTTAAAAAGAATAGATAATTGTCCAAGTCGGTGCAGTAGCCCGGACTCGAATGCGTGACCTGTGATATAAACAAACACACAGTCCACCGCTGGACTGTGTGTCTAACTTGGTTATTATTCCGGTTATTAATATACTTAACATATACCAGTGGCGACTCCGGTTCAGTTAAACAAAAAAAAACGATTTTTATTAAGGCAGCGTGTGTGAAACGGGATTCGAACTCGAGACGTTTGTATGTTTAATGTGCACACAGTCCACCGCTGGACTGTGTGTCTAACCCGAGTAATATCCTGATTTATATTATACTTATGTGATCCGGATACATCGTCTTCTTCATCTAGTGATAACCAGATATAATGTCGGACTGGTTCGAGTTTTTATTCAAGTTTCATTAGCGTTTTAGGTTAATTACTGATAAGATAGAAGTAAAAAAGAAAGGAAAATAATCGAAGAGGTATACCGACTGGACCCTCTGTTTTCCGGCAGAACTCCGGCGACAGCAATTCCTTCCGGCGACGAGTGTCTTGTAGCAGCGAGTCTCCAGGAAGCTTACAAAGGGTGTGGGTATCTCCGGTATAAGCTCAGGGGCTCAGTGAGGTTCAGAAATGAGAAAACCGGTTTTCCGGCGACGAACAGACAAATTCCGGCGAGAGAGTTTTCGCCGAGAAAATGTGTGTTTTTGAGCGAAAAGGTTTGAAGTGGGTTGTGGGTGAATTTATAGGGCAAAACGTCGAAGAACCTGGTCTGATTTCCGACTGGATTCATCGATTAAAATTTCTCCGGCGGTTATAAAAAGTGTCGCGGACTCAAACGTCGGTTATAACCGATGTTCTAATAATAATTTACGTTATAACTGAAAATGGTGTTAAAAACTCGCGAGATTTCCGGGATTCCGACGACTGAACTGTTGGGCGCCGGTTTTGAATCCGTAACGTCACTTTATCAATTAAATGATTTCAATATATAACAAACAAAACAAGTGGCGCAGTGGTTTGTGTGATGTGTGATAAGTCTGATGTTGAACCGGTTCAGACCCGGGTTCGAAACCCGGCAGAGTACTTTTATTTTTATTTTGCGATTTTCAACAGTTTTTCAAAAACTAAATATATATTCCCGTATAATAATCGATTACGTATCGTTTAAAAATATTTTGGGCATTTAATTCGCAACGAAATTTTTTGACTGACTGTTCGATTGATAAACGGAGCGGGTTTGGTAAATCCGTTTTTGACGGATGTTACAGTATCCCCTGCTTTTTAGAAATTTCGTCCCAAAATTTAAATAATTATATATTTTGACTAAAAGGATGATGATGTTTTGTTTGACAGTTGTATGCTTAGAGAAAAAAAATAAGGGTTTAAGTTTTTGTTCGAGGCGGTAACGTTCCTTGTAAGGGTTAAGTACCCTATTCAGGAATCGCTTTTTGTTGCCTACTGTATAAGTATTGATAAGTAGAAATGATTTGCTAAAAATGATATCATGCATAAGAGTTTAGATACGTTTGGGAAAGTAGGGTTATATCCTAAGGCAAAACTTCTAACACTACAACCTATAGGGAACATAAATAAAAACACAACAGCAAATATTTGAACATGAATAAACACGACAGCAAATATTTGAATCCACATTCTGATAGCATATATGTTTGAATGGTGGAAGTTCCTCTCTCGTTTGTTATGATGGAGAGGTTAGTTTATGTAGAAATGGAACACAATCCAATCTCTTTAAATAACATGATGATATAAATGTAACACAAATTCCAACCAAGGCAATATTAAATCCTACATGGAACTTCTCATAACCGCCTGATAATGCCTCTGATCCTTTGGCAAGAATACTTATATATAGGAAGTACCAGCGGCGTATCCACCATATTCTTGCCAAATTTTCATTAGTTTTATCCACAAGTTATGATTGGTTACCAAGAAACTAATAAATCCTACATAGAACTTCTCATAACCGTCCGATAATGCCTCTGATCCTTTGACAAGAATACTTATATATAGGAAGTACCAGCAGCGTATCCACCATATTCTTGTCAAATTTTCATTGGTTTTATCAGTGAATTATGATTAGTCCTATAACTCTACAACCAATACAACAAACATAAAATACTGAAATGAAATATATCTGTGCGATCAAGGCTCAATCGAACGGAGCCGATCGTATTGCATGTACTGAAAATGAAATGGATGTGCGCTCAAGGCTCAATCAAACGGAGCCGAACGTATTGAATGTACTGAAATTGAAATTGTGTGCTCAAGGCTCAATCAAACGGAGCCGAGCGTATTGCATGTACTGAAAATGAATAACTTAACCACACAAACAGCCTATGCATGGAACCTCTCATAACCGCCTGCTAATGCCTCCGATCATTTGACAAGAATACTTATATATAGGAAGTACCAGCGGCGTATCCACCATATCCTTGTCAAATTTTCATTGACTTTATCCGCAAGTTATGGTTAGTTCGATGCGACTCTACTACAAACACCACAACCACAAGATACTGATAATGAAATTGTCTGTGCGCTCAAGGCTCAATCAAACGGAGCCGAACGTATTGAATGAAATTGTATGTGCGCTCAAGGCTCAATCAAACGGAGCTGAACGTATTGAATGTACTGAAATTGAACGACTTAATCTAAACAACCATCACACAATCAGCCTATGCATGGAACCTCTCATAACCGCCTGATAATGCCTCCGATCATTTGACAAGAATACTTATATATAGGAAGTACCAGCGGCGTATCCACCATATCCTTGTCAAATTTTCATTGACTTTATCCGCAAGTTATGGTTAGTTCGATGTGACTCTACTACAAACACCACAACCACAAGATACTGATAATGAAATTGTCTGTGCGCTCAAGGCTCAATCAAACGGAGCCGAACGTATTGCATGAACTGGAAATGTAAATTGAAATGTGCGCTCAAGGCTCAATCAAACGGAGCCGAACGTATTGCATGTATTGAAATGTAAAATGAAATAACCGATCAAGGCTCAAACAAACGGAGCCGAACGTGCGGGCACGCCAAGATCAACCGCATAATTAAATGGGGATCCAACTCAACCTCAATGGATGGGGAGCCACGGCCTCAGCAAAAGCATATACTGAAAACAATATATAATATATAATATCCAATAATTACTCTAACAGTCTACACATGGAAAAACATAAAACTAAACGATAGGAGTTGAATCTGGATCTTCGGCGAAGAGGACTAGTTGAGTATCTTCACTTGGGCCGTCATTATCTTCGACCGGATTGGCATTGATGTTGAAGACTCTTCCTCTTGCTGGTGGCATAGTGGTTGGGTTTTCTTGGTTTACTTGGTTAACTGGGTTTGATTGGGCTTGAGTGTTGATAACGTTAACCAATTGAGGGCATGTGTTTCTAAAGTGGGTAGGATCGCCACAATTGAAACAGGCTCGCGCATATGGGAACATGGGGTATTGGGGTTGGTGATAAGTTTGGGCCATGTTTTGAGTAGGGGAAAAGGTTTGGTCTTGAAAGGTGCGACAAACATTGCTCAAATGACCATAGCGTCCACAAGTTGCACATAGACGGCAAGGTAGGGTATGGGGATGGTGATAAAAAAAGTTGTTGCATCGAGGGTGAGGTCCAAGATATGGTTTCTTATCTGGGTAAGCTGAGTTGGGTGCCACTTGGGTGATTGGGATAGCTCGGATGGGTATAGCGTGTAAAACTGGTTGATTTCGTTGGGTAGCAGCGAAAAGTCGCCCGACTCTTCTTCTCTTAGGATTGGGTTGAGAAGGGGATTCGGTTTGAGTGGAGTCGGAGGTTTCAGTCGATTCTTTATCCTTCTTCTTCTCCTCTTTGAAGTATTTGTTTCGGATTCGGTTCTCGGTGAGCTCTGTTGCTAGCTCCTTTGCTGCTTCCAAAGTTGCAGGCTTGGCACTTATTACAGGGTCTTGAATCTTTGACGGAAGACCACGAATGTAGTGCTCGATCAAACGGTAGAGGGGAGTAAACATGTTGGGAACCATTTGATGTAATTCGAGGAATCTTTTGTTGTAGGTGATGTGGTCTCCTTCCACTTACTTCAATGAGTAAAATCCATCTTCTAACTTCTTGATTTCGCTCCTTGGGCAAAATCGTCTGGTCATGATTTCCTTCAATTCGTTCCAAGTTAAGGACATAGCATCTTCCACACCTCGTTTGGCCTTCTCTGTGTTCCACCAAGTAAGTGCTATCCCATATAATCGACCGGTAGCATATCGCACTTTGCGATCGTCAGGGAAATCGCCATTTAGAAATGTGTTCTCCATTTCTTCAAACCAATGGAGGAGAGCGGTGACGCCTTCAGTCCCTTTGTATTTCGGAGGGTCGCATGATTTGAAATGCTTGTAGGTGAATTTAGTGGTATTTGGGGAAGAGTTGAAAATGTTTTGATTTGCTTGATTGACAGGATTAACGGTAAGTGCTTGTTGAACTTGGATTACAATGTTGGGTATTACGGCAGCCATTTGTTGAGCGATTAAGGCAGCCATGCGCTCGCGGGCTTTTCTTGCTCTCGACTTCCTACGGGCGAGGTTAGAAGACATCTACAAGGAATACATGACAAGAGTATGAGTTGGATGCTTTTGAGATCATGGGTCGCATTCAAGAATGGACATTCATAAAATAATTATAGATAAATAAATTACTACATCCATTGGATGTCTTGGGTTTTGCTCGCTGTTAGGCCCTACATGCCGCCATACTTTACCTGTGTAATCATGTGGGCCCCCATGAATACCGGTTTTTCATATGGTTCGCACGGGTTTGCCAGGTTGCGTACACAAAAACCCGGAGAAAATCGAGAAATATGTATACAACGTGTGATATTCGGAATGTGTCCAGGTGTAGACACGGTGACAACTCAAAGTAGGGTTAGTTCGAACGACGTTTGGTGTGGCATGCTTTGGCCTAATAGGTCCTTCGTACTCTCATCGTTGGTCCCCAGGTAGGCAAACTGGTCCGTTATATTGGATTTATACGAATGCCAACCTAGACAGGACGTTCCGACTACCAGTACTTGTACCCTTCCAGTTACTACATGCCCGTCGCAGAACTTACTTTGATGAGATTTGAAAATTGCACAAAATCTTTGGATAATGAGAGTATGAAAATAAATTGAATACATGAACATCGATATATGTATAATGGATATGTATATATGTATAATGAATATGTATATAAGCATGTATGTTTGACTGAAATGTAAACAAATATGAAACAAATAAATATCACAAGTTTGTATGTAACCACCTAATCAATTAAAATTTAGGCAGACTATAGTATAGGCTCTAAGGGTCTAATAACCTATCCTATATCCCTATAGTCATGGCTCTGATACCAATCTGTCACACCCCGACCCGCAGCGGAAAAGGTGATCGGGGCATGATTGGGTTATCATCAAAGCTCATGACATTTATTATGCGTTTCATATTCATTATTACAAATTAAATGGAGAATTACAATAAATGTTACAACATGTTCTAACTAACAATCTAAACTTCTTTGTTCTCTTTTAAGGCATATCCTATGTTTTCCTTGCTTCAACCTGTACACCTGTATCATGTGTAAAAGGGTTTTTGGATCAACATAATGTTGGCGAGTGAATCCTATGGAAAACATTTGAACAAATTTATTCAAATTGATTATGAAATATGTGCACAACCAAACATGAGTAAAAATAGATGTAACTAAATCAACAATCATAAGATATTAAATGAAACACACATGAACAATAATGGAACAATTAGAGGCACGCGATGCTCAACTCGTCTCTCACGAGGAACTGAGGGGCCTAATGAATGAATTGCATAAACATGATAATATGAATGACACAACTACAAATAATATAATCTCAATGATACACACATGAACAAATATGGAATATTTAGAGGCACGCGATGCTCAACTCGTCTCTCACGAGGAACTGAGGGGCCTAATGATTGAGTTTCATATAATTTGGCAAAAGGAAATAAGTAATCACAACCATATAAACAATCTAAGTTTAGGTCATGATGTGGTATGGCACAAGTTTAAATAAATAAATTAATTATTTTCATAACACATGACACACCCCAAAACGTGTAATTTAAAAGGGGGAGTTGTAAGATTCACTCACAGTGGGTGCGTTCGGTTGATGATGTTGAATGTACGCGAAGTGGTTTTAATCACGAGTGAGATTAACCTAGATAAATCGCATTATGGTTTGGTAAGTAAACGGATTTTATTAATCTATTTTAATAGGATTGTTGGGTGTATTTTTGTGAGTTTGAGGCTATTTTTTAACCTTAAAAAATGTTATTTTTAAGTATTTTTAATTGATTTTTAATTAAAATAATTAAATAAAAATAAATAAAAAAAATTTATTTTTCTGACCGTTGACCTGACTGTTGACCGGTTCGATTCGGAATACAAGTGCGCTGAGTGAGGCTCGAACCCGAGACCTCCCGTACGCGTGCACGCAGCTCTACCAACTGAGCTACTTGTCTAACCCGTTATAAATCTGATTTTAATTATATATATATATTAATTAGTTTAAACCGAAAATAATTTTTATTTTAAAAATTGTTTAAGCGAATCGGACGTGCACTCCACAGGTCTCGAACTCGGGACCTGTGGTTTAAACTAACACACAGTCCACCGCTGGACTGTGTGTTTAACATGTTATATAATCCGATTCTTATTATACTTAAATACAAATTAGTTATTTCCTTTTCTGCCTTATTTAAAAAGAATAGATAATTGTCCGAGTCGGTGCAGTAGCCCGGACTCGAACGCGTGACCTGTGATATAAACAAACACACAGTCCACCGCTGGACTGTGTGTCTAACTTGGTTATTATTCCGGTTATTAATATACTTAACATATACCAGTGGCGACTCCGGTTCAGTTAAACAAAAAAAAACGATTTTTATTAAGGCAGCGTGTGTGAAACGGGATTCGAACTCGAGACGTTTGTATGTTTAATGTGCACACAGTCCACCGCTGGACTGTGTGTCTAACCCGAGTAATATCCTGATTTATATTATACTTATGTGATCCGGATACATCGTCTTCTTCATCTAGTGATAACCAGATATAATGTCGGACTGGTTCGAGTTTTTATTCAAGTTTCATTAGCGTTTTAGGTTAATTACTGATAAGATAGAAGTAAAAAGAAAGGAAAATAATCGAAGAGGTATACCGACTGGACCCTCTGTTTTCCGGCAGAACTCCGGCGACAGCAATTCCTTCCGGCGACGAGTGTCTTGTAGCAGCGAGTCTCCAGGAAGCTTACAAAGGGTGTGGGTATCTCCGGTATATAAGCTCAGGGGCTCAGTGAGATTCAGAAATGAGGAAACCGGTTTTCCGGCGACGAACAGACAAATTCCAGCGAGAGAGTTTTCGCCGAGAAAAGGTGTGTTTTTGAGCGAAAAGGTTTGCAGTGGGTTGTGGGTGAATTTATAGGGCAAAACGTCGAAGAACCTGGTCTGATTTCCGACTGGATTCATCGATTAAAATTTCTCCGGCGGTTATAAAAAGTGTCGCGGACTCAAACGTCGGTTATAACCGATGTTCTAATAATAATTTACGTTATAACTGAAAATGGTGTTAAAAACTCGCGAGATTTCCGGGATTCCGACGACTGAACTGTTGGGCGCCGGTTTTGAATCCGTAACGTCACTTTATCAATTAAATGATTTCAATATATAACAAACAAAACAAGTGGCGCAGTGGTTTTGTGTGATGTGTGATAAGTCTGATGTTGAACCGGTTCAGACCCGGGTTCGAAACCCGGCAGAGTACTTTTATTTTTATTTTGCGATTTTCACCAGTTTTTCAAAAACTAAATATATATTCCCGTATAATAATCGATTACGTATCGTTTAAAAATATTTTGGGCATTTAATTCGCAACGAAATTTTTTGACTGACTGTTCGGTTGATAAACGGAGCGGGTTTGGTAAATCCGTTTTTTACGGATGTTACATGGCTCCCGTATTGCGGAGCCCAAAAGGCATTTTTGTATAACAGAAAATACCCTTTTCTGTGCGGAAGGTCGTCTTGTCTTCATCCTCTTGTTTCATCGGTACTTGATGGTACCCTTTGTACCAGTCAAGAAAACATTTCCAACGAAATGAAGCTAAGGAGTCAACTTTCTTGTCAATCTCAAGAAGAGAGTAACAATTCTTTGGACATGCCTTGTTCAAATCTTTAAAATCGATGCACATGCGCCACCCGCCGTTATGCTTTTTGACCATAACGGGGTTCGCCACCCAAGTTTGGTATTTGACCTCTCGTAAAATGCCAGCGTTTAATAATTCAGCAACTTGCTCGTTCATAGTTTGAGTTTTCTCGGTACCCAGGTTGCACTTTTTCTGAACCACTGGTTCTGCTGAAGGAAAGACATTTAAGTAATGTTCAGCCAAGTCGCGCGGGACCCCTACCATGTCTGCAGGTGTCCAGGTGAAGATATCCATATTACAAAACAACAATGATTTGAGCTTTGCGCGGATTGTCATGGACACCGCGGGACCAAGGATAATTGGTTGCTCTGGGTACTGTTATTCAGAATCCACTTCTCAGGTTCATTCGGCGATATAGGCTTAGCAGCTTTAGCAACTGGATAGACATATCTCCTTTCGCGCGAACATGATAGCTACGCCTGTTGGCGTTGGGAAACCACAAGCAGCGTGTGGCGCAGACGTGATCATGCTGAAATCACGTTGCGCACGACGCCCTAATAAAACATCATCACGAGAAGTTGCTGGAATCACCATATAGTTTACTTGAATGGTTCGCGAGTGTTTGCCGTTTGAAAGAGTTACAGGAAAAACTATTTGTCCTAGAGGAAAGACAACTTCATTGCAGAATCTAGTTAACAGAAAGTCAACTGGATCCAAGCGTGCCTTATCCTCCGGATCTAACTGTTTGAAACATTGCTCATATATGATGTCCATCGAACTTCCTGGGTCTATGAACATATAATCAGTCTGGTAATGACCAAAAATACCTGTGATTACGACTGGTCTTTCTTCCTGGGGTCTGCCAGGAATAATAGGAAAAATTACTTGTTGCTTGCGCCATTTGTTATCTCGAAAACGTTGGAAGTTGCGCTTGCACGACGGTCCTCCTTGAATCATAGTAAAATGTTTCATCTTTGTGTTGCTTGGACCCTCATCTCCGCGTGTGAGTTGTCTGACCTCTTTTCACACTGACTGTACTAAGTGTGTCAGTTTACCTCTTTTTAATGCTTTTTCAATCTCTGTGCGCAAACTGATGCAGTTGTCAGTTGTGTGCCCAGTATCTTTGTGAAAATCACAAAAGAGATTCGGGTCTTGACCCTTCTTGTTCTTCATGGGTTGAGAAATTGATAATTCTCCGTGCTCAAGACTTCCGCGGGAGATTTTGTTAGAGGCGTCCATTATCGATCACGATTCTCTTGTTTGATTGCTTTATGGGTGGTAATCTTATTAATCGTTGCGCGAGCATCTACGGGCGAGTATGTGGAATACGAGCTTTGGTTGGAGTCGTTCCATCCTTTTCTGAACTTTCCGCCACCTCTACTCAGATCCTGAGGACTAGTGCTGGTCTGTTATAATCAAGGTTCCGCTCCGTCTACGCATAAACTTTGGCTGCTGCCATTAGCCTATCTCAGCTCTTTAGAAGGCCAGTTGTTCCAGAAAGTACTTTTATCATTTCATCACATCTTACCGCGTAATTGAACTGTGCGCGGATAAGATCCTCATGAACATATCCAATTTCTAACACTTCTTTGTTGTAACGAGTGATAAAATTCTCAAGGCTTTCATCATCTTTCCACCAGATGTTCATCATATCTGAGGAATCTCTGACATATCTCCTTTGTTGACTAAAATGCGTGAGGAATTTCTCCTTAAGATCGTTCCAAGAGGAAAGTTTACCTGTGGGTAAGTTATCAAACCAAAGGCGCGCGGCGCAAGTGAGAGTCTGTACGAACAGATGGCACCACATCGGCAATGTCCATCCTCTAATTTGGCCTACGCATGTGATCATCAGGATCAGTTAAACCATTGAACTTCCCTACATTGGACGGTAACTTTGCTCGTTCTAGCGGAGCCAACGCTATTTCTCTTACAAACTTCGATTGCTCAGCTGCTTCAGCGGGTCGATATACCAGATTTTAATCATGCTCTGCCTTAGGGTTATAAGTTGCACGTATTTTAGGCTTGTAACTGACATGATCCGTAGACAAACGGTTAAAAATACTTACACTATCTCCTTCGTCATAAGTCTTATCATATTCATCATGTTGGGTGTCCCGCTTCTATGACAGTCGCGGGCCCAAACGTGAGTGAACAGATGTGCGACGTTGAGCATTATCTTCTTGCTTTCGATTACCAGAATGAACAGAATCATTCCTGGTTTTAGAGTACATCTCAGTTCCATCTACAGACACATGCGAAGGCGCACGAGCATGGTTCTGAGTATCATAACTCAACACTCGAGATGCCGGCGAAGCACGGACCTACGGAGAATTAACCGGAGCTTGAAAAGCTGGAGTTCCGGTCTGAGCACATAGTTGAGCATACATAGCATTTAAAGCAGCTTGAGATTTGATTAACCAAGACAACGGAGTCTCTCCAGATGGTAAAATTGACGCCACATCAACATGAGGAGCTGCCGGAGTCACTGGGATGCTCGCGTGATCTGGATCATACTGAGCATCAGCTTCGCCAGACGAGTCTTCAAAAATTTGTCCGTCGACCTGAAGACCGCCAACGACGCGACGGATCTCCGATCGAGGACATGGAAACGATGATCCATCAGCCATGAAGTTGTAGATCTAAGTGAAACGAAACGAAAGATGAGAAGAGAACAGAAAATCGGTGGGCGCCAATGAAGAAACATAGACCTATCAGATCGGAATCTGGTTAGATCTATGGTTTGGTTTCTGCATAAAATTGGTTAATCCTTCGTTTGGTTCGACTGTGGTGGTCGCAACTACACTCCGACAATACCTACAAAACAGAACTTCGTTAGCCTCATCACGGGGAGAAGGGGGTTCTCTCCATGACCACCCTCCAGCGTGAGAATAAGTATCGGTACTTGTAAGATAGTTGAAGTGAAGTAAGCGAGAGAGTAAGTGAGAGTGAATACCTTTCCTTGAAACCGAAGTTGCTTATTTATAGCCAGATTTGGGCGCCAAAAGGAGAGATGAAAACTTAACAGAATCTTTGCTATTCCGTTATGTGTTAATGTTACCGTTTAGTGCACACGGATTGGTTCGTCATCTACGGCTAGGGAGATGCCACGTGTCATCGTGAGATCACTAAGCTTTCTCGAGGTGATCATGCCATCATCGTGATCTTCTTGGTTGTCTAAGATGCTGCCACGTGGCATTCGGTTATAACCGAAAGGTGCCCTTGCACGATTGGACATTAAATGCTTCTAGACGTTTCACAGTTGTGGCTCTCTATGGCCTGCTGCCACGTGTGCATTTTGTTACAACAGAAAAGATTCCTTTTGCCTCTGCACCCTATCTTGTTAGACATAAATTCTTTGCTAGGGAAAAGTCTTTCAATGTTAACTATTTCCCTGCACGAGCGGCGCAAGGTAGTTAGATGATCCTTTTCCCTTTTAGATGCTTGGCGCAGAGAATTGTAAACTTCCTCTGTTGTGCTGTGGCCTGCGCAAGGTTTCTGGGAACCAACACTTAGGGAATTCTAAAGATTAGCTATCTTCCTTACGCGAACCGGCGCAAGGTAGCTAAATGATCCTTTCCCTACTTTGCTATTTGGCATAGAGTTTGCTAAGTTCCTTCTTTGGTACAAATGTCTGCGCAAGGTTTCCTTGGCAGTTAATAGTGGGTATGGTTCCCTTGCTTGGCGCAAGGTTTTTTGGGACCATACCCCTTCAGCTGCGAATCGAACCAAACGGCTACGCGGCCAGCAAGTGAGAATGGGAATACCTGTAGATAGCGAGCATCAAGATTGACACCTTCAGTGGAGAAGGTGCCACACATGCGAGTGATGCGGTTAATGTGAGCCGGCGCATCCTCATCCTCACGACCATGAAACTGACAAGAGTTAGTAATAGCGGTCATGATGTAGGAGGGGATTTGCCAAGACTTTTCGTTGGTGATTTCGGGTAGGGTGATGGGTGAGTTAGCACCAGTGAAGCCGGTGGTGGCTTGTTGGTAAACGGTTCGGTGGGCCATTTGGAAAATGGGTGGTGGACTCTGGGGACGGGAGGGTGGTGGGGAATTATGTGGTGAAAGCTTCGGTGTGAAGTTAAAGTTCGGTGGTTTAGAGTGGAGTGTAGAGTCAGAATGGGCAGAAGATGAGAGTAGGGGAGTGCTTACCTTTAACGAAGAGGACGAGAAGGAAGACTTACCCGTAGGTGGCTTCGGCGAGGTCCTTGCGAACGCGTATGGGGCATCCACTAAAAAACCAAAAACAAACAAGTAAGAAGACTCTAAAAATGACTCGACTAAAACGAAAAGAAGTTGACACTATTTTAGACTCCTATGACTTAAACACGACAAATAGCACGTATGATATCAAGAAAGTCAAAACAAAGTAATTAACACAATCGCCAAGAGTCCCCGACAACGGCGCCAAAAACTTGCTGTGCTAAAAATAGTTTAGTAAAAACAACTAAATTAACCTAATTCTAGACTCTAAGTAATAATCTAGACTCACTAAAATGAACTAAGCTACTAACCGGCAAGTGTACCGATCAACTCTAGTATAGCTAAAGTAAGTCCGGATATCGAACCCACGAGACTCTACTAATTACATTAACTACTCTATTAAGACTCTGACGGACACGGACTAAAATGTTTATTTATTTGATGGGGGGGGTTTCTAAAAATTCCTAATAAAGCAATTAAATTAAACTAAATTAATTAACTAAGTTAACTAAACGAATTACTCTGGACTTAAACTCTGATGGTGAAGAAACACTACCTAGACTGGAATCCTGATTGCTTCAAGTAATGATTTTTATTCGGTAGTTGTCAACTATGGAACCGGGATCATAAAGTTCTCGTCTTTCGGGATATCTAAAGGACCCCTGACCCTTCTCAAAAGAGCACGATGACACCCTAGTGGTTGTTTAGACTACCGGTTATTAGACTCCCTCACAAGACCTCTAATGGGTTTATGGAAGTACCTTACAACATTCACTCTTTCACAGGATCTAAACCAAAGGTAAACTTGGATTATCGATTAGAATTGTTAGACAATAGCCAACGGGTTTACTTCCTAAGAAAGCTCCTACCTTGCGGCTTAATGACTTAGACCTAGCAATAATCTCGCACCTTACAGCTATTGATGATTAGTAGAACACTTGATTTTATAAGATTACCAAATATTACTCATAAGGTTTATCGGCCGATTTCACCCTAAAGATTAAAGATTTATTATGTGATATAGACACTCACCAAAATCTTAAACCTAGCAAGACTCTAGTATGTGATAAAGACCGTCACCAAGAATCAAGCGAAGTAATAAACAATAGTCAAACACCATCAAGCATGCATATACATCTAACCAAAAGAACAAGTCGCCTACAACTCATAACCAATCCATAGAATCCATAAATCAAATAAAAATCAAAACTTTAACGCAATCATTAATCCAATCTAGGTAGTTCATGAAAATTAGCCAATCAAAGACATGAATAACATAAAAAACAAAGTAATATCAAGAGTTCTGAACATAGTGTAAAGAAGAGACGAGAATAAGAACACCCGAACGGTAAATCTCCGAGCCGAATGATTCCTAAGCTTTCCTTCTTCAACTTGCAGCTCTAAGCACTTGAAAATACCGGTAAAGATGCAAACTTTTCATCCCAAGCACTCCCAATTCGTCAAACTAGGGTTTTGGACATGAACATGAAGTATTTATAGGTTTGGGGAAAACATACAGCAACCAAAACATAAATTCTCCGAAATATACCCCGTCGCATCGCGCGACGGGAAGACACTCAAGGCGTCGCGTAGCGCGGCGTGCCATATGATCCACTTTTTCCACTTTATGCCTTGGCGTCGCGCGTAGGTCTCTCCAAATATGCGTCGCGCAGCGCCAAGGCCAGTTTTTCACAGAAACTTTCCGTTTTTCTCAGTGTTTCAGTTCTAGCAACTTCCAACTCTAACTCTTAGCTTATTCTAAGCATATTTCTTCAATTTCACAAACTTTTCTGTAACACGTACCCAAACACACACAAAGCATCAAACTTCTACGAAATACTACGGAAACCAAACAAAGCAATACGAAAACTGTACAAACTAT
Source organism: Scalesia atractyloides (assembly GCA_947069175.1). NCBI lineage: Eukaryota > Viridiplantae > Streptophyta > Magnoliopsida > Asterales > Asteraceae > Scalesia > Scalesia atractyloides. Next base: position 22,329,150 of record CAMTDV010000004.1, read on the forward strand.
ACACGATAAATAGATGTATTTTACAATACATCAATGACAAACCCAAAACCACATGTAAGATTTAGGTTGAGCATGCTAGGAAAGGTTTACAGAAAGCAATCATGGGTTTTCTTGGCAGTGGGACCACGGGTCATGCTTCAGTCAGAGCTACCAAGAGCTACAAGATGATAATGGGTTAAGAGAACCAGTATTTCAGCTGTTAAAGTCTCTCCATTTAATTATCTGCTTTATTCAGAGAGTGTTGGTTCTTAGAGTGTTCCGGGAACTGGTAGTTTATGTCAGTGGGAGCCGTTAGGGACACAGGACGAGTTAGGGGTAGTTTTAGCCATGACAAATATATTAGAGCTCGGGAGAGCTTCAATGGGCCTTCAGGTTAACTGATGAGACCAGGATGGGATGAGGAAAAGCTACTCAACGTAGAACGTTCACATTGGAAGGCATTTTGAAGTTATTAAGCCTGTAAGTGGGAGATTGTTGGGTTATGGAGGCTAGAATGGTTTTGGGCAGGTTTGGCCCGTTTAATTTTATTTAGCTTGTTTATTATTTATTTGGGATTAAGTTAGAAACCCTAAATCCTTATTATAAATACATGTGCTTGTACTTGTAATTTCTCATCACGAGATCAGAGAGCAATAATACTATATCATGGTTGCAACCGTGGACGTAGATCAGTTTAGACCGAACCACGTAAAATCTTGTATTCATTTATTTTATGCAGTTTGATCGTTTGTTTGTGTGTTGATTGCTTCCGCGTACGTATACCCTAACATTTTTCAGGTGAAGCAACCATTAGAGGTGTTCAAATGGAGGTGCTTCTTCCCATCTGAAATTTACATAACATCCATGTGAAGGAGGGAGAGAGAGTGTTTCACATCCATAATTCCGGACTAACACAAACAAAGATTTTGAGGGATGTAAAGAGGATAAAAGAGAACATAGACGATAGAGAAAAAAGGAGAGCAATGATGATTGGTTTTGATGTGCCGGCATCCCAAGTTTTGAGCGTCAATCAAAGTCTTTTTTATTCTAAAGTTGGTCAATTTTCATTACGTTTTTTTTTTCAAATTGTGAAACTTTTTTAACAGTTAATTGAACTAAATGAAGCATATACGAATCAAAATTATTACTCGTTTGAATTAGATTATATATTATATATTAGTTTAGAAATCAAGTTTGGAATATGAATTTGTAACATTTTAATTGTGTAAATATAAATATAATTTCAGATGTATAAAAATCAAGAAAGAATATCACAACTTATTTTCTTCTTAGACTTATCAAGAAAGAATATCACAACTTATTTTCTTCTTAGACTTGTCAAAACTTACTTTCAAACGTGCGATTGATCAATAAATCTGAAGGAGATCATGAAACCTTTCTTTTTAGATCACAAGTGTAGTAGATTGACTGGCCCATTAACTCTCTCAACTATAAGTTTTTTTATTTTATTTATTGATAGGATTGTTAAAATAACTTTACTAATTTAAAAATTTTCAAAATCAACTTGTAACTAAACTATCTCATGTAAATGTCGAGTCGATGTGAGCTCACATGGTAAGTTTATTAGGGAGAAAGGGATGCATCTCTCATGGAATAGGGAAAAAGTTTCACCCATCCATTCGTATTTCCTTTTTTATAAACTATTAATTAATAAATAAAATATAATTTTAATTTTTTTTACTACCAAAATCCATAATGTATCTAAGATGTATAAACTTGTCAAGTTACATTAAAACAGAAGGTAGACGGGCAACAAGCTGTGCCGCCACCCTCTTTTGAATTGCAAACCATAATCTTCCAAAGACAAACCCCTGCCCCTGGGGATGAACAATTGTTGTGGATGACCTGTTGAACCCTAGTCAAGAAGTGGATAGCTTCTGGTGCTAGGGAGCCAAATGTATCAAAAGCAAAAGTGACAAAGACATGTTGGTTCTCTGCGCAAGCTTTAGCGTGTTTATCCGCTTTCTTTGATTCTATTTTTTAGATGCTTGCCCAGCTACAAATTCGTTTTCCCTTAAGCCAACCAAAGGGGAAACCCGTGAGGTTCACACAAGCATGTTTCCCCCAGCCCAGCCAAAGAGGAGCAGATCCGCTGGTCGCAGAGTAGATCTCCCTTTCCATAGGGTCCGTGAGGAAATTCACAAGAGCCTCTTTCTTAGCAGAAATCCCAGCTCTTCTCAAGATGTCCCACATAACATCCCGCACCCAGTCATGCCGATATTTGAACCCAGAGAGCTCTTTACAATGGACCGCGTGCTCCCCATATTTATCCATACAAGCTTTATGACATATTGGACATGTTTCATCTTCCGGATACATAGGGATCATCAACCGGTATTTGAGAATGGCTCTATATTCTAGTGCAGAAATGCATTGCCCCAACCGCTCAATCGGGAAACAGTCAAAAATTCCTGAGCATGGGGGCCCTTCAAGCACTCAAACACCGCCTTCTGAAAGGGTGACAAATCAAAAACTTCTCCCAGGCTCTGAGTGATTTTGCTAAACAGAGCATTCGTCAAAGTTTTTTGTGACTTCGAGGGGGCGGTGTCCTTATTAGAGAAACCGCCAATATCAAAGTCCGGGAGAGAGACATTTAAGCGTTCGAGCGCCTGCTGATAGTCTGGATCGAGCCCAATGACCCCACTGTTTCGAATGATATGATCCTGTAGTTCCCAAGATTGAGCTCTAGACGCCACAAATGCATAAGCCCCAACAACTCGAGCTGAGATGAGGCCCAAACCACCTAGACGCATCGGTAGAGATGCTAGACGCCACTGTAGGTCACCAAAGAAGGGGCCATCACACACGACTATGTCTTCTACGGCCCCCGAAGGCCATTATCGAACCAAGATGCCGCATCCACCATCAAATGGGGTTGACAAGTCCGCAACCCAAAAAGTAACTTTGCAACCCCCATATATGACCTTAATGAAAGGAGTTCACATTGGGGATCCCTAAGGCAGGGCAATAGTTTCATGAGGTTAACTGCCCCCGAGGCTCGCCGCCCTGCCAACTCCGTAATAAAGCTAGGATCACGGCTAACCGCCCCACCAAGTAGCTTAACCCCCCTCTCTGGTCTACCAATTCCTATCGGGAAAAGCCCATCCTGGACTTTCCGCCCATCGCACGTCGGCCAAAAAACCTCTGTTTTCTTAATGTTGAGGTAAAGCCCCAGAGATGGCCCCTCCTCGTTGATGATATCTAAGGCCTTAGCAACCTCAGACGCGTTGCCGATAATCGTCCCATCATCCAAGTACCAAGCATGAAACGGAAGATTACAACAATCCTGAACCCGTAGAATAAGGGGGTGTAAGGCAAGGGCAAAGAGAAGGGGCCCCAAGGGATCTCCTTGTTGCACTCCGGTAGTTTCCCCAATACACTTGTTACCAACATACAATCTAGCAGGCTGGGCGTAAAGGAATTGGACCCACCGATATATTGAGGGGCAACGCTGATTGATGTGCGTGAATTATATATATTTTTAATTTGGTTTTTCTTCACACAGATTTAGTTTTAAAAAAGGGTTTTTTCACCTAAAAACTAACTACACACACAAAGGACAAGTGTACCCATCGAGAGGTAATATAATTTGTCAGTAAGAACCGGATATCAATCCGTGGACGCGGTGTCTCGATACTAAACTTTTGTTACTTTAAAGCCTTTTCAATTGATGAGTTGATTTTGTTTCTAAATTATCATGCAATAATAACAAGCTACCAACTAAACTAAGAAATAACAATATCTAAAAGAGGTTGCCTAAACTAAATATCCACTACCAAACATGTGACAAATAAAGGAAGAGACTAATGGTGGTGCAAGCTCTAAATTAACTAAGTCTCCAATTAAGGTTTCCTAGCTTATAATCCTTAGGAATACTAAAATGAACTAATCACTTTAATCACCTAAAAATTATTATTTGAAGCTCACTTGCTTAGTTAATGTTAACCTTTAAACAAGAGCTATTTGTTTGTCAAAACTCCTAACTCTACAAGTTTGGGAAAATTACCATGAACAACATAACAATCACCCTAACTTGCTTTCAAGTAAGTAGCACTATCGTCATGTTCTTGACCAAAACCACAAGCATAGTCATGCTAGATAACAATCTTGGCCAAAAATCATCAATCTAACACAAACACAACTATAGAATCCATGTAAACATTACTATGATTTTTCCAAATCTAAATGCAAGAATTCCTACACATGTTCAAATCTCCATTCTAATCATGTTAGCAATCACCATTCCTAGTATCATGCCATGAATCATACTAACAAGCTAACAAGATTCAACAATCATAATCTCTACATGGGCTTTCCAACACAACATGTAAATACTTATGACCAAACCTTCAAGAATAAAGACTTTAAACATACATAAGAACTCCAAGAACAAGATTCAAGTATTACTATTAAGATTAACAAAAACAATCACCACATCTACTTCCATAATTATCACATGTTCATAAGCTTCAACAAAGTTTAAGCAACACAAATGTTTAGCCCATAAGGCTCATAGTGACCAAATCAAAGACAAGAAAGCATAAATTGTTCATAATGTAACTAGTAAGCTAAACAACTTAAAGTGTGACACCTCGAAAATTTCGTCCAATTAAAATTCAACACATGTCCCGAAAATTCTTGGTTGCCACGTGTAGCCGAGAGAGACCAATGACGCCGTCATGTTATATTGATAACCTCTGAATGAGCATCGAGAAACTCAGAAAATCAAAGGTGGAAAAATGCCAAAGTTTTACCTTTGGTTTCAGTAAGGCGGTTACGGACAGCAAGCCTCAATGGTTATGGTCCGTAACCATTCAAAATCTATGGGCGCCAGAGGTCCTTACAGACCGCAAGGCATGACCCTTACGGTCCGTAAGTGGCCGCCAGTGACAGAATGCTGGGCAGCTTGCTGCCCTGCCACCTATCTTGCGAATGCCACTCTCTTGGCTGGTTGTGACACGTCCAAAACCACCTGGAGACCTCTTGTAACACTCCTGGACAGTTGTCATGGCCTCATGCCTTTCCCATTGCTATAAATAGCAACCTTGGGTGAGCTCCCAACTTGCTCATCCTTCCCTTCTTCTCTCTATTGCTCACTTGGAGGTTCCTAAGCTCTTTGGGACTTCCTCTGAGTCTCTTAGTCATTTTGGTTCACTAGTAAGTGTTCCAACCCACTCTTTTCAGTTTTATTAAGTTTTAAAGCCAATGTCAAAGCGTTGACATAAAAACGCTTTGACTTTGAGCTAAGACCATTATGGTCCAGCCAATGTTCGTAACAAACATGGCTACGTGATCGTAATAAGGAAGGTGTTAATCCCTCAAGAGGACACCTCCTGATTACCACGTTTGCTTGGTCAATTGACGGGTCAAAGTCATGTTAATAAAAAGTCAAACGGGTCAGATTTAAAATAAAATCATAACTAGCAATATAGGTGTTATAAAACCTGTTTTGATATTCTAATAACTTGGTAATAATCATAAGAGCATGTGAGAACATGTTCGGCTCGTCAATTCCAGGCCTAAGGTCGGTTCGCAACCGAAGGTTGTGAAAGTTGACTTTTGCTTTGACTTTCAATTCTGACCCGATTTAGCAACATTACCTACTGTCCCTAAGTTGCATTATGACCATGATATAGTATACTATAACCCTCTGGAATTATAGGACATGGCCATGTAGTAATCCGAGTTTTTAAGCAAGTATCGGTTAAATATGCCTAAAACCCCCTTTTACGTATAAAATGGTCTAAACATAAACTTGACTTCAAAACTAGCTACCTACCGATGTAATATCATTATTAGGATTATTTGGGATATTTATTCAGGTTGCAAACTGAGTTTAAGCTCTAGTTTGCATATCATGGCTTTAGATGACGATATTGCCCTTTCGGCACTTTAAATAAATTTTAACTATTTTAACGAACCAAAACCTTATACTTACTGACGTAATATATATATATATATATTAACATATTTTGGTCATACAAACCTGATCACAACAATAGTTTAACTTAAATACCACTTAAATCGTCATTTAACGGCTTAATCGCCATTGCGGCGCACAATATGGTTTAAAACCATATTAGTGCATCAAGGCTTGATACCTACTGATTTTAAAACATATTTTCAACTTATTAACAGTAGGTACATGTCCCAAACTCAGACTCCCAAATAAGTTATCAAATTATATGTGAAATGACCAAAATGCCCTTTCGGGACGTAGTTTGGTCTTTAACTATAAACCACACATATAATTGAAATCCTACTGATATAACATCATAAAATAGGTACTTTTACAGAATGATTATGTTAATAACATCAGTTTACGTATAAACTCGTTTATTACATTTTAAAATGCCGAAATTGCACTTTTAAGGCATAGTTTGCTTTTAAAACCATAACGGGCTAACATATCAGTAACCTATTGTGATAATAACATATGTTAAACTTAATGGCATATGGAACTGTATAAGACTCACCCGGTTACCTAGTTTCGCTTATATGCGTTCGGTTAAGCCTACGTGACTAGTTTACGCCATTTAACCGAAACGGGTTTAACCATATCAAAATATTCTCAAATTCCAGAATGTAGAATGGTAACCCATATTATACAAGTCCTAGTACTTGTCGGGTCCAAAATGCATTCTCTTCCGGTCATCGCTTAATCTAGCGTTTTCATACCGTTATCTTTATTAAGTTAGCCGGTCTAAGTCAATGACTAAATAAAGACCCGCTAACTAATTAATCGGTTAATAATACCATCCATTCCAGACTAGAGACTTCTGATAGATTGTCGCCAAGCTAGTTTATTTTGATTGCGGCTGTACTTTGCTTATTTTCTTATTATTTAGAAGATTTTGCAAACCAGGTAAATACTTTAACTTATTTTCCCTATACGGGCTTGGGATACGGTATACTAATACCGCATGATTATATATGGGATCAAAGACCAATGAGTCGGAATTCAAATAATCCTTTTTAATTCGTATTGCTTAATATTAAACATTTGGGGTTAAAACGACCGTGTCCTGGATATCCACGGCTCATTTAATTGCAAATGGCCACGACCTAAGCACGGGGTGTAGGCATACACCCGTCAGATGCTAAAATAAAATATTACCCAATAGGGGTGCACCTATTAAAGGTGTTAAAGTGGTGTGTCGATTAATCATGATCCCGGCATAGTTTTCGGGCTCTAAATGTATTATTAGCATGTAAAACTGATAACATGAAAAATATTTATCCCAAGTTACTTCTAAAACAAAGTACCATTGTGTACTCAAAATGTTTTCATAATGTTTTCAAAATGAGTCGGTTAAATGTATTTACCAGTGAAAACTGACGTATTTTCAAAAGACTAAGCGTAGGTGACAAGTAAACGTAATTAGGCTGGAAGTGCTCGGCGAAGCTTAAGAGGAATTGCAACCCTTTGCTTAGAAGGCCTTAGTCTGTTAAGTTTCCTTTTGTATTCACATTTCAATCCGCCTGTGGATCTAGTTACAAGCATTGTAATTATTATTTTGAACTTTGAACATTCAAACGTTTGTAATAGTAATTAACCAGACTTCCGCTGTGTATTATTGTATTGCTTGGTAATGATGATATCAACTTACGTCACGATATTCCCCAACCGGGCCCACCGGGTTATACGTGGAAATTAGGGGTGTGACAGGTTGGTATCAGAGCCAACTCTTGAGTGAATTAAACACTAGCCTTTTGTGTTTAATCTCGGGAATACATAATAACACACGTCCCTTAGACTTTCGAGTCTAGACTTTGACCTAGGCTTAATCATTTCCATCTTATTATTCTAGCTTTGTACTATATTTAACTTGTTTTTGAAGCAGGAACATGCCGCCTAAATTCAGACGCGGAGGAAAAGGCAAAGGACCCATGAGGGGTGGATCCTCAATGACTGGACCATCTTTCACTGGACCCTCCTTTAGACCGCCATACAGACCCTCTTTAGCTGGAGCAGCCAACTTACCTAAATACAACCCTTATGAAGGATCCGGAGATTCTTCATCACCCTTTGAACCTTACCGACATACGATCTCACATGAATACTCCCTGCCTCAATCGCAGCATTCTCACCATTCCCACCATTCGCACCAGTCGCACCATTCACACTCCCATTCCCACCAAGGATACTTCAACTTTAACTTCGACAACCCCGTCAACCAACCCTCACCTGAAACCCCTCCAGTTGACTCACCGACACTTATGGAGGAAGATTCCGACCCGGAGGAATTCCCGCAAACCGGGTCGTATGGTCATCCTATTGAGCTGTCTAGCGGCTCGAACTCCGTGGCGGGATCTCCATTTAGAGGTCCCGATGAATTTGACCAAAGATGGGCACAATATGTGTTCGTCAACACGCCCTCATACCATAGACCTCCCCATCATCAAAACTCATCACCCCATCCTCACCAAGAGGATGTTGATATGCAACAGGTGGATCAACCTCAGCCACCACCTGAATCATCATCACAATCACGGTGGAGGCGTGGAGCACGTATGTCAGTACGTGCTGGTCAAAGGTCGAGTTCGCTACCACCTTTACTACCTTCATACCCAGTCATCCCTGAGGACCCGCAAATGGGTGGGCCCTCAAACACCTCGCCAGTGGTGGAACCCCCACTGCAACCAGCAGTTGAGCCTCAACCTCAACCATCATTACCACCACAGGATTTTTCTAATCCAATACCCACTTACACGGGGCCGTCAGGGTTTAACACTGTCGACCCTCCTGGTCTATATAACTACATCCACCATGGAATGGAGCAGGACCCTTATTATGATGCAGTTATTCATAATAACCTCTACCATTCTTCTTACCCTAGTTACCCACCTCCTTATACCACTACCGGATATCCACCTTACGGGTATCCGTATCCAGTTGCGCCTCAGCCTCAACCACAAGCACCAATTGAGGCTATTAACGAAGCCTTGGATCAGGTCTGAGAAATGCGACAAGTCAAGAAGTCGGAGAAGAAAACGACTAAATTTATCAAGAAACTTTACAAGGCTGTGAAAGGAAGGAAGGATGACTGGTTTTGTATTTTCATATATGTAATTTAAATTCCAAAAGTCACTGCGTGGTCATTGTTGTTTTCTTTTAAGTCCCTGCGTGGACATTTTTATTTCTGTTAAGTTCCTGCGCAAACTACCTTTGTTATTTCCAAGTCCTATATATTAGGCAATTTTGTAACGTTCTATTTAGTAAAATTTCTTTATTTATAAATTTTATTTAATCAGTCATACCAATTTTATTCACGTTTTATTGATCCGCTATATATATCCCAAGATCTATTACCCAATGACTATGATCGATTGGGAATTGGCAAATGAAAATTTCGGAAGTAACCTTTTGTCTAGCAAAGGTGAACAATGTTCGACTTCCAAATTTATCATTTCTCTATAATTTACTCTCAATGTGGAGTTACCCTTAATTCCATGTGACAAATATTGTCACACTAATCAATTGGGTAATGACAATCTTCACACCTTATCGCTTAAATGATCAAGCTAGATCCTCGCTAAATCATTCGAACACTCAATAGTAGTGTAAAGCCAATGTGCAAAATACAGTAGTGTCACTTGATGCACTAACTGATAAATTCTGGACTATGTCCAATCTATAAATGCCTATGATGGTCTTTCAAGACCTAGGTTATGCATAAATATACTACATTTAATATTTAAATCCTATATGGTCATAGAACCATGTCGTGAATAAGGGTATGCCATAACAACTAACTGAATCCATCTCAAAATATTGAAGTAAACTACAGCAATGGCTGATTCAAATGAAGTGAACAGCAAACGCAATGATAACGATAACAATGAGAACATTCTTATTAGTAAGAATGATTTAAGAGAACTTATTGCCGCAGAAGTCGGCAAGGCTTTAAAGGATAAATCTGAAAGAAAACCAGAGTCGAATGCTTCTCGCTCCAAGCCTGCTTCAAACCCAAATCTCAGCCAGGCCCCTCGAAGTTGAAGAAAAGTGAGGTACACTCCTCGAATGTGAGGAGTATAGCAAAGAGTGACGAGCAACCTAAGAAACCGAATGTTAATGGTGATGGATGCTCCTACAAATACTTTGTATCTTGTAGACCCCGAGACTTTAATGGGGAGAAAGGGGCAGTGGAATGCTTGAGATGGTTGGACAAAATGGAAATGGTGGTGGATATCAGCGGATGCGCTGATAAGAATGTTGTTAAATATGTATCACAATCGTTCAAGGGCGATGCCCTTATCTGGTGGAAAGCTATAGTTCAATCTACAGGCAAAGTTCATCTCTACAACTTGAGTTGGTCCAAGTTTGTGGACTTGGTAAAAGATACCTACTGCCCACCTCATGAGGTGGAGAAAATAGAGGCAGATTTTCTAAATCTGACCATGAAGAACATGGATTGTCGGAAGTTTGTCACCGACTACAACTCTCTTTCAAGGCTAGTGCCTTATTTGGTTACCCTGGAGCCCAAACGTATTGCACGTTTCATCAATGGGCTAGCTCCTGAAATCAGGAGTATGGTTAAGGCGGTGCAGCCAGGCACCTAAAAGTCTGCAGTTGAGTTATCCCTTTCCCTCACACAGGATTATGTGAGGCAATTGTCAGTTAAGACTGACAATGAGGGAAAGAGGAAACGGGAGGACGGAAACTCACAGAAACTTAACAAGAAAGGTAAGTATGAGTTTAGCAAAGGTAATGAGAAGACGGGCGACAAACCCACGTGCAAAACATGTGGGAGCAACACTATGGACAGTGTTGCTTAGAACAAAAACCAAGGCAATGCAACATCTGCAAGAAAACTGGGCATCGGTCTCATGAGTGCCGCAATATTAAGGATGCTACTTGCTTTGGATGTGGTGAGAAGGGCCACATCAAAACAAGTTGCCCAAAGGCAAATACCGAGGGTAAACCCAAAACCTTAGAGGCAAAGAAGGCCACTGCCAGAGCCTTCCAAATAAATGCTAAGGAAGCAGTAAAGGATAACAATGTCATAACGGGTACGTTCCTTATCAACGACGCTTTTGCTATAGTTCTTTTCGATTCGGGCGCCGATAAATCGTTTGTAGATCATGCATTTAGTGAACTATTAAACTTGCCCATAAGAACTCTAGACATAACCTATGAAGTAGAGCTCGTTGATGGAACTATAGAAACCGCTTCTTCCATTCTTGACGGATGCTTCATATCCATCAAGAATCATTCTATCCCTGTCTCTCTTTTACCCATGAAACTAACGGGATTCGATGTAGTCTTAGGCATGGATTGGTTATTGCATAACCAAGCTCGCATTGTCTGCGATAAGAAACTCATCGAGATCAAATCCCCGTCTGGTAAAATCCTCACCATTCATGGAGACAAACACTTTGGATTGCCAGATAAAGCAGTTTTGCTTAAAGCATCTATATGTATGACGAAAGGATGTGTCATCTATATGGCACAAGTCACCGTTGATGAACCTAAACCAAAGATTGAAGATATACCTATCATTTCCAAATACCCCGACGTATTTCCAGAAGAATTACCTGGCCTGCCTCCGGATAGGCAGGTAGAGTTTCGAATTGATATCCTACCTGGAGCAGCTCCCATAGCTAAAGCTCCATATCGTTTAGCGCCAAGATGAAAGAATTGAGAACCCAACTAGACGAACTTTTAGAGAAAGGTTTAATCCAACCTAGCTCTTCGCCTTGGGGAGCTCCTATCCTTTTCGTCAAAAAGAAGGACGGATCAATGCGGATGTGCATTGATTACCGTGAACTCAATAAGATAACAATCAAGAATCATTATCCTTTACCCAGGATCGATGATTTGTTCAATCAGTTGCAAGGTGCGAGTTTCTTCTTGAAAATTGATTTGAGATCAGGATATCATCAACTAAAAGTTAGAGACGAAGATGTTCCGAAAACTGCCTCCAGGACAAGATATGGACATTTCGAGTTCGTAGTGATGCCTTTTGGACTCACTAATGCACCCGCAGCATTCATGGATCTCATGAATAGAGTCTGCAAGACATACTTAGATAAGTTTGTCATTGTCTTCATAGACGACATACTCATCAACTCTCGTAATCAATCCGATCACGAGAAACATTTGAGGTGCATTCTTGAAAGTCTGCGTCAGGAACAGTTGTATGCAAAATTTTCCAAATGCGAATTCTGTCTACATAAGGTTCAGTTCCTTTGCCACATAGTAACTGAACATGGTATCCAAGTAGATCCAGCAAAGATAGAAGCTATAATGAACTGGGAAGCACCAAAGACACCTTCCAAGATACGTAGTTTCTTAGGACTGGCTGGTTATTATCGAAGGTTCATTGAGAACTTCTCACGAATAGCCGCTCCTTTGACAATCCTAACTCGTAAGGATGCTAAATTCAACTGGGGTCCAAAGCAACAAGAATCCTTTGAGACGTTAAAGTATAAGTTGAGCAACGCCCCGGTGTTAACTCTGCCAGAAAGAATTGAAGAGTTTGTGGTTTACTATGATGCTTCGCACAGTGGTATGGGATGTGTGCTTATGCAGAAAGGCAAAGTGATTGCCTATGCATCACGGCAGCTGAAAGTGCACGAGAGAAACTACACCACCCATGATTTAGAATTGGGTGCGGTAGTATTCGCACTTAAACTTTGGAGGCACTATTTATATGGAACAAAGTGTATCATCTACACTGGCCATAAAAGTCTGCAACACTTGCTCAATGAAAAGGATTTGAACATGAGGCAACGTCATTGGATGGAGACGCTCAATGACTATGATTGTGAGATTTGATATCATCCAGGAAAGGCAAATGTAGTCACTGATGCGCTTAGTCGCAAGGAGAGAATCAAACCTTTAAGGATCAATGCCAAAAGCATCGAATTGAAGAATAGCTTAAATGAAAAGCTGCTAAATGCACAAAGACAGGCCATGTCTGAGGACAACATTGCCAAGGAAGGATTAGGTGCAACCATCGATCTGTTAGCATCTGGAAAGCACGAATGTTTAGAATGAATGATCGGATCTGGGTTCCGATCTACTGAGGACTTAGAGGGGTAATCCTCCAGGAAGCACATAACTCTAAATACTCGGTTCACCCGGGTAGCGACAAGATGTATCAAGATCTTAAACCCAGCTATTGGTGGATGGGTATGAAGAAAGATATAACCAATCATGTGGCAAAATGCTTGACGTGTTCTCAAATTAAGGCAGAACACCAGAAACTGTCAGGACTTCTACAACAACTTGAAATCCCAGTATGGAAATGGGAAATGGTAACTATGGACTTTATCACTAAGTTACCTAAGACCAAGCGTGGCAATGACACAATATGGGTTATCGTAGATAGATTAACCAAATCCGCTCACTTCTTGCCAATTAAGGAAACATACGACTCTGACAAGCTGGCTAAGCTTTATGTCGATGAGATTGTGTCCTTGTACAGTATGCCGGTATCCATTGTATCTGATAGAGATACAAAATACATATCTCACTTTTGGAAAAGTTTCCAACAATCTCTAGGCATGAGATTAAACTTCAGTACGGCTTACCATCTGCAGACGGACGGACAAAGTGAACGTACCATTCAAACCTTGGAGGACATGCTTCGAGGTTGTGTGATCGATTTAGGTGGAAGTTGGGATGATCACTTACCCCTAATCGAGTTCTCTTGTAATAATAGTTATCACACAAGTATAAAGGTCGCTCCATTTGAAGCCCTATATGGAAGAAAATGTAGGAGGCCTGTGTGTTGGGCCGAAGTCGGAGAAGCCCAACTATCTGGACCCGAAATCGTTCTTGAGGCCACGGAAAAGATTGTACAAATCCGTGATCGACTTAAGAAAGCTCGAGATAGACAAAAGAGCTATGCCGACAAAAGGCATAAACCTTTACAGTTACAAGTTGGGGACAAGGTTATGTTAAAAGTGTCACCTTGGAAGGGTGTAATGCGTTTTGGGAAAAAGGGCAAGTTAAGCCCGAAGTACATCAGACCATTCGAAATAATCGAATGTGTCGAAACCGTAGCTTATCAGCTTAAGCTACCGGAAAAGCTCAGTGGAATCCATGATGTGTTCCATGTCAGCAATTTGAAGAAATGCCTCGTGGACGAGTCATTGGCAATGCCACATGAAGATATACAGATCGATGAAAACTTGCGTTTCATAGAGAAACCAATTGCGATCGAGGATCGGCAAGTTAAGAAGCTTCGTAGGAAGCACGTACCTATTGTAAAAGTCAAATGGGATGCCCGTCGAGGTCCCGAATATACTTGGGAGGACAAGTCCAATATGCGAAAAAAAGTACCCTTATCTATTTGAATAAATCTCGAGGTCGAGATTTTTATTAAGGGGGTGAAGATGGGACACCTCAAAATTTCGTCCAATAAAAATACAACACATGTACCGAAAATTCTTGGTTGCCACGTGTAGCCAAGAGAGACCAACGACGTCGTCATGTTATATTGATAACCTCTGAACGAGCATCGAGAAAGTCGGAAAATCAAAAGTGGAAAAATGCCAAAGTTTTACCTTCTGAGAGATCCTTACGGACCGTAATCATTGCTGGTTACGGACCGTAAGGAAGCCAAAAAATTGGTTTCAGTAAGGCGGTTATGGACCGCAAGCCTCAATGGTTACGGTCCGTAACCATTCAAAATATGTGGGCGCCAGAGGTCCTTACAGACCGCAAGGCATGACCCTTACAGTCCGTAAGTGGTCGCCAGTGACAGAATGCTTGGCAGCTTGCTGCCCTGCCACCTATCTCACGAATGCCACTCTCTTGGCTGGTTGTGACATGTCCAAAACCACCTGGAGACCTCTTGTAACACTCCTGGACAGTTGTCATGGCCTCATGCCTTTCCCATTGCTATAAATAGCAACCTTGGGTGAGCTCCCAACTTGTTCATCCTTCCTTTCTTCTCTCTATTGCTCACTTGGAGGTTCCTGAGCTCTTTGGGGACTTCCTCTGAGTCTCTTAGTCATTTTGGTTCACTAGTAAGTGTTCCAACCCTCTCCTTCAGCTTTATTAAGTTTTAAAGCCAATGTCAAAATGTTGACGTAAAAACGCTTTGACTTTGAGCTAAGACCATTATGGTCCAGTCAATGTTCGTAACGAACATGGCTACGTGATTGTAATAAGGTAGGTGTTAATCCCTCAAGAGGACACCTCCTGATTACCATGTTTGCTTGGTCAATTGACGGGTCAAAGTCATGTTAATAAAAAGTCAAACGGGTCAGATTTGAAATTAAATCAAAACTGGCAATATAGGTGTTATAAAACCTGTTTTGACATTCTAATAACTTGGTAATAATCATAAGAACATGTGAGAACATGTTTGGCTCGTCAATTCCAGGCCTAAGGTCGGTTCGCAACCGAAAGTCGTGAAAGTTGACTTTTGCTTTGACTTTCAATTCTGGCCCGATTTAGCAACATTACCTACTGTCCCTAAGTTGCATTATGACCATGATATAGTATACTATAACCCTCTGGAGTTATAGGACATGGCCATGTAGTAATCCGAGTTTTTACGCAAGTATCCGTTAAATATGCCTAAAACGCCCTTTTACGTATAAAATGGTCTAAACATAAACTTGACTTCAAAACTAGCTACCTACTGATGTAATATCATTATTAGGATTATTTGGGATATTTATTTAGGTTGCAAACTGAGTTTAAGCTCTAGTTTGCATATCATGGCTTTAGATGACGATATTGCCCTTTTCGGCACTTTAAATGAATTTTAACTATTTTAATGAACCAAAACCTTATACTTACTGACGTAATATATATATATATATATATATATATATATATTAACATATGTTGGTCATACAAACCTGATCACAACAATAGTTTTACTTAAATACCACTTAAATCGTCATTTAACGGCTTAATCGCCATTGCGGCGCACAATATGGTTTAAAACCATATTAGTGCATCAAGGCTTGATACCTACTGATTTTAAAACATATTTTCAACTTATTAACAGTAGGTACATGTCCCAAACTCAGACTCCCAAATAAGTTATCAAATTATATGTGAAATGACCAAAATGCCCTTTCGGGACGTAGTTTGGTCTTTAACTATAAACCACACATATAATTGATATCCTACTGATATAACATCATAAAATAGGTACTTTTACAGAATGATTATGTTAATAACATCAGTTTACGTATAAACTCGTTTATTACATTTTAAAATGTCGAAATTGCCCTTTTAAGGCATAATTTGCTTTTAAAACCATAACGGGCTAACATATCAGTAACCTATTGTGATAATAACGTATTTTAAACTTAATGGCATATGGAACTGTATAAGACTCACCCTGTTGCCTAGTTTCGCTTATATGCGTTCGGTTAAGCCTACGTGACTAGTTTACGCCATTTAACCGAAACGGGTTTAACAATATCAAAATATTCTCAAATTCCAGAATGTAGAATGGTAACCCATATTATACAAGTCCTAGTACTTGTCGGGTCCAAAATAAATTCTCTTCCGGTCATCGCTTAATCTAGCGTTTTCATAACGTTATCTTTATTAAGTTAGCCGGTCTAAGTCAATGACTAAATAAAGACCCGCTAACTAATTAATCGGTTAATAATACCATCCATTCTAGACTAGAGACTTCCGGTAGATTGTCGCCAAGCTAGTTTATTTTGATTACGGCTGTACTTTGCTTATTTTCTTATTATTTAGAAGATTTTGCAAACCAGGTAAATACTTTAACTTATTTTCCCTATACGGGCTTGGGATACGGTATACTAATACCGCATGGTTGGATATGGGATCAAAGACCAATGATTCGGGAATTCAAATAATCCTTTTTAATTCGTATTGCTTAATATTAAACATTTGGGGGTTAAAACGATCGTGTCCTGGATATCCACGGCTCATTTAATTGCAAATGGCCACGACCTAAGCACGGGGTGTAGGCATACACCCGTCAGATGCTAAAATAAAATATTACCCAATAGGGGTGCACCTATTAAAGGTGTTAAAGTGGTGTGTCGATTAATCATGATCCCGGCATAGTTTTCGGGCTCTAAATGTATTATTAGCATGTAAAACTGATAACATGAAAATTATTTATCCAAGTTACTTATAAAACAAAGTACCATTGTGTACTCAAAATGTTTTCATAATGTTTTCAAAATGAGTCGGTTAAATGTATTTACCAGTGAAAACTGACGTATTTTCAATAGACTAAGCGCAGGTGACAAGTATACGTAATTAGGCTGGAAGTGCTCGGCGAAGCTTAAGAGGAATTGCAACCCTTTGCTTAGAAGGCCTTAGTCTGTCAAGTTTCCTTTTGTATTCACATTTCGATCCGCCTGTGGATCTAGTTACAAGCGTTGTAATTATTATTTTGAACTTTGAACATTCAAACGTTTGTAATAGTAATTAACCAGACTTCCGCTGTGTATTATTGTATTGCTTGGTAATGATGATATCAACTTACGTCACGATATTCCCCAACCGGGCCCACCGGGTTATACGTGGAAATTAGGGGTGTGACATAAAGACAAGATTAATGGTAGTTTGAGTGAATCTTCAAGTGTAGTAATCCTCTTCAAGGCTTCCTCTTGGCTCCTACAAGCTTCTAAGGTCAGATTCTTGAGAGAATTCTTCACCAAAATGCTCCAACTCCCCTCCAAATGAGCTTAAACCACGTATTTATGCTACTGGGAGTTTGGCATGACCATGCACCTTTTGGCACGGTCGTGCTTGGTAAGTGTCAGAGTGCCTTTTTCGAGTGTTGACATGTTTGCTAGCCATTTTGGGAAAAATCCCGCTCAAACGTTTCTGAGGTGGCACGGTCGTGCCAACCTTTGGCATGGTCGTGCTTCCTGATGAAATACTCGAAAATGTCTGAAATGATCCCGGGAACAAGCTGATCAGAGACTGGTTTAGCAAGGCACGGTCGTGCCGGTCTTAAATTCTTCCTGGGCACGCTGAAACTGGTAGCGCTTGATAAGAGTGCCGGTCACCGTTGGCCTGGCACGGTCGTGCCATATCTGGCAGTTTGCTGGAAAACTCCATTTTTGCTCCTTTTTGCTCCAAAAGCCTCCATTTCAACACCGGGCCGAAGCCCGAACCTATATTTTCACAAACAACTCAAATGAGTACCAAAATCAATGAAAATACGACAAGTTCTAGCGTAAACGGGGTCTATTTTACGTTTTAAAGATGTATAAATTCTTATACATCAAACATCCCCACACTTGAACTTTGCTTGTCCTCAAGCAAACTAAAACAAACAAAAACTCTCTAAATGGCAATAATCTCAACTAGCATTTTATAAGCATAAACAAATTACTCGGGTTATAACAATCAAGGACTACTCGACATGATGGAAAAACCAAAAAGGTATATCAAATAAGTTTATGAGCAATGGTCCATCTTGGAAATCCCTACAAGTCTACCTCACATCCTCACAATGTTCACACACACTCGGCTAATATATGGGTGCACATACGATTTATGGAGTATGTGTAGAACACTCGATGCCACGATGATGACTATAATATCATAAGCTTGTGAAAGGATCAAATCTAATCACTCGACAAAAACATAACATGAATCATGAGGTCTTGTTTGGGTTGTAACTTGGCTAGGGTCAAGGGTATGGAAGTGGATATTTAAAGTGGCTAAAACGGTTGTAACCCGGCGGTTCAACTAACTTGAAACAAAAGAAAATAAGAACTATACAATTTAATATTATCCAACCGAGAGCTAATCAACGGATTTAGCTTTTCCACTCCAAAATTGCTCTAATGAAGCCACTTGGTAAGGCTTTTTCAACTATAATCTTTTTCTCGTTTTTTTTTTCATTTTTTTATACATGCTTGAGAGGGAAACTAAGTATGTCTACTTAGATAAAAACTCTACCCCATGATGTTGTAACTATAAACTAATATACTATACAGAAGTAACAAGTTAATCACTAACCAAACCGGGCAACCAAAAACGGGTTAAGATATAAAAAGGCTAATTTGGCTAAGTGGCTAGCATTTAGTGGTTTAAAAGAAATGAAAGGGAAAGGCTCAAATTGGTTTAACTAAGGGAATGATTTGGGTGAGGGAATACATAAAAATTGGTTAAAAACAAAAGGTTTCCTAGTGCCTCAATCATTTTCATGCTAATATTCACCTTGCAGCCTCGAAATGTATACCTAACACAAGTTCTAAACCACAAAAGTCATCCGGCTCCCTCAATCTTCGCCCGCAAAAACATGAGCAAAAATAATTCTAATGCTACAAAGGCTCAAAAATAACTCACGGAAACGGGCGTATTGGGTAAATATGTAAGGCAAACAAGTAGGTCAATCGCTTGATTTCTCATGCACAAGTGTATACAAAAAATTGTTACTTAGTGGTAATCCTCACGCAAGCGAGCCCTTTTCGCGTTCACCCTTGTATATTTGTCAAAAATTTAGTGCTTTTATAAAAGCTTATGTTGGGTTGATTATTAAGCCACAAAAAATTCATTCAAGAGAGCTTTATTTTATTGTTATTATTATTATTTTTGTTGCTCTTGTTTTTTTAACGTGACAAAAAAGCACAAGCGCTAAACCACCTCCCCACACTTGAAATGTACATCGCCCTCGATGTACACAAAAACAAATATATGAAAACATATATAATGAAAACGGAGGAAAATGGGAACGCGAAAACTCCCCTGAAATGAAACGGCATGAATAGAGCTAAAGGACATAGTAAGGAGCAACCGCAACGAACCGCCAAGCCATCCAACAAATCAACCTCTCAAACAAACAGCACTGTGCACTAGCAAACAAGATCAAATGCACTAAAAATTACCCAACCCCATTTACCCTTGCCTTTATTTATTTAAACCACTAAAATTAAGAAAAGGAAATTAAAGTTCGCGACGGAGGGGTGTACGGACAATGCAAAATGGCACACCCCTTAAACACAAAATGGTAAAGGTTCAAAATGGGGGACGGGACTAAGACCTGCCACTCGGTCCGGAAGGGCCGGCGTCGTCTCGTCTATCAAACCTGGATCTGCGCGAAAACTGTGGAGGCGGTTGTGTGTATGGAGCGTTCATCGAGTTCGCTATGTGCTGCTGCGAACCGAAGAGCCAATCAAATTGCGTCGACTCTGCTTATACATATCCTCCATAAAATTACCTTGACGAAATTGCTCCGCATGTAGAAGATCCACATCCCGTCGTACCGCCTGCTGGTTCAAGTCAAGACTGTCCATCCTCCGCCAAATATCAACTGCCGATGGCTCATAAGGCCCATAGCCGCCATGCCCAAAACCACCACCACCAAAAACACCATGCTCATGCTCCCAATTTGGGTTCACGAAACCATGACCCAACTGCATGTGAGGAACCGCTCCCCCAGCGAATCCCTCAGGCTCATGAACCGGAACATCCTGCATGTGAACGTCACCACCACCATCACCGCGATCACCACCGTCACTGTCATCATCCCCCTCTTCGGGAAGCGGATCCCAAATCCTACCTAACTTGTCAACAAGTTTGGGATACCGTTAACCTTACGTATCATATGCATGGAAGACAGATGGGCTACGTCGAGCAGACCGTAATCACAAGCCTCAGTTAGAGCATCGAACTGAACCCGGTAATGCTTCACGAGTTTAGTTGCAAAAGAACCCCCGCAAATTTTCGACGTGGGTGTCGAACCAATACCTCGGAAGATAGACTCCACAACGCTTGCAGCGACATTGCAATTCACCCCGGAGATAATGCAATAAAGATGGAAGAGGTTGCAATTTGTGATGTTCCCGGTGCTATCACCCCTACCACCGATAACGTGAAAGATGGCTCGCTCAATGATCCGGTGGAGTGGGTCAAGAATCCATGTAGCTTTGGTCTTATGCGGGTCCCAAATCTGACCCGGCACTGTGATCTGATCCTAAAATGCTGCCTTATCAACATTCGGCTCCCAATCCTGCAAACTACCATCAAAGAGCTCTGTGTCGATCATCCTCGTATAAACCCAAAACTTGCCCGAAGTGACTAATGGATTGGTGGTGCCAATTCCGTCCCAATCGATAGCGCACCCCAACATTTTTTATCATAAACGTCTGGGCAAGGAAGGTGCATTGGAAAGATGCAAAGAACTCAACCACAAGCTCCACGTATTGCGGTTCAGCAATATCAAAGAGGCGGTTCCATGGAGGTGTCATCAAGTCATCAAACCGCTCGGTTTGATCGAGCAAATCTAAGTCAACTTTTTGTAGCCTCCTCATGGGCTCGATCCGATGTCTCCGTGCCCACAACCGCTCGGCTCTTGCGATACAATACCCTTCCCTAGCATTGTCACTGAATCGCATGTACGGGTGATTCATCTGCAAGAACAAAAACCAATAAGCAGCAAAAATGGGAAAGAAAACAGTAAACTGGACAGATTGCACGATCGTGCCAGGGTATGGCACGGTCGTGCTTGACTGGTTTTCAGCAGGCTTTATGAAGTTTCTGGAAAATTTATGAAGTTCTAGGCTGTTCTTCATGGAGCACGCTCGTGCCTGGGTTTGGCGCGGTCGTGCTTGACCAATATCTGACCGATTTATGGGCTCGTTTTGAAGATCTGGAATTTTTTATGAAGGGCATGATCGTGCCAACCCTTGGCACGGTCATGCGTGTTTATTTTCTAGGCAGATTTTGCATATTTATGAAGATCCATCATCAAATTATGAAGAAAAAGGATTCGTACCTGGAACGATTGTTGGGATGCAAGGAACAAGTAATCTTGGAGGAAGCTAGGAGATGCAAGGATTTTCGTGAGTGCTTTGAAAGGGTTCAAGTGAGAAGGAAGAAGAAGATAAAGGAGAAGTGGTTAAGTTTATTGGTGGGTGCTATTATTGGCTCTGCAAAGGGCTGACACTAGCAGGTCGGGTAGTGCCAGATTTTTCTGTTGATAGTGCTCGATTTTCAGATTTTTTTTTACCTATGATTAGATTTTGAAAAACAATTAGGGTTTTAGAAAAATTAATTTTAGAGGATAAGGGGTGAATAATAAGAAAGAATTAAACTAAACTCCTTGAACCCGGGGCACTCACGAAGCATCTCCTATCAAGAAAAGAGCCGAACTAACATACCTGAGAGCTGGCAACAAGCACTAACATCCCTCGCGACCAGAACGAACCGCAACCTGAAAAAGAAAAACAACAACAAACACAATATATATAGATATACAAAAATGTGCTAAGTTTATTTACGAGTCTTCAGCTAGACTCACCACCCCGCATTCATTTGTTCTCGGGGTGGAGGGTAACAACCTCCTCACTCTGATCAACGGGCCCTCCAACATAAGCCTTTAACCTATGCCTGTTGACTTTAAACAACCGGCCATCCTCGTGACCTATCTCCACTGTCCCGTAAGGAAACACTGACCGTACAGTGTACGGACCTGACCATCGAGACTTGAGCTTACCAGGAAATAACCTCAGACGGGAGTTGTATAACAACACACGATCACCCACTCAGAATTCCTTCTTGTCCTTCAAGTGGCTATCGTGCAACGTCTTGGTACGTTCCTTGTATAGCTTGGAGCTCTCATATGCATCATTCCTTAGCTCCTCAATCTTGTGGATCTGCACAAACCTGTTCTCGCTCGCAGCAGCCATATCAAGATTAACTGTTTTCAAAGCCCAATAGGCTTTGTGCTCGAGCTCTACATGGAGATGACAAGACTTCCCATAGACTAATTTAAACGGTGTGGTGCCTATAGGAGTTTTGTAGGCTGTTCGGAAAGCGCACAATGCATCATCTAATTTCTCGGACCAATCTTTACGGCTAGAATTAACGTTTTCTCCAAAATACTCTTGATACCCCGATTAGGGACCTCGACCTGCCCACTCGTCTGTGGGTGGTATGGTGTAGAAAAATGATGCTGCACACCATATCGGGACAATGCTTTTTCAAGCTGTGCATTATAGAAATGTGTCCCACGGTCACTAATCAATGCCTTAGGGGCACCAAAGCGAGCAAACAACTTCTTCAAAAATTTCACCACTACTCTAGCATCATTTGTGGATAAAGCCTGTGCTTCAGCCCACTTGGACACCTAGTCAATAGCAACTAGAATATAGCGGTTACCGAAAAAAGTCGGAAAGGGACCCATGAAGTCTAGTCCCCACACATCGAAGATCTCACAGACTTGGATGTCGTTTTGTGGCATCTCATGGCGTCCTGAAATGTTGCTTGCCCTCTGGCAAGCATCACAAGATCTTACCCACTCATGGGCATCACGGAAGATAGTCGGCCAAAAGAATCCAGAGTCGAATACTTTCTTTGCAGTGTTGTTCGCTCCATGGTGGCCTCCCGTAGGTCCCTCGTGACAGTGGCGCAAAATATCTCTCGCCTCGTCACCATACATGCAACGCCGGATCATCTAATTCGCTCCTACCCTAAAGTAAGGGTTATCCCAAAAGTAGTACTTAACATTCGCAAAGAACTTTCGCTTTTGCTGATGGGTCATCCCCTTGATCAGGATGCCACTAGCTAAGTAGTTCGCGAAGTCAGCAAACCATGGGGAATCATCATTAGTCTCGATCCTCATAAGAAACTCATGGGGGAAATTGTCATTGATGTTAGGCCCACGAATTTCCTTCCTCTCGGAATGCTCAAGTCGAGACAAATGATCGGCTGCAAGATTTTCAGCCCCTCTTTTATCACAGATCTCAATATCAAACTCCTGCAGCAAAAGTATCCATCGTATCAACCTTGGTTTAGCATCCTGCTTGCTAAAAAGATACCGAAGAGCTGCATGATCCGTGTACACAATGGTCTTGGAAAGGACGAGATAAGACCGAAACTTATCGAATGCAAAGACCAGAGCTAGGAGCTCTTTTTCTGTCGTGGTATAATGCTCCTGAGCGTTGTTCAAAGTTTTGCTCGCATAGTAGATCGGGTGAAAGTGCTTATCCCTCCTTTGGCCCAAGACGGCCCCAACTGCGAAATCACTCGCATCACACATCAACTCAAAGGGTGGTTCCAAATCAGGAGCTACCATGATCGGGGCATTCACCAACTTCTCCTTCAACAACTCGAATGCCTTAAGGCATTCATCGGAGAAAACAAACTGGGCATCCTTCTCGAGTAGCTGAGTCATGGGATGGGCGATTTTGGAAAAGTCCTTTATGAATCGCCGGTAAAAACCTGCATGAACTAGAAAACTCCTAATAGATTTCACTGATGTGGGAGGCGGGAGCTTAGAAATAGTCTCAACCTTAGCTCGATCAACCTCGAGACCTGCCTGTGAAATCTTGTGCCCAAGCACAATGCCCTCCTTCACCATGAAGTGGCATTTCTCCCAGTTCAAAACCAAGTTGGCTTCTTCACACCTAGCCAACATTCTCTTCAGATTCCCGAGACACTGATCGAAAGAACTCCCAAACACATAAAAATCATCCATGAAACCTCTATGGAGTCCTCGATCATGTCATGAAAAATGGCCACCATACATCTCTGAAATGTGGTCGGGGCATTACACAGTTCAAAGGGCATCCGCCAGTAGGCAAATGTGCCATAGGGACATGTGAATGTCGTCTTCTCCTGATCCTCATGAGAGATGGGAATCTGAAAATAACCCGAAAAACCATCAAGGAAGCAGTAGAACATCCTACCCGACAACCTCTCCAAAATCTGATCAATGAAAGGGAGTGGAAAATGATCCTTCCTTGTGGTATCATTGAGTTTGCAATAATCAATGCAAACTCTCCATCCGGTGACAGTACGAGTAGGAATCAACTCGTTTTTCTCGTTCGTCACCACCGTCATGCCTCCTTTCTTCGGGACTACCTGCACAGGGCTAACCCAAGGTGAATCAGAGATCGGGTATATCAAACCTGCATCAAGTAGTTTGATGATCTCCTTCTTCACAACCTCCTACATGTTCGGGTTCAAGCGCCTCTGATACTGAACTACAGGTTTAAAGTCCTCCTCCATCAAGATCTTATGGGTACAAAAGGATGGATTAATCCCTTTTATATCCATAATCTTCCAAGCGATCGCCTTCTTATGCTGCTTCAAGACCTCGAGCAATCGATCCTTCTCCTCTCCCGATAATCTAGCAGAAATTATAACGGGCAAATGAGTCGCACCCTCCAAGAAAGCATACTCCAAGTGATCTGGAAGCTCCTTAAGCTCAACCGAAGGTGGATCCTCAATAGAAGGGCGTGCTTTAGGCTCAGCAACGCGATCCACAACCTCAAAAACCTCTGGACATGGGGGAGGCACATGACCTATCAGACAGGTCGTCTCCTCAACGAGTTGGTTCACAGCAGATGAACCAAAAGTCTCCCCTCCAAGTAACTGTGTGTCCACCACATCCTCCTTAAATGTGTAACGAAGATGATCACTCACATATGTATCGTTAGTCTCAATGAAATAGAGTGTATCATCCTGACTCTGTGGATCCTGCGTGGATTTGCCAATATCAAAGGTCACCTCCTCATCATCAACCCAAAGAGTAAGTCTGCCGGTGCAAACATCAATCAAGGCTCTAGCAGTGGCTAGAAATGGTCGACCTAAGATAAGCGGGACATTTTGTCCTCATCCATGTCCAAAATCACGAAATCGACAGGAAAGACAAACTTGTCGATTTTCACAAGCATATTCTCAACTATGCCTCGAGGATAATTCACTGAACGGTCGGCTAGTTGAATGCTCATACGAGTGGGCTTGGGCTCTCCCAAGTCTAGCTTAGCAAAAACCGCATATGGCATGAGGTTTATGCTAGCTCCAAGATCAGCCAATGCATTGCTGACCGACAAACTACCAATCAAACACGGGATAGTGAAACTCCCGGGATCATTCATCTTCTTCGGTAGTTTGTTCTGAAGAACCGCTAAACACTCCTCATTCAAGGTCATATGCGAAAGCTCCTCAAGTTTCTTTTTGCTAGATAAGATATCTTTCAGAAACTTGGCATACTTAGGCATTTGAGCAAGTGCCTCGACAAATGGTAAATTTATATGAAGTTGCTTAAAAAGCTCAAGGAATTTACTTTAGTGTTCCTCCATCTTCTGCTTCTTCAACCTCCCCGGATATGGAATGGGAGGGATATACTCTCTGACTGGCTCCTTGGGTCAGGTTGTACTTGCTAGGACTTGCCTCTTTTGCACCTCACCCGGAGACTCCATCTCAATCTCCTCAACAATCTCATCATCAGTCGGCTTTGCTGGAGCAGTCGAAGTGATGGGCTCAGCGGTCTTGCCGCTTCTCAACGTGATGGCCTTTGCAGTAGCATTCGGATTAGGCTCTGTATTGCTTGGAAGACCCCCTGGTTATCTCTCAGACAACATCTTGGCAATCTGGCCAACTTAGTTCTCTATGGTCTGCATGGAAGCCTTTTGGCTTCTCAACTTACTCTCGTGCCTCGCGAAACGACCGGCATAATCCTTGTAACGCTTCTCATTCTCGGACTTTATGGAATTTTGACCGGCTATGAGCTGACTGAACATGTCCTGCACACTAGGCTCGCTAGTGTGAGACGTTGGCTGAGGTCGAGGTTGACCATACGCTCCTGGAGCTGTGGGATGTGGAGCAAATCCGGGTGGATACTGAGTAGATGCATCGGGTCTCCAAATGAAATTTGGGTGATTCTTCCACCCCGGATTATAAGTATTGCTGTAGGGATTATTCTGAGGACGGTATTAGTTTCCCATGAAATCTACATGCTAGTGTGACATCTCTCCCGTCGGAAAATCGCCTACATGATATGCTCCCCCACTCGAAGAACCACTTGAGTGTATATCCATCACCTGATCAAATTTCGAAGATAAGGCATCCATATGTGTTGTCATGGCAGTGAAGTCGTCCACGTGATGAACTCCCTGTCGAGAACTCTTTCCTCTTGGTGGCTACTGTGTACGATTCTTCGCGGCGCATTTCTCTAAAATCTCAAATGCCTCAGTGGCATTTTTCGTGCCGATGTCTCCGCCCGAATATGTATCGACCATCATCTGCCCTGGACCATCTAAACCATGGAAGAAGATCTGACATTTTTGCCACCTAGGAAACCCGTGATGTGGGACCTTTCGCATAAGCTCTTTAAACCGCTCCACGCCTCGTAAACGGACTCATCCTCATCCTGAAGAAAGTTGAGAATCTTGGTTCTCAACCGAATAGTTTTCTCTGATGGGAAATATTTCTGGAGGAACTCCTCAGCTAATTGATTCCATGTAGTGATAGATCTAGCTGGAAGTGAAAGAAGCTTTGGCTTCATCACGTAAAGAAAACGGGAAGATCCGAAGTCGTATCGCATCCGGTGATGCATCACGAATCGTGAACATGGCACAAACCTCCAGAAAACCCGCAATATGGACACTAGGATCCTCGTGATCCTTGCCAAAAAACTGCACCGCATTCTGCAACATTGATATGGTGCCAGATTTGATCTCAAAATTATTATTATTAATCGTCGGTGCATTGATAATCGTAGGTAAACCCTCAAGTGACGGTTTTCCTATCTCATTTAAGATCCTTGTTTCCTCCTCGTCCTCCATTTCTACACGAACCTCATAGAACATGTCGTCTCCCCTCGCGTCTACCTCGATCGTAGCGGCTACCACGCGGGACCGCTCCCGCAGTCTCCGATGAAGGTTGTGCTTCGGCTCCGATGAAGGCTCAACAATTTCAGCAACGAGGGTTGAGGACATGCACGACCTGTAGGGAAGAAGAAGGAGCACAATGCACTATATATATATATATATACAAAAATAAAAACAACTAGCAAATTATCATTTTTTTCTTCAAATAATCATGCAAAAACAAATAAAATCCAGTAGACACAAACTTTATACACTTTTCACAATGGCTAAATAAGTAACTCGAACCGTTCTCAAGAAGACCGCGTCCCCGGCAACGGCGCCAAAAACTTGATTGCGTGAATTATATATATTTTTAATTTGGTTTTTCTTCACACAGATTTAGTTTTAAAAATGGTTTTTCACCTAAAAACTAACTACACACACAAAGGGCAAGTGTACCCATCGGGAGGTAATATAATTTGTCGGTAAGAACCGGATATCAATCGTGGACGCGGTGTCTCGATACTAAACTTTTGTTACTTTAAAGCCTTTTCAATTGATGAGTTGATTTTGTTTCTAAATTATCATGCAATAATAACAAGCTACCAACTAAACTAAGAAATAACAATATCTAAAAGAGGTTGCCTAAACTAAGTATCCACTAACAAACATGTGACAACTAAAGGAAGAGACTAATGGTGATGCAAGCTCTAAATTAACTAAGTCTCCAATCAAGGTTTCCTAGCTTATAATCCTTAGGAAAACTAAAGTGAACTAACTCTAATCACCTAAAAATTATTATTTGAAGCTCACTTGCTTAGTTAATGTTAACCTTTAAACAAGAGTTATTTGTTTGTTAAAACTCCTAACTCTATAAGTTTGGGAAAATTACCATGAACAACATAACAATCACCCTAACTTGCTTTCAAGTAAGTAGCACTACATGTTCTTGACAAAAACCACAAGCATGGTCATGCTAGATAACAATCTTGGCCAAAAATCATCAATCTAACACAAACACAACTATAGAATCCATGTAAACATTACTATGATTTTTCCAAATCTAAATGCAAGAATTCATACACATGTTCAAATCTCCATTCTAATCATGTTAGCAATCACCATTCCTAGTATCATGCCATGAATCATACTAACAAGTTAACAAGATTCAACAATCATAATCTCTACATGGGCTTTCCAACACAACATGTAAATACTTATGACCAAACCTTCAAGAATAAAGACTTTAAACATACATAAGAACTCCAAGAACAAGATTCAAGTATTACTATTAAGATTAACAAAAACAATCACCACATCTACTTCCATAATTATCACATGTTCATAAGCTTCAACAAAGTTTAAGCAACACAAATGTTTAGCCTATAAGGCTCATAGTGACCAAATCAAAGACAAGAAAGCAAAAATTCTTCATAATGTAACTAGTAAGCTAACCAACTTAAAGACAAGATTAATGGTAGTTTGAGTGAATCTTCAAGTGTAGTCATCCTCTTCAAGGCTTCCTCTTAGCTCCTACAAGCTTCCAAGGTCAGATTCTTGAGAGAATTCTTCACCAAAATGCTCCAACTCCCCTCCAAATGAGCTTAAACCACGTATTTATGCTGCTGGGAATTTGGCACGACCATGCCACCTTTTGGCACGGTCGTGCTTGGTAAGTGCCAGAGTGCCTTTTCGAGTGTTGACTTGTTTGCTAGCCATTTTGGGAAAAATCCCGCTCAAACGTTTCTGAGGTGGCACGGTCGTGCCAACCTTTGGCATGGTCGTGCTTCCTGATGAAATACTCAAAAATGTCTGAAATGATCCCGGGAACAAGCTGATCTGAGACTGGTTTGGCTTGGCACGGTCGTGCCAAGCTTTGGCACGGTTGTGCCAGTCTTAAATTCTTCCTGGGCACGCTGAAACTAGTCGTGCTTGATGAGAGTGTCGGTCACCGTTGGCCTGGCATGGTCGTGCCAGTGGTTGGCACGGTCGTGCCATATCTGGCAGTTTGCTGGAAAACTCTGTTTTTGCTCCAAAAGCCTCCATTTCAACACCGGGCCGAAGCCTGAACCTGTATGTTCACAAACAGCTCAAATGAGTACCAAAATCAATAAAAATATGACCAGTTCTCGGATAAACAGGGTCTATTTGACGTTTTAAAGATGTATAAATTCTTATACATCACTGATGTACCTCTTGGAGAAAGGCTGTGCGGTCAACCGTGTTGAAGGAATTGGAGAAGTCCACAGTAAGCAAAGCTAGGGAACCATCTGTATGAAAGGAGTGGAGAATCCTGTTTGCACTGTGAAACACCGCCTCTGCCCCATTTGGCATCCCCACTCCAAATTGAAAGTCCCCCAAGTATTGGGCCATGTCTTTCCGGACCTTCTTCATCGCCACCTTGGAAACCAACCT
Organism: Scalesia atractyloides; assembly: GCA_947069175.1. Taxonomy (NCBI): domain Eukaryota; kingdom Viridiplantae; phylum Streptophyta; class Magnoliopsida; order Asterales; family Asteraceae; genus Scalesia; species Scalesia atractyloides. The sequence continues at coordinate 22,359,084 of CAMTDV010000004.1, forward strand.
TCGCCAAATACACCCCACAGCAATAGATCGAATTGCTTTTTCGGGCTTCAATAAGGGGTAAGTGGGGCCGAGGCAACAAACTCAGCAAGCACCTTAGGGCAAGATCCCCAAAGCCATAAGTTGACAACTTTAGTAAAGCTCGTAAGCAAACCAAAGAAAGCCACAGAGCCCTCCCCACCAATAGCATCTAGCAAGTGTTGGGCCCGCATCCCATCCCTACCACAAGACTTCCCTTTAGAGAATAAAACATTACATTAAATAAAAGTACATTAAATTAAAAAACTAACTAAAATTACTTAAAAACATTACATTAAATAAAACTAATTTAAATTACATTAACTAAAAAAACATTACATAAAATTAAACCTACTAAAAAAATAAAAACATAAAATATTTAGAAGTACATGGCCAATTATACTTTTTGGCAATCTCCCATTTTCGTGCTAGTGTGATTTCCAACATCTCCGGTGTAACATTGTCGTGCGGCCTATTAAACGTCTCCGGATCCTTATCAAACCTAATCGATCTCAATGTTTCTCGATGTTTATCCGCCAACTCCATAAATTTTTCCTCTCGTTTGATTTTAATGTCCACCAATTCTTGTTTCCTAAATATGTATTCTTGGAGCTTGTCGGACATACCAATTGACCTTTCGCTCGACGTTGCGGGTCATTTATCTTTTTTCTATTTCTTTTTTTGCCTTCTTGGAGAGGAGTCTACATTTATGTGGGGTATATCACTAGTGAATTCGGTATTCGGTGTACCCGCTAGGTAGTTACCCGATTCTGATGACTACTTTCTTTTTTGCCGCGAACTACCACCCTCCTCACCCAATAACGAAACCTTGGACCATTTCTCATGCTTTCTAACTACCTCCCACGTCTCAATATGAGGAAAGCCAGCCGAATGTTTTTTTGGTAGTCTTTTGGCGCTTGTTTCATAACATGAGCATCGTCGCTCCCGCTAGGACATAAACGATCCAATGATAAAAATATAAGTTATATTAAGGTAAAAAGTAACAATATATAAAGGTAAACAAATATAAATTATTTGATGTCAAAATCCGTTGAATAAGTTCAACTTCCCTTGCATAGCTTTCCATATTGGACGGACTTGATGGATGGTCCGTGAACTTCCTCCAACAGTTGCATTGTAATGTGCGAGAACTTTTATCCAAAAACCTTCCGATTTTTGGGCATTTATGTTTTACTTGTTTACACTACAATGCACGTACGCCATCGCTAACGCCTCTTCTTGTTTCTTCGTCCATCTTTGTGGATCCGCCTTACCCCTTTCCTTTCGATTCATCTTCGGCTACTTCTTCGACTTCAACTTCGTCAAATCCCATTTCCTTCGGCTTTAGTTAACCCCGGCAAGAAAAAAATTATTTTAAAAAGGGGTCCTCAAAAAGAGGAAACGTGGGAGTTGTTTAAACAAGTAAAAAAATAAATCTTCCTTTACCTGAGGCAATAAAACAAGTACCCGCTTACACCAAATTTTTAAAAGAATTGTGTACTCAAAAGAGGCAACAAAAAGTGCCTAAACGGGTCGATTTAACCTCTACTTCGGCTTCTTCATTTTCGTCTTCATCTAACTCTTGAATCTCGGCTACATATTCTTTATCTTCGTCATCATCGTATATTGGAAGCATGTGTTCAACATTATCTTTTGAAGATTGAGTCGGTGGTCGCCGATAAGCAAACAGATCAAAAGCGTTTTGGGCTTCCGTAGGATACCCTTACACACCCTGTGCAACCATCGGGGGACCTTGTTGTAATAAAAAAAATTGTGGTGGATAGTTGGGTTGGGGTTGGGTGTTGTAAAAACCCGGTTGTTGAAAAAATTGTGGTGGATAGTTAAGTTGGTACACACTCAATCTGCCTCGTCTACTTTGCGAGCCGCGCCCCCTCGCCTTCGAACCGAAACCCGAAATATTTTTTTGTCATCGCTCTTGTTTTGTTTATCCATAGTATTCTTTGAAATTTTGTGAATGAGGTGAAAAAATGGAATGTAAAAACATGAATTTATAATGGTATTTAATTGAACCCGAAACATGAACTTATTTCCCCGTGCGGCACACCCACTTCCCACTCCCCTCCCCGTAAGCGCCCCGCTCAGCCTTAGGCCAAGCCAACTTTTTAATAGCAAAAATGCCCTATCCACCTTCTAAATACAAAGTTTCAAAACTTTTCAACTAGAGCATTATCCGCATTATACAAATCGAGTGTGTGCTCAAACTTTAGCTCGTAAATATCTTTTTAGTTTGAACTTGGATTGGGCCGCTACGACTAGGGCTGTAAATGAACTGGGCGTTCAGCGAACAGTTCATGAACGGTTCGGCGGGAAGTTCGTTTACGTTCGTTTGTTTAATTAATGAATGAACATGAACAAGAAATTTCGTGTGGTTACTTAAAAGAACGAACACGAACAGATGTCCCGTTCGTTCAATTACGTTCGTTAACGTTCGGTAATGTGTTCATGAACATTCACTCATGTCCGTTTGTTTATGTTCATTAATTAAAGATTTTTAGCAATTTTTTTATCTAAACTTTTTATATTTATTCATGTTCGTTTGTTTATGCATCGCTCCACTTTCCTTCTCGTTATTCACATTGAAAAATACTATTGACCTTCGTTCAATGATTAAGGCTTCAATGTCTAGCGTTGCTCCCTCTCACCATCCACCTAGCCAATGTCATCTTCGACATTTTTATCTGTGTTTGTGAACACGTTGCTTTCCTTAATGAACAAACATGGACACAATATATCCTTAATGAACAAACATGAACAAGGTCGACCTTGTTTGTGTTCGTTCGGTTCATTTAAGGCCCTAGATACCACCCTAATTTTATGGCTACAAATATGTGTGTATATTTTTTTGAAAGGTGTGAATTATTCGCGAATGTCGGGAGGTCTAGCATACGATGTCTTAATCGGGTCCACGCTAGAGAGCCCCCTCGCACAATAGATCCCTAATTTAAACCCCTCAATGAGAAATCCCTTTCACCAAGACTCGAACTTGAGACCTTGGAGAAAACTCACCTGGACCCACCATAGGTGGAACTTAAATATCATGGCCATCACTAGAGCACTAGTGATGGTTAAATATGTGTGTATATATTTTTAAATTATATTATATTATATAATCTTACAATTTGTAGGTTGGTGACTAGTGCCATGCTCCTGCATGACACTTGGTCATTGGCTATTTTTTATTATTTCTTTTAGTTTTTAATAAGTTTTTATTTTTTATTACTTTACCCTTCAATATTTAGTATTAGCACTTACAACTCCTTAACTTTCTAAAACCTTTATATTATTTTTTACGTGCTTATATTTAAGTACCGTAACGCGTGGTACCATTTTTAATTTTAAAAACTTTTTTCCTTATCTTTATGTACGTGTCGGTATAAGTTCAGGTTTTTTATTTTTTACGTTTTCGGTTAATCTACGTTTTGGCATAAATTTTGTTTTACAACAAGTGGGGTCAAAGATAATATGTTTTCGTTAGACTTTATAAGTTATACTTACTTTATGTTTCAGCGCCACCGCAACTTGTGGTATCGTTTTTAACTTAAAAAGCATAAATTTTTTCCTTATTTTTTTGTACATGTCGGTATAGGTTCAGGTTGGTGTTCGACGTATACTTCTTTCGCAAATAAGTGGGGCTATATATAATGCGTTTTCGTGCTTATTTTTATGTACATCTTTAGTTTATCTACGTTTTAACGTAACTTTTGTTCTGAAACGATTCGGATTTTACTATACAAATCCGAATTACTTTACATTTGGGCCCGCCGCAACGCGCGAGGAAATGTACATTTAATTATAAATAAACAAATAAAACTTAAAATACACACAAAAAACAAAAAAAAAAACAAAACAAACATAGTTACCAATCAGTAAATTTGTCGAAAACCGGGGTGGCAAATATGAAACCCGGAAAACAACAACCCACCGTCTTCTCCTTCGACGATAGAATAAAAAACCCAAATTTCTCGAAACACCTAATTACTCACCCTCTGTCTCCACATTTCTCTTTTCAAATTTCCGTCGCTAAATTTACGGTACCCATCTTCGATTTCTGTTTAATTTTTGTTCCAAAAGATCTGAATTTCGTATTCTAATCTTTATCATCAATTTTCTTATTTCAATTTTGCCTTTTAAATTAATATATGTGTGTTGTTTGTGATGCAGTGTTTATGGATAGTTGGAAAGATCAGGGTTATCATTTTTCACCGGAGGTTACAAGAACAAGATCTAGTACTTACAGGAGGCCGCCTGTAGGTATGTATGATAATTAATTAATTAATTAAATAATTAGTATTGTTTATGTTTTGGATTAAGTGTGTTTATAATTGAAAGTTTTGTGACTGATTTCTGGTTGCCTGCATTTTTTTTGTGAGAAATTAAGAAACTTTTGGAATTACTAATGGATTTTTGAGTTGTTTTTGTTGTGGTTTTGATGTGAACTTTGGTGGTGGCCATATTTTTCCCGAGATTTACGAAGTGTTAGTTGAAATTGATGTCTACTTTGTTGCACTTTGAAAGATGTTTTTAGCTAGGTAGTTAAAGGGTTAAGGCGCAAAGGGTGCGCCAGTCGCGTAGGCTCAAGGCGAGAGTTCAGTCCAGGCCATTTGCAGGTATTTGAGACCTGTTATCGGTGGTTCGGACGCTTTTTGCGCCTTGCTGCACTCAAGGCGCTTTTACATCGTGTGCCTTTGGCCCCTTTGACTGCATAGGTTTTTTTGTGGATCAAACACATTAGTGTCTTAGTTGCTTCTAGACATGGTTAGTTGTGAGGTTTGTCTTACTAGATTTAGGTAACTTTTTTGGTGTTTAGATTGTTTTAAGATTGAATTTACACGAATTGGGGTTAAGAGATCTTGTTAGCATTTACTGAATTGATATCAGATGTCCCTGTGAAAAAAGCGTAACAAATAAGTGAACAAAGACAACAAGAATAAGAATGATTAGACACAACCGAAGAAAAGATCAAGTTTTTATGTAGGTGGCAATTTTGACCCGTTTGCAACTGAATAGTCAACAACAACAACCTTACCCACTATAATCCCATCTATAGTCAAACTATCTCTGGGGAGGGTGGATGTAGGCAAGTCTTACCTCTACCCTAAGGGACAGAGAGACCACTTACAACTGAATTAGTCAATTTGTGTTATCTTTCTTCTCAAATCAAATACGTTTTACTATAAAGGTAAAGTATCAAGCGTAAATAATAGTTCATTTTTAAATTTTAGTGAATAAAACCTATTAAATAGTGTAAACCAAACCAAATCAAATGTTGTACGTAGTATAACCTCATTCATTGCAGAGCTATTGGTAGGGTCTGAGGAGGTTGTGATGGTGACAAACCATACCCTTACCCCAAGGGATAGAAAAGCTACTACCTCTGAAACCTCCGGCTCCAAGAAAAAAAAATACAAAAAGTAATAAAAAGGAAATCTAGGTAGTAATAATTTACAGTTAAAAGATTCCTAACTAGTAACCATGCAAGAGTACTGCTTATGAAAGCTATAAACTACCGCTAACATACAATGATAAGTACACCATAATAGCTATAGATAATAGAGCAAATAAACAGACAAAACAAGCACCTATCCCTAGGAGAGTACGTATACTCTCCTAAACGAGTCTATTATCCCAAACAACACTAAGGCAAGCACTTACCCCTATGCATAGTTGTCAATGGCGAGCGTAGCGATCGCTATAGCGCGCTACGTAGTGTATAGGTCTAGGATCGCTATTAGGGTTGTAGCGATAGATAGCGACAATTTAATTTTTTTAACATAAATAACAATTAAATGTAGCTATAAGATAGCTGGATTTTAGGTTTTTGTTAAATATACATGTAAAATAGCATATATACAAGGGTATTTGATATAATATACTATATTTAAAAAAAGTTTCTAGTGTATCGTTATTTATAAAATAGCCGCCCGCTATATATCGCTTTTCGCTATGTAGCATATAGGTACCTTATCGCTATTTGTCACTATTCGCAATTAACAACTATGCCCCTATGCCAGTACCTACTAAATAGTATAGGTTTTGTAATCATGTCCGGCACATTAGTTATGCATAATCTTTTTAAAAATGCATAAAGAAGTGTTACGGGTCAACCTAACCTGAACTGACCCAAACTTATGTTATAACAATTAAAGGTAAACTTTTTTACTCGACCCGTTACCAAACTTCCAGACCCACCCATTTTCCACCTTTGTTGTTTCTTGTTACCATTGTTTAACATGTGTAATTTTGCTTCAGGTGGTGGTTCATATTGGCAACAAACCGTCCCTTCATGGGAGAAAAAGTTTTGCTCTTCAGTCGGGTCAATATCATGGAAGAAAATCTTGGATACGAAAAAGACCATTCATTTATACGACAACATAATCAAGTGGAACGATTCGGCAGGTAAAGAAGCATTTGAAAAGGCAAAACACAACTTCTATGCAAATATGCATAATCTTCCAACTGACAGCGGGTTACCGGATGCCGATATTTACATCGATAACATAAACTGGGATTCCGAAGTCGATCAAAACTTAATGCTTGATCTGGATTCCGATTCTGTTGTTCCCGATTCCAATTCGAAAGACGAACAAGTAGTAATCTTTGGGTCTAGCTTTCCCCCTTCTTATCAAAGCTTCTCACCTTATGGATGGGGTGACAGTGATGTTGACAAAAAGAAAGATATTAAACCTCCTGATCACAATCTTCAACGACAGGAAACTGAAGGGGGTGGTTGTGATAAAAATGATAATTGGAGGGTGTCGAATGAAAATAATGGGTGGGGTGATAGCCGGAATGATTACTGGGGTTGGAACATGTACGATGATAATAATTGTTTTTATGATGATGCGAAAAACGAGCCTAAGGATGGTAGTGGTAGGTACATGTCGAGGTATAAAACGTCGAGGTTTCGAAAGGATGATGATCGGGCTCGAAACAATGGAAATCGGAGGAGATCGGGTTATTGTGAACCGGTGAACGCGAGTTCACACGCACATAGATGGAGTGTAAAGAAACCGTTTTCTTGATCTGTTAGTTTTCTTTTATTTTGGTCAATATGGTTCGGTTCGTATATGTTTTGTTCGTGAGTAAAATGTTATATGCGGGTTTATATGTATGTTTCGTTTTGGGCGTTCGTATAAATGTTTTGATCGTTTGAGCCGTCTAGACTTAAGCAAGCCAGACGATTTGAGATCTACACGGAGCAAGTAGGGCTGTTCGCATACCGTTACTGTCGTTTGAGCGGTTTAAACCAAGCAATTGGTCGGTTTTAGATCAATATGGACTGAGTATGAATGTTCATAGTCCGTTTTGATTGTTTGAACTGTCTAAACCTTAGTAAGTTGGATGATTTGAAATTCATCTGGTCTCGAATGTTTGAAACTTGAAGCCGACTTACTTCATTTATTGCTATTAAGTACGTATTATATTAATAGTTATGTATATGTATATGTGTAATATTACGTCCGGTCCATGGTCTCGCAATCGATGCTTCTTGAGAAATTATAACTGGTGCGTCTGTAATCTTATAGATTTATCATTCCATAAAATGTTCGGGTTGTTTGTTCATAGTTTTCGTCAAAGCCCGACCTATAGAGATGGGCAAAATCGGTCTTTTGAATACCCGGACCCGGTTCCTCATTCTAGTCAGTGGACCCGGTTCCTCTGTGGAACCGGTTCCAGTTCGTACCCGGGTATAAGTTTTAAAATGTGGAACCTGTTGTAACCGGTTCTGGGTAGTTTGGAACCGGATATGGTAGGAACCGGTTCTGTCGTAGATGTGAAGAAAAGGCTGCAAGCTTCTGTGTGGAACCGGTTCTGTCGGGTCTTGTCAAGTCAATAAAAGTTGCATTTACTGTTAGGAATCGGTTCCGGAATTTGAAACCAAATATTAATTTTAAAATCGGTTTTTTCTCGTATTTAAACCCCATTCTCTACACCACTTCTAATTTCATTTACTTACTACAAAAAATCAACACTTTAACCACTTCAAATCTAATACTATCAAAGAGATACCGATGCCTTACAACGATGAGGTCGTGGATGTTTTGGAAACCAAAAGAAACCCCGCTATTTGGAAGCACTTTGACTTGTGCTTGATGTCGGATAGCCATGAAATGGCTAGGTGCAAGGGGTGTGGGAAGTTCACGAAGGTGTCGGCCAACTCGACGCTCAAGAAACACACCAACCGCCATTGTCCGGTGACAAAGGCGAAAAACAATGAAAAGGGTGAAGCATCCGGGACCGGGTCATCGAAAGTTTAGTTTGTTTTATGTATTGTAAACCCGTTTGTGTTTTATGATTAGTATGTTTAGTGTTTTATGTGTTTTGTTTAACGTTTCATGTTTAGGTTGTTTGTGTAACCGGTTCTTGTTTCTCGTAATAAATAGTTTTATGTTTATGTATTATACTTTGTTCTAGCAAAGACTTATAAAAAAACTCACATTAAAAATATATTGGCGCCGGGTCTGGAAGGTTACCGTAGGAATCGGGTATGATAAGAACCGGTTACGGGTACAACCCGGGTACGGGTTGGAACCGGTTCCGGAACTTTTTTTTTTCAAAAATGTGGAACCGGGTAGGAACCATCGGGTATTTTGAACCAGGAGCCGGTTCTATATGTCGGGTAGGAACCGGAACCGGTCCCAGGTAGGTTCCACCGGGTCGGATTTGGAACCGGTTATTATGCCCATCTCTAACCTACATGGTTTTTAACTACTGTCCCGGACCTAAATGGTCTGAATGTTTAATGGTTTATGGCAACTGCCCCGTGTTTAAAAGATCACGTGTTCTCTATAGTTCCTGCTACTATAAGACGCATGGTGTTTATTGAGTCAAATAAGGCGAATTTCTTGTTACCACCTATCTGAATAAATTTATTCAAATTCTAGTAGAATTAGGGTTTATTTGAATTACAGTTGATTTAACAATCTAAACACATACATAATCTAATAGATACATAATCAAACGATTTTGTAACCAAGAACTAATCGATTAAAGACGAGTACTCAAATGAACGATAATAAGATTAGTTGTCTAGTTTGGACAACGTCGCTGAGTACTCAAATCAAACGATAATAAGATTAGTTACTTAGCTTGGACAACATAAAATTGATCGATTAAAACCGAAGAGTGATGAAAAGATTAGTCGGAATTAGTCGAGAACGATGGAAAGCTTTTGGATTCAACGTCTAGGGTAAATGTTAAACTTATTACTGGGTAAATATTAATTGCTTCTTAAGATTGATTTAGCTTTTTGAAGTACCTTTCTAACCCTAGGTTCATATTCGACTTATGTTAATTGCTTCTTAAGATTAATTTAGCTTTTTAAAGTACTTTTCTAACCCTAGGTTCATATTCGACTTGAGGCCCAAATATATTTTAAGTCGAACTGTCAGTGTCACATATTATCTTGAAGCCCAAATATATTATTAGTCAAACTAAAAGGCAGGTAACTTTAAGCCCAGATATTCAATGTCCATCTGTATTCTGTCATATTGAAACCCAAATACACTTTTAAGTCCAACTAGAGGTGCACAAATCAGATTTTTTTAATGCCCGGTTTCAAGTATGGAACTGTTTCCGGGTATGATCGGGTATTGAGAAATCAGGTATTAAGACTTGAGAGAAACCGGGTAGGGTTTAAATAAGGTTATTGAGGAGAAAAAAACCATACCATATGTAACTGAATAGGGTATGATTGGGTTTGGGTTAATACCTGGTTTTTAAAAATAATTTTTTAATTATTTTGCACAAAAATAAATTTTGGTTTGTAATTTGCAAAAGTAATTTGAATAAATTACAATAACATGATTTCACTCAAACGCAAATTATTTGCTTTATAATATGTATTTTAAAAAAACTTAATATAAATATCAACATAAAAATATATTTTAAAATTCAAGGTATTCTATCGAGTATTAAAAAAATCCGTTATTGGATATAGGGTATAATCGAGTTCGGGTACAAGGTATGACCGGTTCCGAGTCTTTTCGGGTATAGTTTCGGGTACGAGTATTGGTCTCAAAATGTGTACCCTATCTATATATACCCTACGGGTATGGTAGGTTCGGGTTTGGTTATGGGTATAAAATACCCAGGTACAAAATAACCAATTTCGGGTTTTTTGGGTCTTGTTATGGGTACGGGTTTTTTGTACACCTCTAAATCCAACTAAAAAACCATAGGTATGTAATAATAATTGTAACAACTCTGTTTTTGGTTGTTATCTTTTTCATTTGTTTCCGTCTCAGGTATTCCCGAGATTCGAGTATAATAAAGTTTATGTTAATTAATTATGGTGTATTACGTTATTATCGCATATAATCGCTTATTAAATCTGATCGCATCGCAAATCGTAGTTATTTATGTGTTATGTGTGTTTGTGGTTATGTTTACGCTCGCTATCACATCGCTCTCGCACTCTCGAATCGCTAAATCGCACTATTATATCAACTATAACGCTTAACGCTTCATATAACTAACTAGTGCGAACCGAATAACCAAACGAACCTTAATGCGAAATCAGCAAACGGAACTTGGTCACCAGGCCAAGTTCGGCCGAACTTGACTACCACAAGTTCGCCCGAACTTGCCTGGCAACCAGGAACCCTTTGTTTTAATCAAGTTCGCGCGAATTTGCATATATATGCAAGTTCGGCCGAACTTACCTCTCTCCCTCTTGAAATCCCTCATGTTCGCGCGAACTTGCATGTTTTCATGCAAGTTCGGCGGAACTTGGTCTCCACCAGCTCACTTTTTGCCTTCGCCTATAAATACCAAGCTCTGTCCTCTCTTTTGAGCTTGCTGCAACTTCGTTCTGAGCTCCCGAAACCCTCTATTTTCTAAGTAAGAATCGACCCAATTTCAGCTGCAACAATGTTCAACAACGCTTTACAACGTTTTACAACGATTTTGCACAAGGCTTTGCTTTTGTTTTCATCAAACCTTTTCTGTTTACGAAAATCTTCATCTTTTTCCATCAAAACTTCTGTTTTCACTCAGATCTATACTAGATATGAGCAAAACCCTTTAAAGCATTGATTTTTACACCATTTTCGGACTAATGACGTATGTTTCGTTCACTTACGAGTGGAACGAGGCGTTGTCGAAGCTAAATCTCAGATCCGGAAGCACAAGGACGAAATCGTCACTTTACACAAATGGACTAACCCTTACAAACCATCAAGTTCGCCCGGATTAGCCCGAGTTTCTATAAAATGGCAAGTTCGCTCCAAAAGACCCCTCCAGCCTAAGTTTTACTCAGTGGCTTAAGGTTGGAGGGATGGGCACTCGATTTCCTCAGCAAACGACGCGAAAACGCAAGATTTTGGACCCGAAACCATCAAGTTCGCTCGAGATTCAACTGATTTTTCACAGCTCAGAAGCCAAGTTCGCTCGAACTTACACCCCTTGGGGTCAAGTTCGGCCGGACTTGGGTCAATTCCTTCAACTGACTACTACAAGTTCGCTCGAACTTGTCAAGTTTCTCAGGAAACTTCACAAGTTCGGCCGAACTTGCATAACATGTCAACCTCATGTACAAGTTCGCCCGAACTTGTCTTCAAGCTCAACACTTCCATACAAGATCGCTCGAACTTGTGGGTTTACACACAAGTTCACCCGAACTTGGCCCCTGCTCATCTCAAACTTCACCGTTTCGGCTTTTCGGAAGACTGATGCACTTCTGTTCGTTTACAGGCTGATCCGGCGATCCCCCACAACTCTCTTCAGAATCTTAAGCTACCTAAAACGCATCCGCAGTGAATATACTTGACCCATTTTCGCTTTAAACGCACTTTTGGATGTTACATACGTTCCTATATTAAAATCACGTCACAAATCAAACTATTTATCACACGCGAATAATCTGATTGTGTATGCTCAATACGTGATACTAGAAACATGTGACTAGGACTTGTTTTCGTTAACTTGCCTCCTTAGCTAGTATGGTACTATAGTGTGGCTTACACCCGACGGGGTCTAGTTAGGATGGACGCGCAAGCCTTCTCACGGTAGTTAGCATGAGAAATGAGCCTATGTTATGTTAAGTGTTTTGGCGTATCATGATATGTAATTAGATTGTTTCGCAAACGCTTTCTCGACTATGCTAGTATTAATCAAACTCGTATGCTCACCTTTACTTAATTGTATTGACTTGTATTTTAACGTATGTAACAGGTTGAGGATTTAGCTAGGGATGCTTGGATGATTGCATGTTTAGCTTAGCTTATTTTCTTTGTTTTGTTTGGTTGGAATGTAATAAATCTAGGGGAAACCGAACCGTTTTGTTTTTATGAGAAAACTTTGGATTCTGTAATGATTATTTAGAATGTTATGTTTAATAGTATAGGATGTTAAACGTTTAGTAATGTTGTGAATACTTGTTATGGAATTTCTCGTGAGAACAATCTGGTCGCCTAGTGCCACTAACCCCGGTGATTCCGCCATCGGCCGGGGTGTGACAATAATAGTAATGACAATAATAATAATAATAATAATAATAATAATAATAATAATAATAATAATAATAATAATAATAATAATAATAATAATAATAATATTAATATGTATAACTAGTATTAAGCACCCTTGCGGTGGGGGCGAACACCAATGTCACACTACTGCCATCGACTACCAACACTAAAGTTGCAGCGTGTTAATGCGAAGAAATTAAACCCAAACGTAAAACATATAAAAGAATAACTAAGTCGATTTAAGACCCGTGCGTTACGATGAACCTGTCAAACGGCAAAAAATATACGACGTAAAAACGTTTTAACCACACATACACGTTGCGTCGTGTTAACTCGCAAAATTTAGAACCAAACGTATTATTTTTTTGCGAAAAATGGAAAGAATAGAGGACCAAAGTTGAAAGTAAAAAAGTTGTGATGTTAAATTGCAAAAGATGAAAAGTTTTGTGGTTAAAAGTAAAAAAATCAAATAGTTTTGGGTTAAAAGCAAAAATGAAAAGTTTTGGGGTTAAAAGTAAAAAAAATAAATAGTTTTAGGCTAAAAGTAAAGAATCAAATACTTTTGGGTTAAAGATAAAATAAATCATTTTTTTGAAACACCCCCAAAGCATAAATTGCAACCATCTATGCATAGAAATTTTGCTTATTATAGTATTGGGTAATGATTCAAACTGACTTGAGACGATCGAATTAGACATGATTTACCAAAGTTGCATTTCATTAAGGACATGGTCCAGGTCTTCAGGATAGGAGTTCGTAGATGCGTAGAATTAAGGTTAAAGATTTTTTAAGATAATACACTAGTGCTTTAGTTGAGTAGCAGGGGCTAGATTTTTCAAAATTTTATGGGGCTGCATGCGATTGTCTTTATGTATGTATGTTTATATGTGCCTGTTTATTTTCCAATATGTTACTCTCGTCATTGCATGTGTTATTTGATAGCTTTCTACCTATGTTCTTGTAGTTTTATTTATTCTTCTGTTGTTTGTTTTAAAGTTAGGGATATCTTTGGAAGCAACCCCTTTATGAGGTAAGGTTGTCCTACATCACACCATCTCCAAACCATACAAATAATTTTGCTATTTGTGGGATTTACTAGATACGATTCTTGTTGTAAATTGATTCGATTTGAGATACCTAAGTTACAGCTATTGTTGTAAATTGAATTGTTTTGAAATACCTAGGTTCGTATTCGACTAGGAAATTCAAATTGAATAAGGTTTTTGATTTGAATAACCGAATTGCTTTGATTTTATTGGATTTTTGGTTATTCGAGTCTGATTCAAAAACCTACAAAATGCGACTAGGAAAATTCAAATTGAATAAGGTTTTAATTCGAATAACTCGAATTGCTTCGATTTTATCGGATTTTTGGTTATTCGAGTCCGATTCAAGACCCCACAAGACGCTTAGCATTAGCAAGTAACCTGTTCTGATTATTCTTGTCAAATCTAGGGGTTGTTTGTCTTCAATTGAGTCTAATTAAGTTCGTTTTATTTTAACTAGTTTCTTTTGTTTTTGAATTGGATCATCGATTTAGTCGGCAGAATAAGGGATTGTTTATGGGTCAAAAAAACATTGGTTTGTTAGGTTTATATTTAGTGTTAAATAATTCCTATTCCTTACCAGTTGGTTTGGGTCTGAGGTAGTATTTAATTAAATGGTCCATAATATTGTTCTGTAGTGGAAGTCTTTCTTGGTTACCAAATTGTAATCATAAACTATTATTCTTTCCATCTTCCATCTTATTTACTTATGTTCTTGCTATTCCCATTGGTTGTTCTTGTAATAAGATTTGGTCCAATTTCCTTGATAACTTGCCAACTAGTTGACATCTATGTGTAGGGCTGAAAACAAATCAAACGAACACGAACAACGCCTTGTTCGTGTTCGTTGAGGAAATAAATGCGTTCACGAACGGTTCATGAACACTTACCGAATGAGATTTTATGTTCATGTTCGTTCATTAAGGAAATGTTGTGTTCACAAACACAAATAGAATCGGCGAAAGCGATGAGACCAGAGTTGAATGGCGGAGGGAACTTGAAGTCATAATCGTGGAACAAAGGTCGATAGTGTTCGTCAACGTAAATATTGAGGAAGAAAATGAGAACGGTGCATAAACGCAATGAGAATATGGCTTTCTATTTTAATTTTAATTATAATAAAGTAAATAAAAATTAAAGAATATAAAAGATTTAAATAAAATACATAAAAGTAGGAAAATCTCATGAACAACGTTCACGAACACAACTGAACGACGATACCTATGTTCATGTCCGTTCATTTATTAAACGAACATTAACGAACTTCCCACCAAACAGTTTACAAACTATTCGCTAGGTTCGTTTAGCGCCCTATATTGTATATTGTTGTTTTAGCATATATTTTCAAAACAACACAACCACTACAAAAGTATATAACAATACGCTACAACCATACATAAAAAAAACAAAAAAATACATTAATATACAACTAAACTAATCCCCCTATAATACATAACAATCAAGGTTCAAGAAAATGTTGCAAGTATCTAAGACAATCATCAACACAAACATATCTCCAACTCACAACACTCAAAACACCCACACTCACACTCCCCACCACCCTTCTCCTCCCATCACCACCCACCTCCTCCCTCACCGCCACCCTCATCTCCGACACCAACCCACTCGCCCCACCACCACTCCACCACCCCGCCACCGGCAACTCCGCCGTAAACCACCCATCACTCCCCGAAAAAAAACTCCCCCTCCCTTTACAATCCATCATAGTAAACACCCCTTCATACCCTCCCAACACCACATTCCACGTCACCCTTGTATCACCCAAACCTTCATATTCCGACCATTTCGACCATTTTCGATGATCATTTACGTCGATATCAAACCGAAAGAGCGAGTTTGGATCAAGTGCAAGTTCGGTGCAAGGTTTGGTTATGGTGAGTGGAGGTGAGGTTGAGGTGGTGAGGGTGATGATGAAGAGGAGGTTTTGGAGGGTGATGGAGGGTTGTGGTGGTGGTGGGTGGCGGCGTTTGGTGGCGGTGAAGCCGAGGTTGTAGAGACGGTGGTAGGGGAGGGTGGTGGAATGGAGGTGGGAGATGGATGGGAAGTGGGTGGTGCATGGGTGGGACCAAAGGTGGTCGGAGGTCATGGTGGTGCACCATTGTTTTGAGACACATGAGGCGGTGGCTAGGGTTTTGGGGTCAAGGTTGGTGGCAACTAGAGTAAGTACTTCCCATGGTATGTTTGACATTGTGTTGAAGTTAGGGTTATGGTGGAGTTGATATTTTGAGTAATTTATATGGTTTTGTTTTGTGGATAAGCTGCTTTTGCAATTTTTTTGTGGGGTTGACACGTGGTATAAGGTTACGGTTTTGTATGTGTTATGCTAACACGTGTGTGCCATCGTGGAGGAATCCTACACGTGTGAATCAAAGAGGGTTAAGATATTTTCCATGTTTTGTAGGGCAACCGGGCAGGGGTGGATCTAGCTTAAGAATAGGGTAGTTTTCGTTTATCCTTTACGTTTTTTCGATTTGGCTGTTCATATAGAAAATAAAAATTTGAAACGTTACCTCTTGATGTATTTTAGATCTGCCACTGTAACCGAGCCAAGTAAAAAAAAAACTAAAGAAAGTGTAAGTTACAAACGGCCTCTTAACCTAGTGGTACCAAGCCAGTATTTATACTCATTAAAATGATACGGGTTCAAATTTTACAAAGTGGTTAATAAAAGAATTTTAGGAAGCGTGTAATTCCGGTTCACCTGTTTGAGTTCACATGTTCATGTGTTTAATCCCTATGCTTAGAAATAGCAATCGAATCTTGATTCTTGAAAGATTTATAATAAGATTGGCTTTATGGAAAGAAAAGTGTGATATTTATTGTTCAAAGGATGAGTGGTAATGACTAACTATAGTGTTGTTAAATTGTAGCAATCCACTATGTGTCCGCTTTCTAGGCACTAAGAAAAGTGACCATGGCTCAATAAGTGTATAAAAATGGTTACATGTATGGAAAAATACATAATTAATAATTAATAATTTACTTTGGTTAGAGAGCTTCACATGTTAAGATGTGCATAAAATGGGCAAGATGAAAAAATATTGATGTTGAAAATAAAGTGGTTAAAACAAAACTTAGAAGAACAAAAGTGGGTGAAATATTGTCTCCTGGAACAAAACATTTAATTGATTTATAAGTTAAGAAACTAGATATATGGTAAGCTTATTCTCTTGGATTTTACTCTCGAGATGAATTATTGTAGTACTAGTAAGTGCCTATCGTGCATATTTACAACAGATTGGATGTAATACTTGTACTACTTAGTTCATCTCCGACCATACAACTACTAATACTATCGACATCTATAAGCGTTCATAACATGAACACACCAATAAACAATAATTTGACTTGGTACAAATATTTAGCTATTTAGACCATTACTAAAAGTTTACGTTGTGTTATTTAACTAAAAAAATAAATTACATTGTACCTACTTAGTGATAAGAGACATAATTTTATTGTATACATTTAGGAGACTTCACGTCCATTTGGTGTTGCCATATGGGATTGTGTTTACCAATTGTCCCCTCCTCGTCACAACCATCTAATTGTCCATGACCATGGTTCACACCTCTTCACCTACCATCACATTATGAAGAATGGTGTCCATGGCCACCACGTATGACCAAGCCCTCCTATTCTCTTTTTACATCACAAAAGTGAACCAACAAGCACTCCATTGAGTAGGAAATGAGCTCTCAAACATGGAGGGTGAGTCCATGTTAGGTGTTTATCAATTAGGGTTTTCTTTTTTCATTTAAAAGTAGTTGATAATCAAGGACAAGCGTGCGTGATGATAGATCGTGAGACGCTGAATATCACCCTATAGTAGATGAAAGGATTAAATTATCAGAAAATATGCAAGGCACATGATGTCATCTCATAGTCTTACCAACAAAATCTAATAGAGCGTACATAGAGTTTCAAACTCGAGGATTAAGAACTATCAATTCATTTAGTGAGATTCAACGCATACCATTTTCGTTCCCCGTATCGTTCTAGGGTTAGGTGTTACATTGTATGTCAGATTATTATCATACGGAATAATTACTCTCAACTCATGCGTAGTTTTTTTTTTAAGTTCCATCATCAAAATCTTCAAAAAGATATTTGAGATAAGATAATAATAAAAAAAATAATAATAAATTCCTCACTCCAAAATACCAAAATCATTAAAAGAAAAAAAAACCAATGTAGTGGAGCCACTTATAATTGTTGAGCCTTGTCATCTTCCTACCACGGGCCCGTACAATAATACCGACCTAAACAACCCACCGTCGGATCAACCACAATCTTTTAATCTCAACCGTCAATCACCACGTAATAATCAATCAACCCCCACGTAGGTCCCACACACCTTCCCATCACTTTCCTCCACTCGCAAACCAACACTTGTGCGTTAAGCGCGTCGGCTCTTAATAGGTTTGAATATTGTTCAACGTGTTGGTTCGGTTCCGAACCTCAGGTTCGGATTGCTGATTATTTTGAACTATAAATAGACGTGTTGTGATATCCTTTCTATCTTATCTGATTACCCGAGCCTAAAGCTCCGAACCGTGTTTCCCTTTTTAGATATTTTCGTTCGTTTGATCGATTAAAGGTATAATTTCCTGTAATTATGAGTTATTGATATTGAATTGATTGATGATATTTGTGTAGATTGTAGATCTGATGTTGCTTTGTTGTTCGTGTTTATTCTGATTTGAGTTTTGTGATCTGGTTGACTACTGGTTGACTTGGATGATCATTGAAGTTTAAGCTTGGATTATATGAAATTCTGCTTGATTTTGAGATTAATATGATGATTTGAGTTGCGAATTGTGACTAGATCTGTTAATTGTTGTTTAGTCTGTGTAAACTTTTGTTTATTTCATCGATCACAGAGATAATCTCGTTTTGTTGTTTGTGTTTGTTGTGATATTTGAGTTTTGTGATCTGGTTGACTCGGATGATCATCTGTGAAGTGTAATTTAGTTTTTAGAAGTTTTGATGATGTTACCGGATCACGTAGTTAAATCTGACTTCTCCGTTTGAAATTTATTATCAATCACTAAAATAGTGAGTTTGTACTGATCTGGTTGACTGATTTGACTCGGATGATCGTCAACGTTTGTGTTGATTACCTAAAATACTGATATGTGATGAACTGATGATATGTGCTTGATTTTAGTTTAATAGAATAACTTTTGAGTTATTAATTGTGACGAGATCTGTAAATTGTAGTGTAGTCTGTGAAGTGTTTGATAATTTTATCGATCATGGTGTTAAATCTGACGTTTGGTTTTAATTTTAATTTTAATCATTAGAACAGTGAATTTGTACCGTAATCAGCGAATTCTATCTGTCTATGATCATTAGTTTTATAGAAATTGATTTAAATTGTA